>JAHTLZ010000240.1:21068787-21082289 GCA_023846285.1 Phrynocephalus versicolor | reverse complement strand
TTTCGCCTGATTTTTTGGCCGGGAATCAGGGTTTTTTTTTTAAACTTTTTTTCTGTGCCGCCACTTGGTGAGTTGGTGAGACGACGAGGATGCCCCCCACCAGAGCAGCCCAGGAGAGGAGAGGGGGGAGGCCGGGGACACACACACCCAGAAACCACCCCTGTGGTAGGTGCCCTCACTCAGGCAGGCATATTTTTGCCTGCTTTTATGGCAGGGAATCAGGTTTTTTTTTAAAATTTTTTTAAACTTTTTTTCTGTGCCGCTTGGCATCACGCGATCGCTGCGATGCCAGGAATGACCACGACAAATCAGACCCAATTTTTCTTTAGTCGGTTTGAGTTCGAGTTCTGGAGGAGTAATTGTCGTTCTTCATTCCGTTACGTAACGGAAATGAGGAACGGAAATGGAAACGAGGATTTCGCCGAGTCATGCCCATGTCTAGTGACAAGGTTGGACTTTCCTCTGTCTTGCTTACCTGCATATTATGAAAGGGTTGATAGCCAAAGGAAATAGAAGGAGATGTTGCTGGGGTAAACGGTGGGGAATGGAGGACCAGGAGAGACAAGTAAGCTGGTCAGAAAAGCTCAGCCAACTAAGGAATAGAACCCTTTTTAAAAGGGCACATTTCATACCAGGTGCTGTAGGAACTGGCAAACCACTCCAGTATTCCTGGCAAGAAAACTTCATAGACATGGGGTCACGAAGAGTCAGTCACAACTGTAACAATGCAACACATTTCAAGGACTGGCCAGGGCAGAACATTGCACTCACCTGAAATTATTTTGCACCATTAATGCACTTCAAACTTAAATGACTATTTAAGATGAAGAAAGAATATTATTTTAATACTCGGATCGGAATGACTCTCCACTATGAAACAATTAAGGTGTGCTATAGCAGTGGGCCCCAACCTTGGGTCTCCAGATTTCTTGGAGTACAAATTTCAGAAATCCTCTCCAGGACAGCTCGTGGTGAAAGATTCTGGAAGTTTAAGTCTAAGAACACCTGGGCACTCAAGCTTGAGAAGGACCTATCTATAGACATAAGATGCTCAGTGACTAATTGATGGCAACTTAATTTGTTAAAGATTTCCAACAATAATATTCTAAAGCCACTAGTCAGAATTCTACAAAAGCTGCTCCAAATAAAGCTGAAGGTACTGTACAGTATGAAAAATCATTTCCCTTTGTAATAATAACAGGCAGCTCTCTCTGCAATGTGACTGAGGATTGTCACACAAATGGATTCTTTTTTGGTCCTTTTACATATAAAAATAACAGAGTGCATATCAAATTTCCTATGCCAGTAGTCTCATTATGAAATTATTCACCAAGGTGTATATTATGTCTGTGTTTTGTGTGTGCTTTTGTTTTATATTAAAATCTGTGACTTTGCAACTCTTCCATCAGCTATGTATACCAAAAGAAAGAAAGAAAGAAAGAAAGAAAGAAAGAAAGAAAGAAAGAAAGAAAGAAAGAAAGAAAGAAAGAAAGAAGCAGATGTGAAGAGCATACCACGAATCCTGCAGAACATAGCTGTGCTTTTTGATGGGCTTAGGGTAAGCAGTTGCCCTCCCTGGGGCATGTGTTAACTGTTTGGGATTCACTGCTGCCAAGTGCACAGCTTGCTATCTGTAGGAAAATGCAATTGGCAGGGAACAGCTGGTACCAGTCAATAGATGTGCCATTACTGTTTCTTCCCTAAGAGCTATAGCACAGAAAATTAGCATAGATCCAACATAGATAGCATACAAGACACTGTGCCTCTATTAAAGACCACCCAGCTCTATTCATATGCAATTATTTAGATTTTAACCTCTCCTCTACAGCTCAGATAGCGGCTCAGAGCATCTAGGGATACTTTACCTTTGAAGCACACTGAAATATTACCCGTACATAATCTCAATGCTAAACAACAAAATACAGCTTAAATGCCATCAAGGAGGGGTTGTGGCTTTTCTAAATTAAGTTCAGTGTTTCAAAGGATCACTGGAAGCACATTCCATAATTATAAAACACATGTCCGTATCTCTTGAACCTTTACTTTTAAAGTATGAACTCAGCACAAGGAAGGCAAATAGCAGGCCACTCACCACTGATCCAATGAGACTGACAAGGAACACTGAAAAACCAACAGTTTAGCCTTTCATATGACAGGACTAGTTTGGCTCGGATGGTGCAGCCATCTGATCACCTGCCATGCAGAGAGGAATATGAATTGACTTCAACATCTGGTTAACTCATCCAGAGGCATCTTGTATGACTATCTCACAAGGTCACCTAGTCTACAGATACACAGGGTGCAGCTACTGGACACAGCTGAATAAGGGAAATGCAGGAGGGCTCAAAAGCTATGGATGAAGGAGTTCAAACATTCACACCTTGACAGCAAAGTTCAAGCCTTCAGTTGGGTTAGGAAGCTCATTCAAGTGTATGGTCATTCAATATCTAAATTGTTGTCTAAATCGTTGACTACAAGGGAAAATCCTTTTAGGAAAGAGAGCTCGAAGTTTAATACTGTTACAAAACAATTATGGGAAAAGCTGGAAACAGTATTTTCAGTGCATAACAACATATTTTTGTCTAAAATTGTTAGACTAAGAATTGAGGGTCGTCTTATACATGAAAGGACGTCAAGGAGAGAACTGCACAGTTACCAAACTATAATTTTGGGTTGGAAAAGCGGGGGCTGTGTTACACATGGGGGCATCTTATAGACAGAAAAAATACAGTAGCTGATGGTCCTTGCCAATGATGCAAAATCCTTATCAGATTCAGATCGTCACTTTTTCTTTATGCAGCAGTTATCAAAGCTATAAGGCAGTGAACTAGCTATCTGACTACATTAACTTTGAAACCTTGATTATCATTATATGAGTGGCAAGCAGATGCACAAAACTTCTCATCATCAAGCTCCACCCCTTATCCCAAACCCCTTCCTTCCAGCAATCTAAGTGCTTTTGTCTTCCTTCGGCCTAGAACTCAACAAAATGTAATCAAAGTGCACTGTAAAACATAGAGGTCCTTTCTATCAAACTCCAATTGATAGTCTGAGCCTGAGGTTCAAAATGCTGATAACAAATAAAATTTGCTTGTTTTTAAGGTCCCATGATACTTGTTTTACCACAACAGACTAGTACAGCTACTCTTCCTGAAAACACAGAAAAATGTTCTTCTGCGCAAGGATATATAAATATTTCAAAGAAAGTGCCAATCCAATTTGAGAAACTCATCTTCCAGTTTAATGTCACTCCCCATATTTTGCTTTCCTTTCTCCTGGAACAAAAAAAATCCTCTCTACATCATTACACAAATTTTGTTTCATGTTCAAAAGTCGGGGAGTGACCCCTTCAACTTAGTAGGACATATGCTGTGAATTTGTGTAAGTACTTAAAAAGCATATATTATGATATTCAATTCTTTAGAAAACTCCCATTCACTAATGTGCTTCTGTTCTCATGGCTCAAAACACCAGGAAATGGTCTGATAGTGCCAAACAATATTGTTCCTGCACTGCCAAGCTTTATGTAGCAAAGGACTGTATGAATGTTGGCAACACCAATGTCAGCAGTAACAATAGTCTACAGCAGGCATGTCCAAACTTCAGCCCTCCTGATGTTTTGGACCACAACTCCCAGAATTCTAAGCCTGTATTTCCAATGGCAAAGGACTGTGGGAGCTGTGGTCCAAAACATCTGGAGGGCCGAAGTTTGGGCATGCCTGGTCTACAGGATATCCTCTTGTTCTCACTTTCATTCACAAAGAGACACCAATCAAGGGAAAATCCCAAAGCTGACTCTCTTCTTCATCAATTTATCACTTCTCGCCCAAACACAAAACAATCTTTAATGTGTAGATATTAGTCAAGCATATAAAGAATCTGGAGGAGGAAAATCAAATGATAAATAAATTTACATGGAAGAACTACAATACAGCATCTATAGTGTTCTGGGATGTAATGAAAGACAAGTTAGTTTTCTATCTCCCCAAAAGAAATATAGAGAAACTACTTTGTCATTCTTTTTCCCAGTCCACCACAATATCTAGGTTTTTCCCTGTGTGAACATGCACTGCTTACTTCCTTACACAAGTTACACAAGAGTATTCATATCTGAGCAGAGGTTTGTATTTTACTGTCATGCCATCAAGCATCCTGTTATCTAGCTCTATTAGCAGTGAAGTTGTTTGTTTGTAGGTGTGCATGTGTCTGTTCTACCTGCCATCCACCAAATATACAGCTCCATCTGTATATTGGGAAATAAACCAAGTAAATAACATATCCTTGAAATCTGTCTTTCAACTTTGTCTTCAAACGTCACACTGCTGAGAGAAATGGAAAGACAGTGTGTCGTAGAGACTGAAAGCCAAATTTTATGTTCATGAAACATTGGAGCACTTTAGATTTTACCAGATTTTAAGCAACACCAGAAATTTTTACAGGGGGAGATAGTGCTGAATTCACATTTTATTGTAGTATTTAGACCAGCAAAGGAAAAGCAAATGTTCAAAAAGCTCTTATAAGCTACCCAGGCTGAGATTTCCTATGTGTAAAATAAACTTCAGGTAAGCAATCTGAAAAAATATAAAAAACGAAACCAAGTCTCATTGGTATACCCTGTTACTGTATACCTGCCACAGTTTTGGTTGAATGAGTAAAACTAGCAGTCCTCTAGGGATAACTCCACAAAGGACCATGGACATGAAAAGGTACCTGATGAAAACTCTTTTGACAGAAGCATCATGAACAGAAATTGTTTAGAATACTAAACCAAACATAAACCAAAAATCACAACAACAATCAAACCCAAAACTTTGTCTTGGCTTTGTTGCAAAAATCCAGGAAAATAAAAATACTGGGTCAGTTTTTCTCATTTGACACAATAACGCACAATTAGGGGACTTCGTATCAGTTCTTCTTGGAACACATTTGCATATACCGCAAAGTAGCATAAATGCAGGTGCAGACCAATATTCTGATACCAGTCGAACGACCATCCATGGAATGGATTAGACTTGCCACTTGGCTCCTGTGATTTATTTCAGATAGGTGTATTATTGCTGCTGCTGTCACCGTTGCTCTTCATGAAGCCAAAAGATGGCACAGCTTTCTCAAAGCTGTTAGCTTGTTTGTACAGCTTGATTTAAAGATAAAGCTGGCTACACACATAGCGCTTCGCCACGCAGCTGTGCTGCTGCACTCCATGTGGCTACTGTCCTGTTTAAATCTCAGCCTTGTTTAGCTGTTCACCGCATGGGGGCCATTACACCGGCTGATTCTCTCTTCCGATCTAAAGGCATACATGGAACACGTGTGGGCTAAGAGCAGCGTCTCTCTCTATTGTGCTCCTTCACAGAATGTGCTTTGAGTGAGTGAAGAAGGCTCAAGCCAACATCAGGCCTTCTTTCTAAAGAATTAGTACGCCACAGATGCATGGACTGGATGGCTCTTATGCTTGTGCAGTAATGCCTCATGCAGAAAGAGGACCGACGTCTTGATTTGAATGGGCAGCTGCTCTCCTATTAAGATCAGGCATTTATTTATTTATTTATTTGTTTGTTTATTTATTTATTTATTTATTTATTTATTTATACTGGCTAATATCACTTTACTAAAAAAAAAAACCATTATTTAGTCAGCTGGCCTAGAGTGCCAAGCACACAGCAAGCATTCCCTCTTTGGACAGCGATTGAGAGCTGTTGCCTCAGGAACATAGGTACTCGGTCGTCTTGAGATGTAATGGCTATCCTGCGACCTATTTCCTGGACTAGGCTCAAGGCTGTTCTCCCCAGACTCCAGATGTTTCGATGGCTACAGGGACAAAGTCAATTCCCGTTGCCATATCTTCGTATTTGTTTGTTTGTTTGTTTGTTTGTTTGTTTGTTTGTTTGTTTGTTTGTTTGTTTGTTTGTTTGTTTGTTTGTTTGTTTGTTTGTTTGTTTGTTATCCTACCTTTCTTCCATAACCAGAAAAGGATGTGCAAATAATATAACTTTTAAAAAATAAATATTTTATTAGACACACACATTATTATGAACTTAAAATACAAGCAAACAACCCATTGGAACAGCAGCTGAATTAAAAGACAATGGGAGGAAGAGCACACCGATCAAGCCCTTTCCTCAGCAGCTGATCAGCTGCCAAAATCCTTCCAGAATTAAAAGCTAGTTGCATCCCAGAAGATAGCTAGGAAGAAATAAGACTCACCTTCTAAGGCACTTCCCCTCTCTGCGAGCAGTCCCTCTTTCACCTCCTTACCAAAGAGGACTCATATGAAGGTCAAACTCAGAGATCTGCCCTGAAGATCCAAAAATCCACACTAATGTATAGGTCAGAACCAGCATGTTGAATTGTGTCCAGAATTTGGCCTGGAGAAATGCTGTTTTAATAATGATATTTAATGCTTCCTGTAACCTACTCCACGTCAACAGCCTGGCTGCTACATTTTGGACCTGCGAAGTTTCTGAACATTTTTCAAAGGCAGCTCCATGTCGAGCATGTCACCACAGCCAGATCAGGCATCTTCAAAAAAGGATGGAACTGACCCACCAGCTTCGACTGCGAGAACTCATTCCCAACCACACTGAGATCCTGGTAACCAGGTTCAGTTCTGAATCCTGGAAGAAATTCCAGACTCTAAACATGAGTCTTCTGTCATTTGAGCAGGTATCCCCATTGAAGTTCTGGCTGATGTCTACAATGTGTAAGAGTCCAAAGTGCTAGATGTAATCTGGGTGGCATATATTGATTGGGAATTCTTGTTTCTGGGACTTAGTCCCATGGCGCTTTCATGAATCCCACTAGGGAAACAACAGGAGCAGCAAGAGGAGGCAACTGAATGGTGAACCTGCACTACCCTAGCCAGGCTGTATGGGAGTCCCTCCTTCTCACATGGGTTGCCAAGTGACCTTATAGAAAGGCTATATTAAATGATATCCCCAAGCTTCCTTTGCTCTCATGTAGAGAGGGGCATGAACCACTGATTTGGTGATTTGGCAAAGTGTTTCCCATTCTAACAGTTCATCAGTGGTCCTGTGCTCTGCCCGCAGCAGTGCATGCCCACTCAGCAGCAGCTCCCCACTGTGCCTCCTCCAGGCTCTGTTGCTGAGTGGCTATCCAATGGAGTGGGTGATGCACCAAACCGTGGATCAGCTGTCCAGCCAGGAAATGAACAATGGCAAACCCCCACGAAAACAAGCTGTTGGTGCCTGACTCTACTCTTTTCAAATACAGCTCTTAGAAGCACTTGGGCAGGAGGGTTCCTTTCTGAACAACAACCTCGAGCACAGCTAGGTCTATGCTAAACCACAAAGCCTTCCAGACCATGTATTTACCCCAGGTGAACCACGGTTAGGTGTCTATCAGGTTGACTTATAAAAAGGAAAAATTCTGAGATTTGTATTCATAAGAACATAAGAACATAAGAAGAGCCATGCTGGATCAGTCCAGCTTCCTGTATCTCACAGTGCCCCCACCAAATGCCTCTGGGGGCACACAAGACTACATATTTGTCTCCTGATACCACTCCCCTGCATCTGGCCCTTGAAGTACCCTGGTTTGAAGCCTGAGAAATACACATGTCCATCATGGTTTGTAACCTGTGATGGACTTTTCCTCCAGGAATCTATCCAATCCCCTTTTGAAGGCTTCCAGGCCAGATGCCATCACCACATCCTGTGGCAGGGAGTTCCACAGACTAACAACATGCTGGGTAAAAAAAAATATTTTATCTGTTCTCACTCTCCCAGCTCTCAATTTGAGTGGATGTCCCCTAGGTCTGGTATTTTGTGAGAGGGAGAACAGTGTCCCTCTCAAAATCAAAAATAATTGTAATTCAAAAAAAAAATTCAAATGGTACACCCCTGGTTGTTATTTCTCCAGTGCTACAAAGCCATCAGGCCCAAACCCCTGCTCAAGGCAGGAACACAAATTGTAGGGTATCTGTCAGGTGGTTGGCTCGAGTTCTCTTGAATGCCTCCTTCACTGGAGCATTCAACACCTCTCAAGGTAATTTGTTCCATCTTAAACTGGACATCTGGGAAACTCCCGTAAAGAAGAGAACAGACTGGGAAACTCCCGTATAGAAGGGAACAGGGCTTAAAAGACACCCTACCCATGTTGCCATGAGCAACTATGACATGATAAACAATTTATCTCCTTTACAACCTCCCATCTCTCTCCCTCTGTATCTGTTTGTGTTTATACATGATGTCTCTTACCTTTTTCTCATGTTAGGCTCACTCTGGAGGTGAGCAATAGCAAAAGAGAAATGACTAGATTTACATACCCAGGAAATGACCAAACGCCTCCCTCTGTCACACTCAGATCCAGCTGGCAATACTTGTTCAGAATGTGCAGTTTCAAGAAACAGATGGAAAGAGAAGCTCCTCCACCTATTAAATGGTGGCCAAATGTATTGGCTGCTACACCTACCAACAAATAAAGCAGTAAACATTGTGTGCTGCTGTCTTCTATATGGCAGTTCCCAACAAGTGAATCAAGGAAGGGATGGGCTGTCAGACCCAAAACAGTATGCCAGGTAACAGTAATACTCAAATATCATCTATTGGTTGACATCGTCTTGCATCACACAAATGATGTAGTCAGCAGCAGTGAATTGCCACTAATTAGAAGCTTCTGTTGGCAACTGCAGGGTGCATTTGACTTTGTCACAATTCGTATGAGTTTCATGAATCCTGAAATCGCCAAAGGAAGCCATTCACCCTGCTGTGACTTACCAGAGCTGATGACATCATTCGTGTTCCATCTGCAGAGCTGTGACATTGGCAAGTCAAAGCCAAACTTGTGCTTTCTAGCCCAGTAATTATATATGAAGGTTTTGCAGTTTTGTAACACTGCACAAAAATAGGATCTTGCATCTGTTGCTAAGAGCAGATCGCTGAAACCAAGACATCTTGACAAGAGGCAGACTCAAGAGAACTTTCAGGAGTCTCAGAATGAAGAGGATAATGCAGTATCTCTCTCCTTTGAGGGCTACTGACAATCACACAGTACTGAGCTTGATGTACCAGTGGTTTGATTCACTGTAAGCAACCTCCTCCATTTATATGAGCGCACTAGGCAGCAAAGGTAAATGAGATTACATTATGGGTACTATCTGCCATCAAGCTGCATCTGAGTCCAGTGGCCCTAATAAGGATTTCATGGTATGTGAGACACTGATGGAATGGTATTTACCACTGACACCTCCCACTGAGTTTCCATGGCCAAGCAAAGATTTGAATGCATGTCACCTCTCCGACACCTGTCACTCTTTCTATTCCACTACATTGATTCTTTAAAATCAGAATAGACTCGTGAAAATATGCTCACAGTTCAGACCCATCTGTTTTAAATCAGTTTCCAAAATCTTTGGTCCATGGGCAGTCTTACTGGTCACAATCTCCATTCTGTTTGTCACCTTGTTAAATACCATACTCCCCTATGTACCTTAGCATGTGTGTGCGCACATACTGACACACATCTAACCCTGCCCAATCCTTGTTTACCCAGCTTAAATGAACATGCAAGGAGGAAAACATACCGCCTCTTTCCTTCCCTGCAATAAGGGAGAGAAACCATCTGAAGAAGAACAGCTCTGCTGTGTCTTGAGAACCACTCCACACAGCTGGGGACTCTGATTTCTAGGGTTCTTGTCCATGTTGAGCTGTGGTTCCCAAATGAATGCCCTTAGCATGAATGAACAACCCTTGGCAGAAGTCATAGCGTGATTCTCTTTTACTCTGTGCCGCTTGGTCAACTGAAGTTGAATATGCCACCTGCTTGGGTACCACCAGTCAAAGCCATTGGTGTTACAGCATCCTCTAATCCTCCCTCCCTCCCTTCCCTGCCCATCCCAAGTATCATACAGTAAGTTGAAGCACTTACTTCCAGTTTCTCAGTTGTCTGTGCATCTTCACATGCAGATCTGAGCAGGAGGATTTCCGCCTGTGTGGCTGATGTGTACCTAGGGATACAATGATGTTGCACCTCCATTGGAGAGCAGGAGATGGAGAGAACTTGCTCTTCTCTTCCCAAGCAGGTGTCATATTCAACTCTAGTTGACCAAGCAGCACAGAGTCAAAGAGAATCATGCTATGACTTCTCGTGGCGCAGTGGTTAAATGCCTGTACTGCAGGTAAAACTGTGCTCACGACCTGGGGTTCAATCTCAGGTAGCAGGCTCAAGGTTCACTCAGCCTTCCATCCTTCCGAGGTCGGTAAAATGAGTACCCAGCTTGCTGGGGGGGCAATGTGTAGCCTGCACACTGTAATTCAATTTGTAAACCACCCAGAGACTACTTAAAGTGGTATGGGGTGGTATATAAGCAGAACACTTTGCTTTCTGCTAAGGGTTGTTATTTTGTTTGATGGTTATGCAGAGATCCACCTGCCTGGATCAAACGATACTAACTGAGGCTAAATAACTTCACAAACCCATGTCTTGAATTGTTAGTTTTTTTTTTTGTTCTCAAGCCCTACCACCATCATTCTCTTTTCATCCCTTTGAATATGAGGAATTTTGCATTCCTTCGCATCTCCTTCAACTGCAAGAGTATTTCATGGTGCTCCTGGCAACCACCCAGTCACTTGACAGCTTGCACAGGCAGAGAAAAATTGTGCAGGGGACAAAAATAACATAAACAATGCAACTGTGCAAGTTGCAGATGTGTGCTGCTTTTTTATTGTTTGCCTTCAAAGATGGGCACAAAGTGCTTCATTGGACTTTGGCCCAATCCATGGGTGCAGCAGGACAGCTTCCACCTACTCCTTTTCCCAACCTCCCATGCTGGCACCTCCATTCATCTGCCTCCAGGGCAGGCTGCCAGGTCTGGGCAGGAGTATAGGCAGTCAAGCCACTCAGATGAGGAGACAGGACCGGGAGGCTGCCTGCATGGCCATTCAGTGGCCGGCTGCTGGAGGAGGAAAAGCACTGTATGCCCATCTCTAGTTTGCATGTTTAAGGATCAAAAGTACTACAAGTATTTATTTTATTTTATTTTGCATATTTTGTAAGCCAGTCTCCTTCTGTGTTCCCTATAGATGCACTTTGTTTTTCAAAGGGGAGAGACTTTAGTTTTGTGCAGAGACAGTTTGCTCAAGTGATGGAGATGTCAGCAAGAAAAAAAATAGGGCCCACTGCCTCACTACACTTGGAAGCGAGGACTCTCATGGGCTTTGTCCAAGTGTCCCATCAAGTCAAGAGAGTCCAAATCTATGAGAATGAAGATTCTTTACATCCATAATTTCTTTCAGATGAAGGGCCTACGGGCAGGGATTGTCTTATCATTTAACATATGTACAGTGCTTACAAAATAGGTACCTGAAGGACCACCTCCTTCCATACGAACCTACCCGGCAATTAAGATCGAGCCAGGGGGCCCATTTTGAAAGAGCCATCCCTCAAGGAGGTGAGAGGGATGGCTTGTAGGAACAGAGCCTTCTCGGCAGCTGCCCCCAGGCTATGGAATGCCCTCCCAAGTGAGATCTGCCTGGCGCCAACATTGATGACATTTCGGCGCCAGGTAAAAACCTTCCTGTTCCAGAAGTTTTTTAATTGATACAATACAGACTGTGGATCCGCTGATGACAATTTTAGGATAATGATTTTAGTGTAAGGTTTTTATTATTGCTTGATGATTTGTTGATATTCTATTTCTAACTATTTTAAATTGTTTTAATTCTTTTGATTGTAAGCCACCCAGAGACCTTTAGGTAGTCGGCGGCATATAAGTTGAATAACTAAATAAATAAGTAAATAAATAAATAAATAAAATGGTAGCATTTGATACATAATAATAGTAATACTGTATGATTAGCTTTTCTAGTTGATATTACTTAATGGCTATTGTAATTTGTAAAACTTACAGCTATACAAAACAATTATAGCCCTCTTGTTTCCAGTCCCAAATCTCTGCCTTGCTACTGTACTGTGCCACTCTGTTGAGAAATTGCTCTCTTCTTGTTTTCTGTGAAGTGGCCAGCCCCACAATATATTGCCAGAAACTCCTCAGCTTTGTACAGTGAATAATTATGAACGTAAGGAATAGAATAGAATAGAATAGAGTTTTATTGTCATTATGCATACACAAGATATGCACAACGAAATTAGAGTGCTATTCCACTACACACTCTAAACATACAAAACACATAAAACATAAAACACCATACAAAATATTAAAAACTCTTAAAATTGCTTACAAAATTTAAAACACTACTTAAAAACAGATTAAGATGGTGCTAAAACTGTCGCATAACATGGACAGGGCCACTGGGGCAGTTGCTCTGGGTCCAAGGTTCACAGGGGTGCATGAGTCTCCCACCCCAGTGTGCTCCCACACCACTCTTCTTCCCCCTCCTTGAAGTCTGGGCCCAAGCTGCCAGACAGTGCTGGGCCCACCTCTGCCACCACTGTCACCAGCATGGACCTCAAGTGTTTCTGCAGCCACATCCTGGCACCACCCTGGGCTTCTCCTCCCACACCCCATCACCATGTTGCATCACAAGGCTGGCACGGGACCCCTGGCCTGAGATATTTACCTTGTCCTGGGTGCTGGAAGCAGACATGACACCATTAAACTAAAGAAACGGGACTTGAAAGGTGAAGTACTGTTTTCCCTGCCTGTCCCTGTGACCCTGACAAAGCAGAAGAAATATGTAACAGGGAGAACAGAGAAGGAATGAAGCAGGAAGCAAAGGCATTGCCCTGGATGATGGGTCTTCTCCAGGAAAAAGAAAACAAAAAAGGAACCCTGAAAAATGCCACTTTGTTTTTGTTTGGTCCTACAAAGAGTAAACCAACAAAACCTAAAGCCATCCATTCTTAAATCCATGCTGTTAAGATCTCCTAAGGTGTCTGAATTTGTGGTATTTGCACAAACAAAATAAACCATGTGTGGCTATGAACTAGTTGCATTCTCTTAAAATGTTAATGGTAAGATAAATAGCAAAAATAACACCATACCTTAATTAATTCAAAAATACTGTGTGGGTTCGGGGAAAAACACTAAATGAGACTCAGGTATACCTGTAGAATCTTCTAAAGCTGCCTTACAAACATGCTGATTACTACTATGGAGACAAAGAGTCACATGACTAACAATTTCTCCCAAAAAAGAGAACAAACAAGCAACCCACTTTCATGTAGTGAAGGAAACAAATGGTATCAGTCACTTGGCACAAGGTGTCAGATCTCAGTTGTCCAGCTGTTTGTTCCTACCTTTGTTATTTGTCACCCTAAAAGAGTATCATTGCATTTTACCAACAAGAAAACAGAAATATGCAGAACTCCAATGTAGTGGATAACACAGGGGGTGGTGGTCTTTCAGATGCCTCTGGCAGAATGCAAAGTTTTCAGGGGAGTTGGCAGTGCCACTGAAATGGGCATCATTTGGAAAATTCACCAGATTTCCAGCTGCCTCAAGATACTAGAGGAGTGCTTTGAAATAAGGGCCAAAATAATAAATAAATAAATAAATAAATAAATAAATAAATAAATAAATAAAT
>JAHTLZ010000240.1:21045889-21059014 GCA_023846285.1 Phrynocephalus versicolor | reverse complement strand
TTTATTTATTTATTTATTTATTTATTTATTTATTTATTTATTTATTTATTTATTTATTTATTTTTGCTTTTTTTCAGGATGAGGTTCAGGTACCAACCCTCATCTGGCCTTCTGACTTCTACAGATAGTTCTGGATCCCTCCAAGGATCCCTTCCGACTGCTGCCTTCCCTGATCCTCAAGGCATCTCTCTGCTTCTGGGCAATCTGCAGCAAGAGCCTCCTGGCCTCTCTGAGGGTTGCAGGGCAACTCCCCCCCCCAGGTTGGCTGGAGCATTTATATCTTCTGACTCCACCCCCTGGCTTTCCCTCGCTTTTTAGCCATAGAGTCATCTGGGATTTGTAGGCCTGCCCTGGAGTTTTGCTCTACTTCCCAGGGTGGGTGGCCATTTTAAGTAAAGTACACATGCCTGTGAAAATTCTCAGTCATCCAGGTGAATTTATCTGGAAGTTGAGTCATGGCAACTGGACTTCTTTTCTTTGAGAGACAGAAACGTCTCATTGCTCATCCAAACAGCTTCCTCAGTCTAAGCAAAGCAAGTTGTGAGTCCTGCATTTTTTAGTTTACTTTGACCTCATGTCACCCTGGTCTGAAAGAGGCTAATAAGATGAACAATGGCCTGAATGGGGGACAATGGCCTAAGGCAGTGGTGGCCAAACTTCAGCCCTCTAGATATTTTGGACTACAACTCCCAGAATTCCAAGGCTGTATTTCCAGTGACAAAGGGCTGTGGGAGTTGTGGTCCAAAACTTCTGGAGGGCCAAAGTTTGGCCACCACTGGCCTAAGGTGCAAGAAAGTCCTACCTTTACAACCTTCCCTACATCCATAAAGTATGAGTCATTAGCCATGGCCTTGTTGGTGGAAGTGTGACGTATTCTTGTTGAAATGGCCACTGATAAGAAGCAGACAAATTGTGCCCGAGTCCCCCACCTCTGTTGAAAGAGAGGGTTTCAATACATGAATGGCCTCCCTGACCCCTCTCTCAAACCACCTGCCCTCTCTGTCTAATATGTGTACATCCTCAACTTTGAAGTGGAGCTTTGAAGCAGCAAACCTCATCTTCAAGTCGAGGTTTGCTGCTTATTCTGGCCCTGAGCTGTTGCCCCTCCTATGTTGGGCCACCCTCCTGTTTAATGGCTGTGTAGTTTCTCCAGTGTAGAGGTCTGCACATTCCTCGCTGCACTGGACCGCATATACTAGATCCAAATGCCAAGAAGAGCCAACTGCCCTGAGTTGCTGGCCCAAGTTGCCCTGCCCTCATATGAAGTCTTGGGTTTGCAATTTTGGGAGAGGGTAGACTGCCTGCTTGGGGGAGGGCAGGGATGTGAAGACCTTAGATTTAGAGGCCATAGGCTTCAGCTTACTTAGCCCATACATAAATTCAGCACTGCCATCAAGTCAGATCCAACTTAGAGGGCCATAACAGGTTTTCAATGTATGTGAGATGCTTAAACCAAAGCAAAGTGGTCTGCTTATATCATTTCAAGTGGTCTCTGGGCAGTTTACATTATGCAGGCTACACATTGCTGCCCCCCAGCAAGCTGGGTGGGTACTCAATTTACCGACCCCGGAAGGATGGAAGGCTGAGTCAACCATGAACCTGCTACCTGGGATTGAACCCCAGGTCGCGAGCACAGTTTTAGCTGCAATACAGGCATTTAACCACTGCGCCACGAGGCTCTTATTTTAGTTTAAGGAATAGCTTTTATTATGTATTGAGTCCAGGCATACAGCATGCTACAGAAGATTCCTTTATTCCACAAACGAGATACATGACAAACACACATTCCATAAATACCCGTAGCTCCACACACCCCCCGTTCACCCCACTAGGCGTTTCCTCATTACAAGGTCCACCTGGCTTCAACTGCTATAAGCCTTACACTTAAAATAACCTATACACAATACCCTATACACTACAGCTTTATCCATACCATTACCAAATGAATTTCTATATGGGGATTTGAACTGCAGCATGATTAATTATTTTGCCTTTTTCTATAGTTCCTCACGGACACACACAGGTTGACTCTTCTTCTGGGAGACACAGTGGGGAATTGAATTCCTAATGACCAGTTCTGCAGCCACTTGCGTAAATTACTGAGATATCTTCCTTTACTAATGGGGAAAGGATGCACTTAGAAACTCAAATTCCAGTGAGTGGTTTGGGATAGATCCTTTCTGCGTTGCACTGTATATTAGAGGCTCTTCCTTCCCACAGGAATTTTGTCTATTGATGCGTCTTCAAACACATCATCCCTCATCTGGAAGATTCAATGTCATAACTTCAATATGGAATTGAATTAAATTTATCATGGTGACAGTCCAACACCAACCAAATTGTACAGTAGACAACCTCAATATTCTTCTACATTGTTTGGTTGTAGCCCAGACCTCTAATACAGATGATTTTTCAGATGTGGTTTTTACCAGGGTCTGTAAACTAATTGTTACTCCCAACCAGAATGGGTGGAATCAGTGGAACCATATGGTTTGACTTACCAAGTTCTCATTGATTCAGTGTGTCTCCTTTAGTCGGAATTGGTGACTGGATATAAAATAACCATTCCAAAACCCAAACCTGCATGTTAATGCAGAGAGGATAACAAATATGCATTTCAGCCCTCATGAGATATTTCAGCCACTTGTCATATTTAGTTTTTAATTAACAATTTAGAACAGGAATAAAAATTGCAGAACTCTTTCCTTGTATAGTCATTTGGGCACTTTGGGGCAATGCAACAGACTGAAATAAACAAGATGCCACCCCCCCCCCCAAAAAAAAAAACCCAAACCCCATGGTTTTCAATTTTGAAGAATATAGGAGTCCTCAGGGTTTCAGGAAACACAAAATGTATATATTTACTCTTTTCTCTGATTCTAACTCCCAACCACACTGCTAACCCAACTGTAAATTCACTGTGGAATGGAAGTCCAACTGGGTCAGACAATGTCTCATAACTCACTTAATACATGTATTTGGTTATTTCTTTTTACCAAGTGTGATGAAAGTGTATATGTAAATCATTCCTATGCCACTGTAAGATATGGAAGTATATATATACAATATGAAGAGCAGCATTTTTTAAAGAAAAGGTATTCTAAAATAGTGTTAGGAATCACTACAGGGCCTAATAAATGGATCATCATTATTTTGTTGCTCTAGCAAATGCTATAATTTAAAAATTTAACAATTTTAGTACAATATTGACTACAACCACAGAGCGGAAGCCTGCCTTTGAGATCAAATACCAGAGGAATTAACTGCTAAGCCATAAATCACAACTAAGAAATATGATACGCAATCAGCTGTAACCACAATCCATGTGCACAATACAGCCCAGCTAAAGAAGCTGTGAAGATTTACTTCATAATCAAAGCTATAGCATTTTCTCTAAACTTTTAATATTTTAATTAAGGTGACCAGAATTGTTACAGAAATGTCAAGACAGTTTCAGATTTAAAAAAAATACAATCATCTGAGTGTGGGGGGAAAACAGCAGCAAAGAGTAGGAACATTTATCAGAAAGGTTCATGATTCTGATAAATATTTAAGTGTGTAAGGCAGAACCATTGAGAACAGTAAATACTTTATAGCTGGCACTTTGTCAAAACTCTAAGTGGTTCTGCCTTAGAATTTTACATCATCATTGAATTTACAGTCATTTGATATGTGGCACAAGGTAAGAATTACTTCTTTCTAAATCTAAACCAAGCCATAAATCTAACACAAGGGTTCCTCTCATTGTCCGTTATCGTTCGATGACAATGCCTTTTACCTTCATTGTCTTGACAGAAATATGATATGTAAAACTGTAATGTCACATCACTCACAGTGATTTAACACTATCCAGCCCAAACCATTTTAATCAATCAAAATTGTCACTTTTTAGTGTAATGATTTTGTGTTGGATTCCCAGGCCTTAATGTGATATGTAAGTCATATCAGTGACTTGATTTACTGTTTTATTCCAGACCCAAGTCTTAATAGCTCAGAAGGCTATTTTTGGCTCCTTCAGAAGCCTTCAGAATTGGAAAATGAGTAGTAAAGTACAAAATGCAACAGCAACAACTAAATATTTGCAAATAGTAATTAAAGGGGAAATAGTGGATTACAAGAGAGGAGAAAATAATACAAATTAAAGATATGGAAGTGAAGGAGAATCCAGAAAGTACTGATGCCATAAATGGCACTAAGACTAGCATATGCTTCCATCCTAAGATTTACTAGGAAGTAGGTTCCAATGAAACTAACAGAACATGCTTCAAAGCAAATATGCCCAGAATCTAAGCCTCAGATCTACATCTTATGTCTAATGAAGTGGACATGTCCACAGAAGCTCACATCAAAAATATATAAATTCACTTTGTATTTTCATTTTGCTTCCACTTATAAAACAAAGTGTTCTTCTTATATACTGGCCCATAGCACTTCAAGTACTCTCTGGGCAGTTTATAGTTTAATTATGCAGGCTACACATTGCCCCCCCCCGCAAGCTGGGTACTCATTTTACCATCCTCGGAAGGATGGAAGGCTGAGTCAACCGTGAGCCTGCTGCCTGGGACTGAACCCGAGGTCCTGAACACAGTTTTAGATGCAGTACAGACATTTAACCACTGTGCCATGAGGCGCCTCATAGATCTTATAGATCTACTTCAGTGAGGAGAGACCAACAATGTAAATTATTTCTACCACATACTGCCAATGCCATAATTTGGGGGGGCAGAGTGAGTCCACTATTTTAAGATATTCAATTTTCTCTTTGAAAACCGGTCAATATGTAATGCAGTAATTTAACTGAAGATTGAGACGACATGATTGGTATTGGTAATTAAGCTCAAAAGCCAATTCTCCATTTCATGGTCAAATACTGGCTTGCCTTCTGTATCTATTTTCAAGTAATGGAGGGGGGGAATCACAATTCCTGTATCATATGCAAAGAATGATAAATTAGAAAGAAATTAGATCAAGAATGTTCAGCTTTTGGGCAATAAATGCATCTAATTCCCACATCAAGTTTATAGGGGAGTCAAAACTAAACAAGATCTATTAAGTTATTGTTTACTAATTTGATATTGAGAAGTCATTAATGGCCACTACATTTTGAACCTCAGCCATGACAACTAAAGCATCATTTTGAATGGCAGATATGCCATAAATATCCAGGAATGGCCACCACAAAAATTCTTAATACTTTCTCTCTATGTACAGTACCTCCAGATACAGCAGGGCTAGAAGAACAGCTTCTTGGAACATCTCAGCTATGCTTAGGGAAAGCTGAAAGGTGAGACTCTAGTCCCATGATGTAAACATGTATAGTGTATACCTTATTCCAAAGTAAAAACCTGGAGTGTTTTAGCTTCGTTATATTACTAGAAAGAGGCAAGAATCAGGAAAAATGCAATTTGTTTCAATTCAAGATTCTTCAAAGTCAATGAATCAAAAATAACACATTTACATTTTTTTCCTGACAGATGAATGAACTGATTCATCATTTCATTTTTTTTCCCTTTAAAACTCCATAAAATGACACACACACCCCGACACCAAACTTGAAAAGATTGAAAAGGAGAGTCAGGGAAAACTTCTCTGTGATTTTGGTGATTCTACACCCCCGGGGGAGGGGGGGGGGGGGGCTTTTGTGGGTGTACGACTCAGATGTCTGAAACCCATTCGTCACCAAACCTGGAGGAATTGTAGAAAAAAGCCAGTGGGAGCATCTCTGATTTTGGTGTTTTTAGGTGCCTGGGAGGACATTTTACAAGCCAATAAATCAAAAAATCAAAAAATGCTAAAAATTCATTGATTCATATTTGTCAATGGCCTTGATTCTGAAGAACACAAATTAATGAATTAGTGGGTTTTGGTGAATATTGCAATTCATTTTTAATTCATGTCCCTGTCTATACATTACATGAGATAAAACAGAAAAAACATTTATAGCATCATTTTTTCTAGGGACAACATTTAAACTTTTCATACAGTTCAATTGTATTGTACAACATCTAGTCAAATAAGTATATTAGTTTATATATAATTTACAATTTAAGCAATTCTATTAGCACAGCATGGTGGTTCAGCAGACTAAGGCTCCGAAAACTGTTGGCTGCAAAGCTGGCAGCTCAGCGGTTCGAATCCCGGGTGCCACGCAACGAAGCAAGCTCCCACTGATAACCCCAGCTCCTGCCAACCTAGAAGTTCAAAAGCATGTAAATGCAAGTAGATAAATAGGTACGGCAGTAAAAAGCAGGAAGGTAAAACAGTGTTTCCTTGCAGCCATGCCGGCCACGTGGCCATAGACTTGCACAACACTGGCTCTTCGGCTTCAATGGGGAGATGAGCACTGCCCCTAGAGTCGGACACAACTAGCACACACATATGTGGGGAATATTTACCTTTTTATTAGCACAGTACATTCCATATGAAGAATCAAACTATATTGCACATCATCATGAAGATATAAAAATACATACTGTAAATACCGCCCCTCTGTTAGTTATATTTAAGGAGACTTCCTGTTTATTAGGTCTAAGCCAAAATTCCAGACTATTACTCCAAGTTGTTTGATGCATTTCAAGGCAGAAAGACTTCACAAAAGCCACAACCTTTGGATCAAAGTCACAGAAATTGAGTCTCTTTGTGTATGCTAATGGTGCTTATAATGGGTGAAGGTCTTCCTTTTTTTTCTCATGCAAGGGCAAAGCAAAACTAAACTAAACTCTTGCAGTATCTAGCTGCACTGGGGTGTCTGAACCTGTCTAAGTAACTTGTTCTTACCGAGGACAACACAATTTGCAAATATCTGTTAACAGGCTTACTTGTCAGAAGACTCAGCTCAGAGACAGCAGAGACAATGTTCAGTTTATCAATCTAAGTCAGCTCTGCATAACCTATATGAATGATCTGTTCCTTTTCCCATTCAGTGTAAAGTAAAATTTCTATTTTAAGAGCTGGATAAGGTAACCTCATGGGTGGATAAACTGGAAGAACGGCAACTATCATAGAATCATAGAATCATAGAATCATAGAGTTGGAAGAGACCTCATGGGCCATCTAGTCCAACCCCCTGCCATGCAGGAACCCCTTCATAATATTTCCGACAGATGGCCATCCAGCCTCCGCTTAAAAACCTCCAAAGAAGGAGACTCCACTACCCTCTGTGGCAGCATATTCCACTGCCGAACAGCTCTAACTGTCATGATGAAGTTCTTCTGAATGTTCAAATGGAATCTCTTTTCCTGTAGTTTGAAACCATTGCCCCGAGTCCTAGTCTCTGAAGCCATGGAAAACAAACCTGTTCCCTCTTCAATGTGACATCCTTTCAAATATTTAAACATAGCTATCATATCCCCTCTCAGTCTTCTTTTTGAAAGGCTAAACATTCCCAGTTCCCTAAGCCGATCCTCATAAGACATTTCCTCCAGACCCTCAACCATCCTGGTCGCCCTCCTCTGCACCCGCTCGAGGTTGTCAACATCCTTTTTAAACTGAGGCGCACAGAACTGGACACAGTACTCCAGGTGGGGTACTGACACATAGCAGGCGTGCAGGCAAATCATCTGGTGAACCAAACAGGAGTCAACTGAAACTCCCACTATAAACACTGGGGCATATCAAACACCCAACATTTATGTTTCCTGTTAGGGGTCTTCTGGAGACAGCAGGCGTGCCAGCTTTTTCTGTAGTTTTAATCTTCTTTCATCTTTCTACATTTTCTAAAGATAGCAGGATTTCAAAAGACTAACATCCTCATTGAGGCATTGGATGATCATCACCTATGAAAAGGAGCCCACACCCTCCTTTCCTATCTTGTGAGTCAGAATGAATTTTGCCTGAGTAGGAAGGCAATGTCTTATGCAGGGAAGGATGCGGCCATTCCTACTGACAATGAGGTGCCTATTTGCAGTATGTTCAGTGTAGAACTTAAGGTGGAAAGGGGATCCTGCCTTCCTAATGGGACTTAGCACTACCGTGTTTCCCCGAAAATAAGACAGTGTCTTATATTAATTTTTGCTCCCAAAGATGTGCTAGGTATTATTTTCAGGGGATGTCTTATTTTTCCATGAAAAAAAAATACAGTACACATTTATTGTTATCTTATTATGGGGAGGCCTTATTTTCTGGGGATGCCTTATATTTCAGTGTGGGGCAAAACTGTAAGCAGGTCTTATTTTCAGGGGATGTCTTATTTTCGGGGAAACAGGGTATTACGCTTACATTACAAAAGGGAGGAGGTCACTGGAAGTGAAGGAAAGGAGGGATGAGGCTTTAGTTTACTTCTCTGTCTATTAGGGATTAGTTGTACAAGTCAGTTTTCCTTTTTACTCCAACACTATGGAGCAGAAGCTTCCCATTCTTGCAAGTAAGCAAAACTGGTTTTGGCAGGACAGGAGAGAGAAATGAGTAAGAAAACAAAGCAGGAAAAATTGACTCCAGTACAGATTGTGAACATGGGATCCCTTTCCCACCTTAACCTTGTGCAACAGGAATTAGGAAAGGCAAAGAATCCTTAGGAATTCTCCGACTCTGCCCCTGGAACAAAGAGGTAAAGGGAATAATCAAGAGGTCTAAGTAGGTAGGAAAAACTTCAACAACTCGTAAAAAAGAAAAGCTTGTATATATTAAGACAAGGATTACATTCATGTGCATAGCAGGAAAAATATTGATGACAAAAGAAGAGCAAATGCTCTGTATGGAAGATGTCCTCGACTAGTATGGAGTGTATATGGCAAGAGGTAAAAAGGACACACAGACGCCTTAATTGTCATTTGTATCAGAAGTGAATTAGCAACAACTTGACATTAAACTAACAAACTGGCAGCAAATTAAAATCTTCCATCTGAAAGTCACAGAAAGAAACAGTGAAAGTGAAGAAAAGCACATCATTTTGAAGAAGAATCTACTGCTTTTAATCCCATCTATGAGCTTCTTGAAAACATCTGGTTGGCCACAGTAGGAAGAAGGGTGCTTGGCCAGATGATGTGACTCAGGAAGGCCTTTCCTATTCTGAATGAACCTTCCCTACTCTTAGTCTGAGGACCTATTTCCATTTTACTGAAGTGCTAGAACTGCTGTAATAAAGCTGCTTTGATATGACTGTTTTCTGTTTGCTCCCAGAGTACAGTATGTACAATCTTTTGCCTGTATGATTTGACCATATTCTAAGCTTATGCCCACAGAGGCATCACGGGCACAGACCTTATGAGTGAATTCTTAAACGCACAGTTTCATCATGGTGATCAAAGTAGAAACCCAACTAAAAGCTCAACAAAAACAAGTGCCTAACATGCCATTAAACCATGCAACAGTTAGAAAAAGAGAACTGTGGATCCCTTTCATAATGTGTTTTGCTTTAGCAGTTAAGATGACTGATATCTGTTAAGGTCAAGATAAGCATCACAAAGGCACCACATGCTTCTTCAGAAGAACTGATCAGTGATATCTACCAGATCTGCTGAGCTCCAAACAAAATTGCACCTCAGAGAAAAACAAATTTCCCATGTAAAGTACTTGAGCTTGCACAAATCAGCAAGCACAAAGAGAGTTTCACCTACTTAGTCAAGATCAGCTTGATAACCATGACAGTTTTATTGGTTTTCAATGCTTCCTTCCTGGATCAAACAGAACTGCTGGAGATGGAATATGAAACTGCTTGCTTTACATAGGATTACATGTGCCCAAACTTGTTACTGAAATTATATTTCTTACTCTTGACTGTTCTGCTTCAGTAGCAACCACAAAGTTGTATTAGAGAGAGAGAGGGAGAGAGGGAGAGAGAAAGAGAGAGAGAGAGACTTTTCAGTATAAAGCTAAAAGATATAACTCAGGCATGTCCAAAGTCTGGCCTGGGGGCCAAATGCAGCCCGATTTAAAATTTTGAGTGGCCCTCAGACTCTTCTCCCTGCTGGTTCAGTCTGTCACTCATCCCCACCAGCTGGCCCTTCCCTGTGCTGGCTAGAGACATCAGCTTGCAGTTTTATGGTTTGCCTGCCCTCCCTGCCTTCATCCATCAGCCACCTGCCCTACCTAACCGCTCCTGGCTCTGTTGCTGCAGTGCCTTCCCCACAGGGCAGCATATGCGAGCAGTGGTGCATCTTGGGTGTGCATGGGCCAATTCCCGGGCCGTGCAACAGCTGCTGTGCCCTTGGACATCTTGAAACCAGAGCATTTGCAGCTGTTGCAGATGCACAAGGACCACGCCCTTTCTCCTCCCTTCAGGCTGAATGGTCGGCCCCCATACATTTTCACCTCACCAAAGCTGGCCCTCCTTGCAAAAAGTTTGGACACCCCTGATATAATTGAAGCTGTAGCCTCTAGAGATGGGCATGAACTGCCAAACCAGTACTGGTTCGTTTTTTGACCCAACAGATGTTTGGTGCTTCTGAGCCTCACTCACCTCCTTCAGTAGGCACGCATTCAGAAGCAGCACCTGGAGGGGATGGGGGAAGGGAAGTGCTGAAAAACAGAGATGGGCACAAAAGGAAAAAGAAAAATGCTTTTTCGTTTTGTGCCCATCTGTTTTTCAGCGCTTCCCTCCACCGCCCCCTCCAGGTGCTGCCTCTGAATGAGTGCCTACCAAAGGCGGTGAGGCTCAGAAGCACCAAACATCTGTTGGGTCAAAAAACAAACCAGTATCGGTTGGGCAGTTCGTGCCCATCTCTAGTAGACTCCGATGGAGGGAAATTCAAATCACAAATCAACCCTCATTCTAAGGATGCCCTTGTTTTGATGTACCACTCATAGTATTTGACTTCTACCCAAAGTAAACACAAAAGGTGTCTTCTACTCTTTGATTCTCTGAAACAGAAACAAAACCAGTTTACTTAGGGCATTATCACACGACCCCTACAATCCGCGGCAAATGGCTCCCAGATCCGGAGCTTAAACTTGTATCCCCACCAGCTCCGGAGTTTACAAAAAATTAAGTGCAACCACGCCCACCTAAGCGCGTCCCAGCGCACTTTTCAAGTACCTGCTCTCCGGAGCTGAAAAATTTCTGATGCGGATGTAAAGTAGTGAGTGCCGGGCTCTCCTCGCCTTGTGTTTGTTTGTTTTTTCCACCACCCCTTTAAGAGACAGGAATCATGACAACGATGGGGCTCGGGGCGGCTTCCACCGGCAGACGGAGGTGAGCCTGTGTTTTTTCTCCCTTTTTTTCTCCCTCCCCTCACGCAGACAGGAGCAAGGAAGTGCGGATGGGGTGGGAACACAGGAAGAGTTACGAACCCCCAAGATCTCTGGTCCGAATTGAAGTGGCCAGTGGATCTTAGGGGTTGTGTAAAAGTGCCCTTAATTAATTCCATCAGAAACAGCCAATTTTTCTTCACCAAGATTATGTATGGTAGCTGTGGAAGCGACATGCACTGTAAATCTGTGGTTGGTAGATGTTGCATTATCCCAGCCTATGTTTTGTTTCCACTCTTTCACATCAAAAGGTGCTCCATTACTAAGAGAGTTATATTATAGTCCAGTATTTGCTTAGCCTGGAAGTCAGCATCTAGAGAGGATGAAGGCATTTGATCATGTTCTCAGCATGTTACAAGGTATACTCAGAAATCTGCAATCCAATGAACAGGTGAAAAACAGCTATAATAAAAATGTTGTTAGAAAGAAAACAAAAGCCCTCTACTATTTGTTTCTGTAGAGCAACTGAGATAGAAATCTATCATGAACTACAATAGGACTGCTGTATCTGCAAGATCAATACCCCCAGTTTCATGTACCTACTGTCTGTAAATATTAGATTAAAAAACCCTCATAAATATGTGTTTCCAAGATGTATTACCAGAACTGGCCAAAACAGGGACTATGTTATATATAGGCTTTGCTCTGTCCATTCACCTGGAGGCTTAGAACCAGCCCCACCATGAATACTGTGGTCCTACATATGGTCCTGATAACCATATATAGAGATAGGCACGAACTTAAAAAATGGTGATTCGTTTCGTTTCAGTTTGTTTTCTGGTTCGGTTCATTTTGTTAATTACAAAACAAATGTTTAGAAAAAAAGTTTCATAATTTGTTTTAGTTCGGGTTCGTTTTTTTTTTCCTTTTTCTTTTTTGAACCCCACCAGTTGGGTTTTTTAATTTTTTTTATTTTTATTTTTAAATCCTTCCGGCCCGCGGACCAGATCGGGTTATTTTCATTTTATTTTCATTTTTTTTATTTTATTTTTTACTGCCAAGCATGTGGCCCACCTACCAGCTATATCATGGGCCTGTCGGCTTTGGTTTTTCCCCCTCTCCTGCTGCCTGCTACAGCCAGGAGGAGGACCGGACCAGGACCACTCGAGATAGGGAGACACCGACAGAATGAAAAATTAACCAAAATGAAATGGAAATTTCTGTTTCATTTCGTTTTGTTTTTCTTAGAGAGAGCAGTTCATTATTCATTTCATTACGTAATGAAATGAATAACAAATAACAAAACAAACAAAAAGTTAGTTTCGTGCCCATCTCTAACCATATAGTGTAAATCACTGTCATATAATTAACCCAAGTGTGAACTTCCTTCTTGGCCTTTGGACTCGCCAAGAGATTCCAACAGACTCAAAAGCCTATGAAGTCAAAAGGATGAGTGCCAGCCAGTTTACAATGTTGCGAGACACTGTCACTGAGAAGTGTAGAAGTCACCACCAAAAAATATTTGTTAAATCCATCAAGGTCTTAGGTCATATGACATGTCTTTCACCTAAGTGGTTTCTCAGACTGAGCAGCTTTGTGAGAAGGCTGAAGATGAACTTTGGGAACAAATGTCTAAAGATTGTACTGTAGGCCTTACTGCTTAGGTATGCCTTTATTTTATTTAAACTTGTCATTGTGAAGTTAATGGCCTCAGTTTAGCGCTTGGTTATAGATGCTACAGGCTTGCTGAAATCAATAGGCATTGATTACTTGGCCATATATTGCACATCCTCAAATGAGTGACACCACTGAAAGCATTTGGAAAATCCTATCCTGTGTGTCCATGAGGTTACTGGATCTGCTGAAGAGAAACCTGAAACAGCTGTGAGTTTGTGGAATGAAAATAAATAGTGTACGGAAATATCACCCTAATCACATATATTTCAACACTGACCTTAAAAATAATTAAAAATTGATGCTTTGAGCATAATAGGGTTATGC
>JAHTLZ010000240.1:20985079-21045389 GCA_023846285.1 Phrynocephalus versicolor | reverse complement strand
TTTTTTATCCTTTCTCCAGTCTTTCTTTCTTCTGGTACTCCTTAGGTTTCTTGTTCCCTTGATCTTTCTATTCTTAGTATGCCTCTGTATAAAGTTGATGGTGCTGTCTGATGTAGTCAAGTGACTTAGGGACTCTACAAATTACTGGCATCTATTAATGAGTGTCCTATCATTCACAGCCCTGCTCAGGCTTTGCAAACTCTAGGCTGTGCTTCATTTATTGATTCAGTCCACTTCCTATTTGGTCTTTCTCTTTGCCTTTTGTCTTCAACATTTCCCAGTATCGTTACCTTTTCCACTGAGTCTTGTCTTCTCATGATGTGCTCAAAGTAAGGCAGGCTCATTTTAGTCATGCTTGCATCTAGAGAGAGTTCGGGTTTGATTTGATCTAGGGTTCCTTATATGCCTTTGTGGCATGCGACAGTCTCCGTAGGGCTCCCTTAACATCTGATTTCAAATGAACCAATAAAGTTACCAAATGAGACAAATTCAGAAATGTAGAAGCTCAGAAAATCAAGCTTCCTGAATCTGGAAGTCTGCACTCCATGACGTTTTGTGTCCAAGTTTTCCTCACTGTATTAATAATAGATATGCAAAGTGCTCTTGACAAATTATAATAAATGTAAAAATAATGGAAGCAAAAAATAAACATAACTTCTTATTCTCAAACAACATAAAATGCAACAGCAAAACACACTCACTGTCCCAAACATTTAAAATGTATCTTAAAATTAAAGGCCCAAGCTGAAGTTATACGGCCAGCAGCTTATTTGCCAGTCTCTATTTTCCTCTATCTTTTTCAGAAAACAATGACTTTTACAAAAGGGGAAGGTGTGGAAGATGGCATATAGATTGTTTTTTGCTGAACAGAGCATAACTGAGCATTTGGGATTTTGAATGATATGAACCTTCCTCTGCCTCCAACTTAAAGAGGATTAGTTGTCCCAGATCCTTTATCCTAACTCTTGACGTCTTAATAGCGGAGCACTATATCTATCAAGTCACACCATAAGTACTACAGCTTGCTGAACCATGTCAGTGAGGGGGGTGCAAGTTTAATAGGATATAAGAATTAGGCACTTTATTTGTCGTGGTATGAAAATAATCTCAACAATTTTCACTTGGTACCAGAGAGATTTACAAAATGTAATGAAGCCATATTGGCATTCAGTGAAAAAGTTAATGAAATATTTTTACAACAGCAACAAAGTTCAAGCAAAATACTTCTCTATATTACACAAATGTATATATATAAACAGTAATCACATTATGAAACACATGTGTCAAGAAAAACTTAGAAGGAACATCAAACTTTGTGTGTGTATGTATGTGGTTTTATTATTCTTATTGTTATTACAAAGAAGTGATGTGGTTTTTAGAATCTCATTTTTACACCTATGTGGTTTGCAGGGGGAATCTGGGAATAAATCCTGTGTAACAATCTCTGGTTCTATGGGGCTACCTAACTAGCTATATTTTAAATGAATATTGCAAACACAAACATTATGAAAAGTTTATATTTCTAAATCTCTATCTCTATAAACAAAACAACTAATTTAGTGATTTTTTTAAAAAAAATACTGGATGCTACAATTTGTATACCCTGGATTCTTTTCACCAGCACCAGAGCATACGTTGCTTGAAGAAATAAAGAAGAATTCAAATGTCTCTTTGAAAACAATTGAGAACAAGGCCCCGGATATATTTAATGACCAAGGTTGTTGTTGTTCAGTCGTTCAGTTGTGTCCGACTCTTCGTGACCCCATGGACCAGAGCTCGCCAGGCCTTCTTATCTTCCACTGCCTCCCGGAGTTTTGTCAAATCCATATTGGTTGCATCGATGACACAGTCCAACCATCTCATTCTCTGCCATCCTCTTTTCCTTTTGCCTTCGATCTTTCCCAACATCAGGGACTTTTCCAAGGAGTCCTCTCTCCTCATGAGGTGGCCAAAGTACTGGAGCCTCAGCTTCAAAATCTGTCCTTCCAGTGAACATTTGGGGTTGATTTCTTTCAGGATGGATAGGTTTGATCTCCTTGCAGTCCAGGGGACTCTCAAGACTCTCCTCCAGCACCACAGCTCAAAAGCATCGATTCTGCGGCGATCAGCCTTCTTTATAGTCCAGCTTTCACTTCCATACATCACTACTGGAAAAACCACAGCTTTGACTACCCTGACCTTAGTTGGCAAAGTGATGTCTCTGCTCTTTAGGATGCTATCTAGGTTTGTCATTGCTTTCCTCCCAAGAAGCAGGCGAATGTAGGGCATCCATAAAACTCTAAAACAAATCACAAATGCAAATACATAAGATCACTGCATGGATTCATCCCTTCAGTGCCCTTCAGCATTAACACATTGAAATTGTACTACCTAAACAAAAGTGGCAAGAGTCTTCTCCTCCTCCACGAGAACAGCAACTCCTGCTTATCCTGCTCTTTCAAATTCAAATCCCAAATCTCAGACCCTTCCTAAGATCTGCCCATCCTTTAGAGTAGACCAATGCTCTGCTGGGTAGCTCCATGGTTTCTGTCTCCAGCTGTGAAGCCACAGGTTGGGAGTTTGATTCCCCATTGTGCATCCTGGACATGAGTTGGACTTGATGATCCATAGTGTCCTTTCCAGCTCTGCAGTTCAGTGGTGATGGTTGGTTGCTGGATCAGTTTTGGGGTTAAAAAACGAATCAGGTTCATCAAGCATCAGAATGCTTGAAAATCCATAAAGGGTGTTTTAAGAATACACAAGAGCACCAGAAAGGATCACATATCCCTCCATTGACTGTTACTCAGCAAATTGGGCAAATGGCTTACTCCCAGCACTGATTTTAGTGTCATGGTCTACCTCTATGACCTGTTCAGCATCTATAGCTGCAGGCGACAGACCAGCTATAGGGGCAACAGAAGCAAAATCAAGCACTGGGGACATGGTAAAAATGTTCTCCAGCTCTTTCATTTTTCATCCTTTTTTCCTACTGGGCTGTTTATTTAAAATGAAAAGGAAACCCTCTTGTGGGTCATCTGTTTTGTATTTCTCTATTTGTGTTTCTGGCACCAGCAAAGTTTTTGTTGTTGTTATGTACCACCAAGTTGTCCCTGGTGTACAATGACTCCATGAATGAGACATCTCCATAATGTTCTGTCCTCCAGAGTCTGGATCAGTTCTTGCAAACTCAAGTCTGTGGCTTCCTTTAGGAAGTCATACCATCTCACATTTTGGTTTTCCTCTTTTTCTGCTGTATTCCATTCTTCCCAGCATAATGCTCTTTCTCAGACAATCCTGTCTTCTCATGATGTGCCTAAATTAGGACAAACTTGAATTCAAAACATTTGCCTCCAGATATAGTCCATTCTCAGTTTGATCTAGGACATACTTGTTTGGTTTTCTAGCAGTTCTGTGCATCCACAAAGCTCTCTGTCAGCACTAGAGATGGGCACGAATCAAAAAAATGGCGTTTCAGTTTTTCGTTTGTCGTTGAGAGGTCCGTTTCGTTTCATTTCCGTTTTTCGTGAATTTTTGGAAAAATTTCATTTTTGTTTTTTGTTTTTTCATTTCTACCCGCTTTTTGTGCAATTTTTAAAGCATTTCGGTGTGGCGGCATCCCCCAACTCCCCAGACCAGAGGGAAAACACTAAAAAAATGATGCTGGCAGAGACACAGTATAGACTAGGTACGCAGGGAGGCTGCAAATACAGTAGCGGGCATTGCCCAGGGTGCAAGGCAGCCGCAGAGTGACTGCACTGCAGGGCAGGGGAGGGTACTCACCAAGAGGTATGCACACACGCACACAGGGAGGCTGCAGGACTGAAGCTAGAGTCGCAGAGACAGCAATCCCACCCTAACTCCCACTGGGGACTGCAAGGAGGACGGGGGCTGCCAGAGCTTTTTATGCCCTCTGTGGCTGCCAGACCTGCCCAGTCTGCAACCTGAGCATACTATTGATTGAAGTTGTCCAAGAATTTGCATGATCCCATCACATGGCTTGCCTCCATGTTGTGGCTGGAGTGGCGACATCCATTTTGTCATCCTGAAAGTGAAAATAAAAAGACATTGCAATGGGAGAAGACAAAAACAAACGTTTTAAGGACCCCAACCCCCTGGTAGGTAATAATTTCAAATAATTATTGCATTATCACTGCATTTTTATGAATGTCCAGGGCGTTTTAATACCCAAGAAATCAATATTAGGCATCTGGGAGCTATTTTGGGTCGATGTCCCCTAGCTCCCCTTAAAGGAAAAAAATACAGCGATCTGAAAAAAGACATAAATGCACATTTTAAGGACCCCCACCCCCCTGGTAGGTATTATCAGACAGTATAAATAATTATCGCTATGTTTTTATGGAGGTCCAGGGCGTTTTTTAACATTTAAAGCAGCTCAATTCATTGCACACCGCCATTAACGAAAATGAAATGTAACAAACACACTGTTTGTGGTTCTGTTCGTCTTGTTCCATTTTCATCACAATTTTTGTTTGTCGTTTTGTTACGTAACAAAACGAATAACGAATAACGGAAACAAAAATGTTCGATTCATGCCCATCTCTAGTCAGCACTATATTTCAAAGTGATCATTTTTATCTGTACACCTTTCATACCCATTCATGGTGATTTGGATATGTTGGTATTGGATGATCTTGGGCAGTGTCCAATACTTAGACTTAATTATCTTTTCTAGTACTGTACTTTCACTGCTGTCCTTCCAAGTCTTAGTTTTCTGATCCTGATTGTTTGAGTCTCAGTAAATCATGGCACCATCTTGGAATTTGGCAAGAAAAGGCATCATTTTAAGTTTGGTATCAAACATTGGCTACATGAATATATATTAGCAATAACCCAACCCTGCTCACTTGGAAGTAAGTTCTGTTATGTGCAAAGGGACCCGTCTAATATTTGAGACTGATCTAAATGGTGTCAGTTAGATATGTGAACCACTTTTTTTTAATTTTTTTTATTAAATTTTAAACTACATACAAACAACATAAGAAATGAGAATAAAAAAACTACAACAAACAATATAAGTGCACCCCCATCCCACGGGTCCATCCATGTCTTGTTCGTTGCTCCATCTTCTATTTTTCTAGTAATCTTCTTAAAGTTCTCTTCTCCAGAATTGTTGTGAGATATTCGTGGACTCTTTCCCTTTTCCTTCAACTAATACATAATCTAAAAATTTACCCCAGATATCGTAGAAGATGTCTTTTTTCATTTCTCCTCGTTTAACCTTTAAACTGCAGGACAGTTTATCGTTTATAGCTATATCCCAAAGTTCATTATACCAATCTTCCATCTTGAATTCTAATTTTGACTTCCAATTTTTTGCTATGATTAATCTAGCAGCTGTCATAAAATTTGCTATTAATTCCTTTGTTGTAACATCATAATCTTTGCTTGTTAACAATGATAATAATGCTATCTCTGGATTAGAATCTATATCTATCTTAATCGTGTTGCTTAGCTCTAAAAACACTTTTTTCCAGAACCTTTGGACTATTTCACATTCCCACCAAAGATGCATGTAAGTACCAAGCTCTTTTTCACATTTCCAACATATCTTAGAGTAACCAGAATTCATTCTATTTAGTCTAACTGGGGTTAAATACCATCTAGAGACCAATTTAAAGTAGTTTTCTTTTATCCTGACTGATAATGATCTCAAAATTCTCGTATTCCAAATTTTCTTCCAGTCTTCTTTCTCTATCAGTACATTAAGATCTTGGTTCCAGACTTCTCTCAAGGTATTTAACTCCTTCATTTCTAATGAATCCCCTAGTATTTTATATATTTTACGTGTTATTCCTTTCTCTAAATTTTCCTGTTCAGACTCAAGCGATAGTAAGAAATGTTCAAATTTTGTGCACTCTCTAATTTGATTATTTCTTTTTCCCCAGTCCTTCATCCATTTTCCTAGTTGAATATAATTTAGCCATGTTAAATCACTGGGTTGCAAAATATTTTTTATATCATGAATTGTTTTGATCTTGAGCATCCAATCCTTTAGTCTAGCTATTTTCTTAATTTTAAATAACTCCAGATAATGCTTCAAGTTGACTGGGAAGCTTTCCAAATCAGTAACTAAAGCCAGTGGGTGAACCACTTTTTTTGACAAAGATGCACTTATCCTTCCTGAAGAAGCTTCACTACTTAACATAACATAAGAACATAAAACATAAGAACATAAGAAGAGTCATGCTGGATCAGGCCAAAGGCCCATCTAGTCCAGCTTCCTGTATCTCACAGCGGCTCCACCAGATGGGTTTCGGAGCGCATGAGACTAGATCTCTGTCTCCTGATACCACTCCCCTGCATCTGGCCCTTGAAGTACTGTAGCCAAGCAATTACTTCAGACTGAGGAGCTTGTGAAATTTTTATATTTTTTATATTATAATTTTCCATAATAAAACCAAACACAGTGGAGGTAAGATAGCCAGCCATTGTGTACAGCCTGACTGCCAGAAAGTGTAGTTCTTAATTACATCCAGGAGGAATACATCATCACAGCCTTCCTCCACAATATCCTTTCAGATAGTTGAAAGTTAGAGATTTATAAAGCCCTTGAGTGATAAGCTTATAGAGGGTGGCTTACATGTCAACATCCAATAACATGCTCATAGTGTTTGCTCAAAGCATTAGAAACTAAGAACTGAAACACATAAGCAAATGCAGCTGAAGGTTTACTGCAGCCTTAATATGTAGCTTGTAAATCCATCCCAAATGGTATCTAACCCTAACCCTATCGACCCCTTATGGAGGTGTAGGTGGTGGTAGCTCAATGGCAGAGCACAACTCGGTACTGCTACTGTTTCTGGACACCATCAATTCCTTCTTTCTTGTTTTCTCTCTCTCTCAACTCTTGGTCAGAGTTGACAAAAAAAGGAAGATATTCACATCCCTATCTATTATACCCATATTATTTTTCAGAATAGGTTGTGGTGTATATATATCTGCCAATCTGATCAAAGGTCTCTCTGGGCAGTTGACAAGAATTTAAATATAAATGATACAATAATTGATACAATTAAACAATATAAAATACAGTATATAACCAAATACAAATCAACTGTAATTAAATCAAATAGCAAGCAATAATAATACTGTAAATCAAATTACATTCAAACAGCATACAGAAGCAGATTGAAGTATAAGAAGCCAGATCAGCAGGATGAGCGAGATGACGAACAATAACCAGGGAAAGCAAGTCTATACAGCCAGGTTTTAAGACTTGTAGCGTGGGGCCCAAACCAATCTCAGATTCCATAGCTGTGGTGAGACCACCGAGAAAGCTTGATTCCTGGTGGCAGTCTTCCGGGCTTCCTTCGTGGTCAACACCCTCAAATGGCCCACCTGAGAAGAAGAAGTGTTACAGGCAGTACTCTGTAGTAGGGGCCGTTCTGACAGACAACACGGCCCCAAACCATTTAGGGCTTTGTGGCTTAGTGGACTAAGGCTTCTGAAAACTGTCGGCTGCAAAGTTGGCAGCTCGGCAGTTTGAATCCCGGCTGCCACACAGCAGACTGAGCTCCTGCTGTTAACCCCAGCTCCTGCCAACCTAGCAGTTCAAAATCATGTAAATGTAAGTAGATAAATAGGTACCGCTGTAAAAAGTGGGTAGGTAAAAACAGTAAACAGTCTTGGGCTGTCATAACAGCTAAAGCAATACTACATTTATCTACTTTTGTAATCTGAACTGCTTGTATTCCTCAGGTTATTATCCCAGAGTGTTGCTAAATTTTACTTTCACTGAAGTCAAGCCAGTTGGTGTTAGAAATGAAATATTACACTCCGAATCATTCTGATACCTACCGTTGTTAAGAGTTCTTGGAGGGTTTCCCTTGAACCACTCAGTGGGAGGGCTGTTGTGTTGTCTTGTGACTCTGGTCTGTCTATCCCTGGAGTGCTGGCATTTTCCCGGCATCTTCACCATTTGTATAATGCTCCACAGCAAGGGCTCTTCTTTCAGCAGCAGCAAAAGTACTTTCTCCCTGCCACACTACAAGATTATCTCTTGCTAGTAGTGACAGACACTGAATCTCTCCTCCTCAAAGTGAAGTCTATGAAAGGGTTTGCTTTGAAATGTTACTGTTAACTTCAATCTAGTCAATCTTTGTTCTGAAAGTAGAAAGAAGGAAATAAAAAATAGGAAGGACTCCCCAACTCCCCCCAATTGTTGGGCTAATCTTTTCCATTCATTGGTAGAAAGCATTTCTGATGGCAAAATCTAGAATGTTCGATTGATGGAACAAAAGATGGTTGAGCTAGTTTCAATCTATATTTTAATATTCTCCTGGTATATTAGTATGGGGATGAAAGATGTGAGAATTTCCCCCCAGATCCAAGTCCATAGATTTAATATTCAGAGCCTCACCCTAACAAATTCTGAAAAAATAGACCTTATCTGGTTATGCCAACAAATTCATCCCATCTCATACTAGAGAAGAGATGGGTGGGGGTGGAATAAAAAAACTCTAAGAGATAAGAACGACAAACATTTTCTTTTTTCAACCTTCTTAAACCAGTATTTAATACAGTAGGTATCCACTAAGAAGATAATCGTATCCATCTACGTGCCACCTTGATTTCTCCAGGCTATGGATATGCCTTTTGTCTGTATCCAGAGGTAATCTACTGATCTCCTTGAGCCAACAACGCCAGTCTGAAGATAAAGTAATTACAGTAGGAATGATGAGTACCAAAAATAAACAGATTGAACATCTTGAGCTCTCAGCCTTTGCAGGAACAAAACAATAATCTTCAATCTCTTCTATTTCTGGTCCTGTTTTGTACCTGAATTTATCAGAAGGAAGAAGATTTTTTTCTAGTATATGAAAAGTGGGATTTATCATTAGTAATAATCATAATACAGCTTTTTTCTTTCTTCATGTTACTCATTCTTGCTTTCTTTTGCACTGCTACACAGATACCCATGTTTCCCCGAAAATAAGACACTTTTTTTCTCAAGAAGACACACTAGGGCTTATTTTCAGAGGATGTCTTGCTTTTATTAGGTATAATATGCTTGAATGTCAGCCCTGCGCACAACCAAAGCCTTTGCTCTCCTGTCAGCAATCCATTCACATATTATGTTTTCCAGCTCAGGAAATAAAGGTTTGACCTGAAACACACTTGTGCTTCTTAGCATTTCCTCTGTCCACATGTAGACTGAGGTTATCGTACTCTGCCCACCATTTTCGGACCATTTGATATCCATCTTCTCTTTGCAGAAAGCAGTAAGATTCTTGCCCTGGGAGTCCTCGACAATTCCTTTCTTATACTCAACAGAATAGCTCTTTCTTTTTTCACTCACCTTGTTTGGGGGTACAGGTACTCAGGAAAAGCAGGCACACAGACTGTTGCTGGTCGGTGGGGCTATCGCTAGTGATGTGTGAACTCCTTTCCACTAGCCGTTCGCACATGTGCAATAGGTTGCCTGCGACTGCGGTTACCACACATGCACCCACGCATGCGCAAATGGCTAGGAGAAAGCAGTGATGTGGTTGCAACCTGCGCACCCACGCAAGTGCGAATGGCCCAGAGAAAGATGTGGCAGATAAAAGATATTCCAGTCTTCCTTACCGCTCTGCGCCAAAATGTATGGCGTAGCTACGCAGTGTATCTGCATAGCCATGCCCATCACTAGGTCTTATTATCAGGATAGGGCTTATATTTAACAAATGCATAGAAATCCTGGTAGGGCTTTTTTGGGGAGGTCTTATTTTCAGGGAAACAGGATAGCAATAAAGCAATTACTGTACACTATATTGGCAGCCATTTTATTTCCTCCACGGTGCCCTCTAACAACCAGTAAAATTATATGGGATTGTTAAGGTGGCATTAGGGAGGCAGCCCCCACACAAAAGAGATGGAGAAAGTTTAGAAATAATTCTTCAAAGTAAAGTTTCTTTTAGAAGGGAAAAAACAAGCAAATGTGAGCAGGTTTATCTATTTATCCATTTATTTAATTTAATTTTTTAATTTTTAACATAAACATAAAACATAGAAGTTAATATGCCTACTTAAAATATTAGTACTCTCCTCCCCCAGAACTTTATATCTTATATAAATATTCTTTATTCAGACTCCCACCCCCCTTTATCCAACCCCCCCAATCCTTCCAAAAATGTCAGAAGGTTTCAAAGAAACAATTATTCTGAGAAATTTTGCTTAGTACTGGTTGTTATTTTTCAGGATTCACCACCTTCACCAGGACCTTCCCAAACTTTTGGACAGGGATAAGATAGCTCCTTCATTGTAACTCCTGCAGAATAAATGAGGGACAGCAGCATATTGACCAAACCCGGGGGCAAGGGAGGTTTAAGTCAGTCCTGTGGCATAATTCATCTTCTAAAAAAGGGTATTTTCCCATGGAAAAGCTACCCAAATATGGCTATCACTCTGTAGCTGAGCAGACAGTGAGATATTAGAAGGTTATGTTATTAGGAAGGGAACATAAGGCCACCTCATACAATGCTTTTCCATTTTACTTCAACTTCATGAACAACTTGTAGTATCCTTTGCATACTTATTGTGATATTTAACAACTTGACCTGACATTTTCAACAGAAACATATTTGAGGCAATGATTTACTCTTCTGAAAGTGAACATCATTTACAAATGCTGAATGCCAGGGAACTGAAATAACAAAGAAAAATATTTTTAAATGACTTCTTTAAAATACCTTATTAAATACTGTAAGCATACAGACTCATGCACTTTCTTTGAAACCATTATGAAGAAACCATTAGGAAGGTGTTGTGAAGGAACATATTAACACCACTTCAGTATAAACAGTCCATGCTGTAAAACCTCTCTTTGGACAGTTAATTAAAATCCACCCTTTTCAAAGCCAAAGGAATTTCAGTATTTTTCTGTCTCATGGGAAATATTAAGTGGGAAAAATTGAGAAAAATCACAGAATGCCACAATACTTAACATTCAGAAAATGAGTCATTTTGAAATAATGTGCATGGACGGTGGGATAACTATTCCAAGGTACTTGAAGCCCTTTGGGGAAACAGGAACAGAGCTTAGCCATGGTGTGAAATTGCTATTGGAGTGGTGAATACCAATTATTTGTGATTTACTGTAATTTACTAGCAAACCCAAGGGCTTACCCTAAAGCAGTTGATATATGTATTAAATGAAGCATTAAGGGGTGGGGATGTGAAATACAGTGGAAGATAACAACATCAGAGTCAAACAATTTTCCCATTTATCCAGCTATGTGTAATCTAGCATTAACTATTTATTACTAAATGACTAGGGTGGAAAACCAAGTTGGGGGTTGAATGTATGTAACATTTTTTTTCCTTTTCTCCGGGAGACTTTACTTTGGCAAATGTATTTGCAAATGTAAATTGTTTCAAAGAACTGAAAAGCAAAGGATGGTATATAATGGTTGAAGAAGAAAGGGTGGGAAACTATCCCACTATTGTCTGATCAAGGGCCAAATAAGAGGTGGCACCAAACAAAATCTGTGCGAAAGATTTCACGTGGACTTTTAAATTTTTCATAGCAGCTACTGAGCAAGATTTGGGTCAAGGCCACAACTCTGGAGTGTGAGGGCTTTCCCCACTCCACTAATTTGTCTAGCTGAAATTGTCCTCCATCCTCCACATTCATAAGGGTGGGTAGTAGCAATGCAAACAGCATCTTATTAGCTCTGCTTAAGCCATGAAGACCAGCCACAAAACATTGTTGTTCTTTGGTGCTGTCAAGTCACAACCGACATACAGTTATCCTAATAGCGCGTTCAACATCAGTGAGATATTTTAAGGAATGACTTTGCCAGTTCCACTCCCCCATGGTTCATGGTTGAGTGGGTATTTGAACCCCTGGTCTCCCAAGTCCTAGTCCAGCATTGGCAAATCTACAGGCATGGGTGCCAAAGGTGGCACAAGGAGCGCTTTCTGTAGACACACGACATTGCTCCCTCACAGCCATGGCACTTCCCTTTCCGCTCAGAGCATGCCATGCAGAGAGCCATGCAAAAGGGAGACAGCAACTTGTGAGCTCGTTCATAGTCCCAGTTTACTCTCCAGCCATGGCACTCTGGGCATCCCAAAAGCGGCGGGGCAGGAGAGTAAACTGGGGCTACAAATCAGCCCACAAACTGCTGCCTCCCATTTGCCTGGCTGTCTGCATAGAGCCATTTCCATGGTCAGAGAGGGTGCTGTGGCTGCGGAAAATTCAACAGCCTGCTCTTTGATCCTCTTTCTCCCAAAGGGCAACACCCATTCTCTTTGAGGTTTGCTTTCCCAAAGGGTAGCACCCTTCAGGAAAGCAAGGGTCGAAGAGCAGGTTTTTTAATTTCCCACGGCCACAGCGAGGGTGCTGTGGCCACAGGAAATTAAAAATCGTACTCTTTCATCCTTGCTTTCCTGAAGTGCAGTACCTGAAGCATTTGTAACCCAGACTACCACTGTATTGAGGCTAAATTGCCGTATTGGCACTTTGCAAAAAATAAGTGGGTTTTGAATTGCAGTTTGGGCACTCAGTCTCTGAAAGCTTCACTATCACTGTCCTAGTCTAGTATTCTATCCACTATACCGCACTGTCTTATCACAAAGTTAAACAAGCTAATTTGCAACTTAGTTTCTGATGCAAATGGTTACGGAATTCCTGCCTTTAATTATTGACACTCTGCAATGTCAGTTTCTGCCCAGAGATGAAGACAAGTTTAACTAGGTAACTGTAAAAGAGGAAATGTTCATTCCACAGTCTTCCAGTACTGCAGTTCTGAAACTTAAATGGAAAAATGGAAAGGTCAATGTTTCTGTTGACATTTTAAAATTGCATAGGAGATCTTGTTCACAGGATCTTCTTCCTAAGACATGTGTAGATTTGCCTTGAATTTGTATCAAAAGAAATTTAAGGTTGAAGGCAGCCAATTCTTGGTCAACGTACTTGGGAATAATTCTACTCAACACACTGAGATTTACCTCCAAGAAAGCATGTACAGTAATACCTTGGTTTAAAGTACCTTGGTTTAAGAGCGTTTTGCAAGACAAGCAAACTTTTCTCCCAAGTTTTGCCTTGATTGAACAATATCTTTCAATATAAGCACTGGAGCAGGTCACATGATCACATATGAGCAAACTGTGGCTCTCTTTTTCTCCCCCTGCTTGACTGTGGGTGAATTTCTGGAATGTTCCATCTCAGGCAAGCCTCAAAAGCAGAGGGAGAAGAGAGGTATGGAAGATTCCCTTGAACCAGCCAGGGTCAGGGATGTTTTCAAAGGAAAATGCAGGTTATGGGTTTGTTTTATTTTTAATTTGTTTTCAACATCCTTTCTTATTTTTCAAACCATTTCTAGTCATGGGTCAGCTAGTCAAGTGCGTATAAGGCTACAAATTATGTTTTATTATTGTCATTGCCATAATTAAAACACAGAGTAAAATCCAGTTGTTATTCCCAAGCAGAGTAGATTCTGCAGCTAGATACCTATACCATGGTGTGGATGTGGACTTCTAGCCAACTTCTTTTGTGAGTTTTGGCATTTTGTCTGTACAGTATGTGGTCTGTGGGGCCCAAAACAAATTATCTAAGTTTCCATTATTTGTTATGGGAAAACTTGCTTTGATATACAAGTGCTTTGGTTTACAAGCATGTTTCCGGAATAGATTATGCACGTAAACCAAGGTATTATATGAACCAAATGCATGAGTGAAATCAAAGACGTACAGCACATCTGTGTTTTAATACCACTATCTCTGGAATTTTTTATGTTGTACAAATGTTATGTGATACAAACAGTTTGTTATACAACGGTCCACTGTATCTCATTCTGTGGTGGATTATAGTTCTGACTCACATCTCTATTAGCCCCTTACCCTATTCATGTTCACTTTTGACAAATTTTGTGAATGATGCTGGAAACTCTTACTTTGAATCCTTGTAGCCTAAAGGTGTTCAGGTTTTTGTTTTTATCTGCAGTGTGCAGAATTCTGCAGTGCTCCACACTTCCTGAGAAATTCTGTGAGTTGTAGACCAAAATGTCCAACTTCCATATTTTTGTTTTTTACTTTGGGCGCAAACCTATGGCCTGTGTCTAATACTCCATTATCTGTTCAGACCCAGAATATACAGTGCTCCACATCATTTTACATCAGTGTTTGCACTGCAGATATGTTATCCCACCTGTTATTTTCAGGCATCACATTCAGAGATTCACATAGTAGTCTCTTGCAAGAAACAGAGCAAATCTTGGGTTGCCTTTGTTCTTTCACTTCCAGCAAATGTGACACATGGAAAAGGAATCTAGGACATGCTTCAGTTTGTAGACCCTAAATAACATTAAACCTTTGCCCCCATTCAAATATAGCTGCTGGCATAATTAGGGTGACCTGATACAAAGAGGACAGTTGCAGACAAGGGGGAATTTCAGAAGGGACACCTTGATAAAAAAGCCACACCTGCTAAAATTCTCACAGCTACAAAACTATTACTGCAGAAACCGGGTCCTCTTTTTTAAAAAACCTGGTCCACCTAGCTAGACATAAGAACCAATATCCGAACAAGTGAAAAGGATAATGTGGACTGCATAGTACCCTAGTCACCAAATGGTAAAGATTTTGAGTGCTGACAAAATGCACATTGTGCTAACAATGCAAATGAAAAACATCACAGTAGACTACTATGCATGTCAATTCAGAATGAAATCCTATTTCATTTAGTGGTACCTGAGATCATGTACTGGATTGCCGCTAGCAGTGTAATCCAATAAATATATTTTCAGAAGTGAGGAGCACTGAATTCAGTGGGGTTCACCCCCCAATTGAGTGGCTACTGTCTCCTAACAAGGCAGTTGAAGCCTAACACAGAGGGCAGAAATGATAGAATTTATTGCAAATGAATTTTGTTATCATTTATCCAGTTTTATATATACAGTATAATGACCACTACCCAAAGGTTTCTGGGTGGCTTACGATTCAAAATTAAAACAAACAATTAAAAGCAATAAAAATGTTAAAATACAATATTTACTGACAATCTAATAGCTAAGTTACAATCTGTAAAAGGAAAACAGAGGCACAGGAAAATTAATCATGAACACTGGCTGATTAAATGTGCTGCAGTGACTTATAATGATAGAACAGCAGAATTTCCTCACAGTACAGTATTGATGTTCTCATTGGCAATGATGGGGGAAATCCAGTAACCTAGGTGTCTCTGTTTTTGCCTTCCATTCAAGGAAAACAGAGCTATAAATCCCCGAACAGGTGTGGCGGCAGGGGGATTGTTCAAACTGGACTCTCAGCACATCCACACCAACACAATATTATATAATCTTGAACAAACATATTCACATTTTGTTGATGAGACACCAGAAAGAAACATCAGGTATTTCTAAGCAGTCCTAGGAACGATCCTCTGGTTGGAAAGCCAGTTCAAGGCAGAGCTGAAAAATACTAGCCTAGATGGACAATGGTCCGATTTGGTGTCAGACATCTTCCTATGTTCCTTCCTATCCTCCAGATCCATTGGACACAAAGGACACAAGCTGAGTTTGATGTCTATGACATCTTTTTCAGGGACAGTATGTACAGGAAATTGATGTGGTGATGATTCAGACTAAAGTTTTCTCATTTATGGCACCATCTCTTTGGAAAGCTGTCCTGACTCCTGAGCAAGATATCTTGACTGGTCCTTTTGTTTAGGTTTTGATTTGGAATACAGCTATACTTCTGGTATAGATGGTTTCTTTTCTTTCATTGTTTGCTTGTTCGTTCCATCTGTACCCCACCTTTCTCCTGACGGAAGGACCCAAGGCAGCCCAGTTGGCTGCTCTTAATCAGATGGATGGATTTCATCAGATTTGGATAATAGGTTTGGGATGGTCTAACCTGAAATATGCAGGGTGTTTGCAAGTCTTCTGGTCTGAGTCCCAAGTCTGAGTTTCAGGCCCAATTCCCTAGTCTTGACTCCGAGTCTCAATTCATTTGTCATATTCCGCCCCTCCCCACAAAAAAAGTTTAGATTGTAGGACTTAGATCTAAAGACTTGGACAGTGTATATGCTGCCCAGTTGACAGGCCATTGCATGTGCAGAGACAATGGACCTGGAAGGGAAGCTAGGCAGGCACATGGACACAGAATGCCAGCTGACATCACTTCCTGGAGAGACTTCCCTGTCTCTGGCTATCAGCTGGCAGTAATTGTATAGGCAGAGGTAGAAGCTGGTTCCTGGAAGAGAAGCCAGGTCTGCTGCCTCTGTGGATGATGGCAACAGGAGGAAGAGCTAGGGAGTTCTATACTTCATAGGGACTCAGAAATTCAAATTGAAAAAAAATGGGTTCGAGTCATGAGTCAAGTCCAAGTGAAGTCACCAGCACAACTTATGTCAGACTAGACAGCAGGTCATGACTTGCAAGTCCCCTAAATACAGGCTATGTGGTGATAAGAAAAAGCACTGTGGGGCCCTTGGGGGTCAGCCACCCCACTTATTTTTGCTTGACAAAAGAGTCATCATTTTAACAATTTCTCTGAGTGGAGTTCTGAAATGTACATTTTAAGCTATGCCATAACATGCGGTGTCAATCTAAACATTCAAAACTAGGAGCAAAAGTGGCTGAGGGATTCTGCAGGATGTACTCCTTGGAAAGGTTAAATGAATACGGAGAGAGGGGGATACAGTGTGGTGAAAAAGAAAAGGCATTGGGGTGAGAATAGGAACCATGGGGGTTAGCTTGTCAGAAGCTGGGTATACAGATGAGTTGTCTAGATCAGGCCTGCACAATAGGTAGACCGTGGGCTACCAGTAGCCCATGAAGGGCTCAAAAGTAGCCCACTGGCCACCAATAAAAAAGTGAACCTATAAGTTCTCCACCCCTCCCTCCCCCATCCCAAGGACCACCACTGCCCCAGCAACGTTCTTGGTCTGCCAGCCCACTGTCTCAACTGAGCGGGGCAGTTCAAGGGCCATGGAGTGGTCCCTTGCTCCCCCCACTGGCTAGGTGATCGAGTGGGTGCAAGGGAATTTATTTATTATTTATTTATTTTTCAGATTTATATACCACTCCTACTTCCCAAGCGAGAACTCAGGGCGGTTCACATAAAAATTAAAAGACTAAAAAGGTGGCAAAGACAGGAGCAATCACAATGGCCATCCAAACACATATGAGTATGAGTAAGCCAGGGCAAAGAGGGGGGGAAAAGGTATCTCTAGTCATTGTTGAAGGCGTCCCTGAAAAGCAAGGTCTTTAAGTCTTTCTTAAAAGACGCCAACGACGGAGCCTGCCGTAGATCGCTCGGTAAGCTGTTCCAAATGGACGGCCCCACCACCAAGAAGTGTGTGCATGGTCAGACTTCCCATAGGAATGCATTGAAAATCAATTAATCCATTCCAGAGAGAATGGATTTCAATGCATTCCTATGGGAAACCGCTACTCTACTTAACATTTTTTACTTACAAGCATGTGCATGGAATGAATAAAATTCGTAAGTAGAGGTATTAGTGTAGTAGCCCTCATGCACTTTGGGCCAGAAAAAGTAGACCTCAGCTTGTTCAAAGTTAGACAGCCCTGGTCTAGATAAAAATGAAAAACAAACAAACATAGCACCAGAATTAACTTACCACTCAGATTCACAAGGAGTTAAAATTAAAGCTAACTATAGTGGTTAACGGGAGAGGAATGAACTAACAAGAGAACCTCATCTTTCACAAATGACTAATGGTATGATGTTTTAATACTTTCTATTCTTGTCTACAAGAAGAGAAATGGTCTTATAAAGTCTGTTACACTGGTTTGTACGTTTCAATGTAAAGAGCTTTCATTTTTTTTTAAAAAAAAATCTAAGCCTCTTTTAGAATAACATGATTTATTACAGACTAGAATGCCAAGTCATACGCATGGCTTTCTTATGCAGGTTGATGCCTATTTCCTTAAGTGGTAAAACAAATCCTTTCTTATTAGGTCTGTATTTATGCCTGCAGTTTTTCTGTATGACGTCACAGACATAAAATTAAGGGGGAATACAGTGGTACCTTAATTCGTTCCAAATGAAATTATGTTAAACAAATTTTCCCTTATACAAATTTCCCATAGGAATGCATTGAAAACAGAGTAATCAATAATCGCGACCATTTTTATGTTGTACGGATTCGCCCCACAGACAATTCTGTTAAACAAATTTTCCCTATGTCCAGAATTTTTTATGTTGTACAGATTTTATGTTATACAAACCATTTGTTATACGAGGGTCCACTGTATAAGAATAGAAGTGATTATACATTGCTCTGTTATCTTCCATTTACAGTGAATGTGTTACTTTGTGAATCAGGGTAAGGAAAAACAACAGGTTGTTGTTGTTAATCTCCTTACTCCAGTAAGAGGATGTATCACTGGACTGCGATATCCCTTCAGTTTAGAATAGGCATGATGGAACTTGCAGTCCAGTGACACCTAGTCTGCACATCCTGGAGCAGTTTCCTTTTTTATGAGTAAGAGAAGCCATGATTCTTTAAAAGTGACTGGATTTAGCGTATTCTTATTTGAGTGCTACTGGAAGACACTCAAAACGAGTTAATATGAAAGTTTAAATTGTTCCAAATTTTAAAAAGTTCTCAAATTTAAAAAAGAACCTTGTTGTGGTATAAAAAAGCAACAGAACACATTTGTTTAAAAAAATTATTTGATAATGATAAGCTCAATTTTGGTATGGGCCAATATTCAATATCAAGTGTATCAAAAAGATTCCAGGTTGGATGTCTCCTTTACAAGCTTTCGCCCAACGTAGTCTATTAGTAAAGAAAAAAAGGTGGAGAATAGATATCAAGACCTATTAAGAGAAGGAGAATTAAAAAAAAAAAAGATGAACCCGAGAGACAAAATATAGAAATAGATTGGTGGGCTAGTACACAAACACTTTTTAGATATACAAAAGATAAAATAGAGGTCTTTTATGAAGAAAAAACATTATTTGAGAAAATGTAGTTTGATACAGATTAAAAGCTAAGAAAATGTATGAATACGTGCTGCTGAGCTGCAAAATGTAACATGAGATGGTCAAAGATTGTATGATAATGTGGACACAAATTATAGGTCATAATATCGGTATTGACCATTGGGCACAGACACAGAAAGTTAATATATTCAAGCTTTAAAGAAAAAAAATAAGATGTTTTATAGATGACATCTGTCACCCTCAAAAATAGCCAAAATGTATAAAAAATAACAAATAAATGTTGGAAATGTAAGTGATAGGAGGTGACTTTCTACCATATGTGATGGACATGTAAAGAAGTGAGAACATATTGGAGAATGGTACATGAATGTTTACTAAAAATTTTGTCATGTAATTTAACATTTAAGACAGAGTTTCTTCGAGTGAATATAACGCCAGAGATAGTAGATATGACAATAAGGCATATAGTGATTCATGTAATAACTGCAGCTAGATTTTTGTATGCTATGTATTGAAAGACAGAGAAACTGAAACAAGAAGAATGGATAGGAAAATGTCTGGGAAATGGACATATAGTTGGAAAAATTAAAGGACCAACCAACAAAGAAAGCAGAAAAAAGCTGGGACCTGTTCTGCAGAGGAATCTGCAAGAAGTTATGAAAGAGTACTGGGAAAAAAGGGATGAGATTAATAGAAATAAAAGGTGGCAATTATTAAGAGCAACAAATAATTGAATACGGCTAATAAAATATGTAAGGAATATGCTTTAATAAAAATGTAACAAATAATGTAATTAAACTCTTCTCCCCTCTCCCTCTTTTTTCCTGTCTTCTTCCCTCCCTTACGTCTCTCCCCCTGCCCCTTATTATTTCTTTTGCTTTCAATTAATCCAATTAAAAAATTGAAGTATTACTATGGATAGTTAGATGGCTCCTTTCAGTTCCCCAATGATGACAAGACTGAATATTATTAAAAACTCCAATACTATGCATAATTACGCATGCTTGCCCAGAAGCCTTCCAACACTGTTTACTTCTTGGTTTTAAAGGGCATCTGCTTCTTTCTAGTTTTTCTGTTTAAAATATACCAAAGAAGTGTCATCCATATATATCTGTTTATGTACCTCTGTTGCTAATAGTTGTGTTTATGACTATTTATAACCTTATGGGTTTACACTGACATTATGTTTTCAATGTTAGTTTCCTTCACTCATAACTTTACATGGAACTTTACTCCCCTTTAAATGCTTGCATTCTCTTGTAGCTTTAATGTAATGTTGCCTATTAATGCTGTAAATTGTCCTTCAATTCCCCGTTCTCAATACTTGAAGATGTCTTAATTGTACTGGACTGTATATTATCCCTCATTCTGTAAGCCACCTTGGGTTCTTTTTTTCCAAGGAGAAAGGCAGGGTAAAAATACTCTAAAATTAAGAAAAAGACAAGAATTTAAATTCTTAAAGCAAGACATACATTTTGGTTGCTCTGGTATAAATCAAAGGATGCTGTAGATAATGTGGCAATCACAGATCAAGAGACTGGAAATTTCTAAGTGTTGTGTTTGCTAAACATGAGTCACATTGGGCATTATCCTCCAGAGTAAGACCATGAAGATAAAGTAATACCTTGGTTTGCAAGTACCTTGTTTTGCGACACGGGCAAACATTTCTGATGAATTTTGCCTTGATCAATGAGCAATGTCTTGCAATACAACAACTGGAGCAGGTCATATGATCACAGGTGAGCCAATTGTGGCTCTCTCCCTACCTGCTAGACTGTGGGGGGGGGTTGTCTGGAATGTTCCATCTCGGGCAAGCCTCAAAAGCAGTGGGGGGGGAGAGAAGAACAGAGGTTTCCTTTGCACCAGCCATGAACGTTTTCAAAGGAAAATGCTGGTTACGGTTTTATTTTTCTTTATATTTTTGTTTCTATTTTATTTTATTTTCAACATCCTTGGTTTACAAGCATGTTTCCAGAATGGATTATGCTTGTAAACCAAGGTATTACTGTACAACATTCTTCCTCCCTGACAAGGAGGATTGCTGCCATGACTTTCAGAGAATTATAGAACTATGAAATTAGAAGAAACCCTAAGAACCATCATCAAGTCCAATGATGGCCAATGCAGAAAACTGGCTAGATTCTACAACAGATGGTAATCTAAATTCTACTTAAAAACCTTCAGTGAAGAACACGAAAACAGACTGTTCATTCCACTGACAGTTTTTACCATCAATTCTCATGTGCCCACAACAGTTAGCTCAAATCTACTTCCTTGTAATTTGACTGTACAGTGGTACCTCACAAGATGAATGACCCGTAAGGCGAATGAAATTTCCCGGTATAGGCATTGTTTGCAAGGCGACGGTTTGCCTACCAGATATCTTGCAAAAAATCCATCTTATGGGACCAGCTGTTTGAATTTCGCATGCCCACAACCTAGGATATTATGGGTGCATGAAATTCAAAAGCCTGGTCTTCCATCTGGCTTTCCTGATCATGTAGCAATTTAAAGGGATCTGTCCACGGAGCCCAAACTGACGAGGAGGCAGCGGTGGCTTCCATCCTGGCTTTTCCAACCACGTAGCATACACAAGGCGCTGCCTTCCTTTTGTCAGCCTCTCTGCTAGAAGAAGCTAGCGAAGGGAAAACAGACAGCATCTGTTCGTGGAGCCCTTGGAGGTGTGGATGCCCTGGCACAGGAAGGGGACAAGCGGGCAGGTCACCCCTTGCCCACTCCCCCCTCCCGGTTGGGGCAGCCAGCAAAAGGGGGAAGTTTTTCTCCTGCCCCAACCCATCAAAGGAGGGGGAAAGTTTTCCCCCTTTGTTGGGCTGGGTGTAAAACCCCTTGATTGAGAGGTTTTGTGACAGCATTCCCATAGGAATGCATTGAAAACCAATGTAACCCGTTTCTCCGTAATGGATTAACTGGTTTTCAATGCATTCCTATGGGAAACTATGCCTCTTAATATGAATTTTTTATCAAACGAATGGATCCCTGGAACCAATTAAATTTGTCTTAGGAGGCACCGCTGTATTGGCTCAGGCCCTATCCTCAGAAGCAGAAGAAAACTAGCTTCTTCCATCTGCTGTGTGATAGTTTGTCAGATGCTAAAGATGGCTATCATACATATAATTTCTCACTCTTCTGCAAACTAAACAGTCCCAAGTTAAGGCTGTGTGTGTGAACTTGCATTCAGTTGTTCAACTGCAGCCTATACACACATGCATGCACATGCACGCACACGTACGCACATGCACATGCGCGCGCGCACACACACAATGGGGCAGGATAGTGTAAAAAGGGTGGGAAAGCAGCACCAGCAGCCATGTCAGTTTACAGAGGGGCGGGGGAGACACAGAAAGGCACGTGTAAGCAGTCCAAACTGGCAGATCAGTTCCTGGAGGTCCCAAGGGGGAGCAGAAACACGTGCATGGGTTGTGCGACCCAGCAGGACTCCTTCTTGAGGTGCTAGGAGGGTGTAGAAAGGCCTGTGCAAGCAGCTCGATCTGGCTGGGCACTTCTCAGAAGTAAGGAGTACGTGTTGAATGGTGAGGGAGCCCTCAGCACCAGCCAGCAGGTCAGTTTCCAGAGTGGGCAGGAGCCCTGTCGACCGAGGTGTCCCCACATCACGGGTTTTCCTATATTGCAGCTGTTTAAGACCCCTAACCACCACGATAAACAGGGGACTACTGTACAACCTCTTTATCCATCTTGAGTAGTACTCCCTTGCAACTACTTCCCGTGTTTCAAAATAAGGAATAATTTATCAAAAGGTCCATTTTGGGGTTGTTTTCCAATCCACCAACTCTCTTGCTTTTTCTTCTTATTCATTTAGGACAAATCTGATCACTGAAGCAGACAGGGTTAACCCGGGGTGTGAGTATTTGGCCTCTTAACAGCAATGAAAGGAGTGAGGAATGAAAACTTTTGCAGAAACTAATTATTCCTGGCTACTAGGACTTGCAGGTGCTTTTATCTGTCACAATCTAAGCCTAGTACCTGTGGGCTCTTTTAATTTCAGACTGAAAAACTGCTCCCCCCACCCCACTTGGTGGGAAAAAGAACAGTTGCTGCCTTGATGTTATTTTTTCATTCCCCATGTCTGGGCTTTAAGGTGTTCTCTTGAGGATGGCAACATCTTCCGTCCCAGACTGGAGTAATGTACAAGGGAGTTACAGTAACTGAGGTACCACTGTTGCAGTAGATTTTAGTTCAACAATGGTATCTATGGTCACTTTTCCTAAAGCAGCCAATTAACTTATGGTTCATTTGTTACCTCGTCGGCATGCAGATGGTAGGCCATTGCAACAGTTACAGAAAGAGTGGAAAGTGGAAAAACAAAGCAGTTTTCAGGTCACTTGTCTGCTACTTATATGAATGTCAAATGAGAGCAGAGAAACAGCTTGTCTTTATTTGTCTTCTACATTCTTTATTCTTCCCTGAAGTAAGCCTTTCAGGGAAGGCTCTTCTGGTGTCAAGGTGATACTCGAGATTGGTGAGTTCTTATGCATCAATTTGCTTTGTGAAAATTCAGGGTCGGTCAGCACTTGTCAAGCAATGACCAGGACAGACAAGCATCCAAGGCAGTCCGTTCCATTGTTGAGCAGCTCTTATTGGTATGAAGTTCTCCTGAATATTTACGAGAAATCTCCTCTCACATAATTTCAATCTATTACTTTCGGTCCTTCTCTCTGGAACAAACGGGGGAAGCTTGCTGCTTGTGCCATGGACACCCCTTCAAATATTTTCAAAATGGCTACGATGATCACCTTTCAAATGTCTCTTCTGCTGGTTAAGTATGCCTCAATTCTGGGAAACACTTTGCACTTTACTTTGGAATCGGCATGGGCAATTTCTTTTTTTTTTAATTAAAGAGTTTTATTGATTTTAGGGGGGAGAGGGAAGGGAAGGAGGGAAAGGGGAAAGGGGGGTACAGTATAAGAAGTTACATTGAATACATCAAGCCAAAAGATAGCGATTATACATACCAAGGTATCACAAAATATTATCAAAGTGTTAGTAGGTTTACTACTTCTTGACATCTTCTTTTGGAGATCTCTTCATATTCTCCCTTCAGAAATCTTGAAAGCCTTTCGATTTTGATGCATTCTCTTATTTTGGCACAAAGATTTCTCTCTGTAGGCACTTCAGGTTGTTTCCAAAATTTCGCATATAATATCCTTGCCGCAACTATAACATGATGGAGTACATATTTTTGATCAAAAGAGATATTTATATCCATTATATTTATTAAGAAAAGGGCATGGGCAATTTCAAAGTGATTTTCATGAAGAGACTTGTGAATCAGCCCATCCCCCCTTCTGATCTAGACTCTCCGCCCACCCCACCCATACTGCTGGGGCTGCTACTTTTTTCAAACTGTGGTGACTCAAGTTTTGCCGGTGTGATCATTGTTACATTACACAAAAGGATGGTGGGAAGACTTTGAATGATCGTCTTGTGATGTAGTAAGTTGGGGCATGATGCTTTGGGACGTCAGGAACACCCATTGCCACAATCCTTCTCCCTAGCCACCTCAAAGTACTTAATTTTTATTTTTTTAGAAAAGTAAATGATTGAGTCTAGCACTAGTTCAGTCTTATCACTGCATTACTATATTAGTTTAGTGCTAGTTCACCTTGGCATAGACAAAAAAAAAAAGGTTAAAACTGATACAGTTATTCCCTCGCCCATTGCAGCGGTTAGGGACCTGACCCAACCCACGGTAATGGAAAATCCGTGATATGCAGATGCTGGGTTGGGTCGGAACTGGGGGGGCTTTCTTGGGCCTCCTACACCTGGCACTGCCCCAAACGGGCCTCCAATGGGCTTCCCGGGCCTGTCAGAGGCCCCAGAAGTGGTTTCCGGTGATCTGGAAGTCAGTCCCAGTTTTCTGGAAGTCACATCTGGCTTTCCAGAAGCCATTTCTGGGGCCTCTGGGAAGCCCGTTGGAGGCCGCAGAAGTGGTTTTGGGTGATCCGATACCAGGACTGCAGTATATGAAATGTGAAATGGCAGGGGACGACTGTATAAAATTGAAAGTTCTGATGAATTCCAGCAAACTACACTGTTTCCATGATGGGTGTGCATGATTTTCCTCATCTACAAATGGCACACTGGCGCTCAAGTGACCCTATTTGAGCAGTTTCTCAACTGGCCTTTGTGGTGTTTACCTGTATGATGCATAATGCATGCGTTAGGTCTGTACCGATTGGTGGGTTCATAGGCCAATGAGAGTCTGGGGAGTGGCATGAGAGAATTTAAGGCACTATTCAACCTTGTTTTAGCCAGATCAGGACCTATACTTTCGGAAGAGAAAATCAGGTAAAATCTGGCAGCATCTGAGAAAGACATGGCTAAATAAGAGATAGGATTTTTGAGTGTCTGTGAGGAAAACGCAAGTGTCTAGAGTTTGGGAACTTAGGATCAGGATGTGCATTTATTCATCTTTATTAGAAATAAAATTCAAGTGGGTTAGAGCAATATTCTTCTTTTGTTAATACTTCAACATGTTACCACTGAAGATTTTGATATTGCTTTGTAACCAATAAACTTCTTTTATTTCTATTCAACTTTAAAACAGTCTGAAGGCTTTAATTTACTAGCTAAGGTAGTTGGTGGCAGTGATATAGGAAAATCAAAAGCAGTGTTTGTCAACAACCCATGAAACAGCCGGGGGCAACCATGTGAATGCTACAGCCCTTTAGTCAAGGCAAAATTAAAAATTAAAAAACCATCTATAAACTGCCCCCATGTATAAGACAACTGTTTGCATTGACATGGTATGGGCAGTTTCTCAACTGCACAGTGCTCTCCTCGGCTTACTTCCATGTATAAGATGACCCTCAATTTTAAGTATAACAATTTTCGACCAAAATATAGTCTTATACACGGGAAAATATGGTATATATAGTAGTAGACCATCAATGTGCTGCATCACATATATAAATAGTATAAGAGTGTCTACTACAGCCTTTTAAAAAGATCATTTCCTATGCCATCCCTACTGAGGAGCAAAGGAAGTGTTCAATTTCTTGATATCCTGAAGTGGCTTACTTTTCAAGCCACTTCACAATACTGGAAATTCCAACTGGAAAGAGTCTTGACAACCAGAAAGCTCACTTTTGGTTTCTTTCTGGTGATCACACCCTGGAACTGGAACAAATCATAGCAATCTAACACACACTCAGAAAGTGGAAGCCTCTGACAGGAGCTCTGAAAAGTGTGAGTTGGAACATTCCAGGGACAATTTGGTTCACTCCATTTATTATGTTGTGTGATTGATAGAAAAAGGAGTAAACCAATCTATCCCCACATCGGGGATACCAAACAACACAGTAAATGCCCATCAGATCACACCCTTCATCAGTTTTTCTACTTTTTCTTTGTTTTTAGTATAAGAGCAGGCGGTGCTATAACACAATGTGTTTATGTTTGTTGGCTCTGATGTATTTTTAAGTAAAATTACATCCTGTAGCTATTTAAATTTATCTGGACTATCAACTTATATATACCAACATTAATAGCAACCTGGCACCATTCTCACTTTGTATATTTTATTCTACCACAATAATTACGTTTCTGCACAGGGTGAAATTAAATTGTATTGTACGTTGCATAAGATGAAACAATAACAATAACAGCCATTTACCACTAGGTGGCATTCTAACATTACAGTTGCTTAATAGAAGAAGAACAAGTCAAAGGAATTTAGGTTTCTTTGCAGTGGCATCAAGAGAAATGTCGTTATTTAAAAAAGGTGATGGAAAGCTTAAAAACAGGAGGCTATTTGAGGACATTAGGTTGAAATCTTTTAGATTTTATCTCTTGGGGTTCATTTTGCAGAGTTAACCTTTAAAGCTACAGTCCTACCAATTGTCCTAGAACCAAGCTGAACTGAAATCAGAGGAGTTTTGTCCTCTGACATCTGAGAGCAGCAAGATGGTTTAGGGCAGTGATGGCAAACCTTTTAGAGACTGAGTGACCAAATTGGATTCAAAACCCACTAATTTTTCACATATACAGGTGGCTGTGAAGGGGCGATGTTGGATGCCCACAGAAAGGGCTCTGAATGCCACCTTTGGCAGCCATGGCATAGGTTCACCAATACTGGTTTAGGGAGTGCAAGGCAGATCATGAGGCACACAGATTGTGTTCACCCTCATAAGAAAATGGATATCTGACTCACAAGGACCGGAGGGCTGGCACTGCTGCAGCCTGCCATGTCAGACAGTTACCTCACACTACATAAGAGTCAGAGCACCTCATCCTCAGCTCAGTGTTAGCTTCTTTCGGTGGCTCTGTTTCAGGTACAAATAATTAATACTATCCTACACTTCCCAGACTGCCCCACAGGGTGCAACAAACCTGAAAATACATTAAATTTGAAATGAACAGCATGTAGGGAGACTGAACGGAAGCCCTGACATCATATAAAAATATTAGATTTACTGTTAACACTTCTTGAGCATGAAACAGTTACACAGGTATAAACATTATGAGTGCACCTTCTAACCACACCCACTTGTGTCAACTGTTTTTAAATAAAATGTACTGGAAATTAAAAAATGAAAGTGAATGGAGAAGAAAAAGTGGAGGGAGGAATGAAAGTGAATGGGAAAGAGGAAGAAGGGGAAGAAAAAAAGAAAAAGAGATATAAGTTACCTCAACAAATCCTTCATGCACCTCTTATGGTAAAATGGCACGATGCGGTAAATCTACTTATTTGTCCGAACTAAAACAGATTCATGAGTTAATTTGATTCATAAAAATGTTGCCTTCAAAACTTCCATTCATTCTGGTGGGATTAAGGATTAAATTTAGCTCATTATCTCTCTTTTACTGGTGCATAACTGAGCCTGAAAGGAAGCATGTTGCCTCATGCTGTCTACCAATTTTATAGTGTTGATGAAATTTATACAAGGCATTTCCTGAATCACAGCTTGGTCTATTAACCTCCAATCCCCAAAACTACAATGCTGGAAGAACCCATACATGATGTACCTGAATGGATAGATGGATGGATGGATAGATACTTCCTAGAGCAGTGATGGCGAACCTTTTAGAGACCGAGTGCCCAAACTGCAATTCAAAACCCACTAATTTTTTTGCAAAGTGCCAATACAGTAATTTAACCTGTATACAGGTGGCTGTGAAGGGGCGATGTCGGGTGCCCACAGAAAGGGCTCCGAGTGCCACCTTTGGCACCTGTGCCATAGGTTTGCCATCACTGTCCTAGAATTCCTCCTTCTGCTTAAACAATTAGCAGTATAAAATCATTGTCATATAGTTCACCGAATCACAGAATATTCAGAAGTGCTGCCAACTTCATTATCAAGTGACAGATCATTAGTTAGAGCTTTTAGTGAAAACAGAAAAGGAAAATAAGTATCAGTTTCACTATCAAGATCTAACCAACTTGAGCAAGTTTAATTTGAGTAGCGATGTGAAGCCCAAGAATAACCATAATATGCCATAGTCAATAGTTATACTGTAATACCTTGGTTTAAGAGTAACTTGGTTTAACAGCATTTTGCAAGACAAGAAAACATTTCTTCTAAATTTTGCCTTCATCAACAAGCAATGTCTTGATATACAAGCACTGGAAGCACTTGTGATCACATGATCACAAGTGAGACAGTGATAGCTCTCCCTCCCTCCCCCTTCTGGATTGTGGGAGATTGTATGGAATGTTCTGTCTCAGGCAGCCTCCAAAGGAGAGGGAGGAGAGAGGAGCAGAGGTCTCCCCTGCAACAGCCAAGAACGTTTTCAAAGAGGAGTACAGGTTAGGATTTTATTTTTCTTTGTATTTATATTTTTCCTTATTTTCAACATTCTTTCTTATTTTTTCAAACCATTTCTAGTCACAGGGCAGCTAGTCAAGTGTGTATATGGCTCCAAATTGCATTTTATTATTGTCACATTAAAAACAGAGTAAAATCCAGTTGTTGGTCCCAAGCCGAGCAGATTCCACAACCAGGTACAGTAGTCCTCTGCCTCATCACGGTTCATTTATTACGGTCCCAGTATAATGTTGATTTTTTTTTCTTGAGAGAAGCACACTTCCAAAGAAAGTTTTTTAACCCCCTCCTGACACCTCAGAAAACTAACCTTTGGCTCCTCCTGGCAGCCCCAGGTCTGTTTGCTGAGATGTCAGGAGGGGGTTAAAATCCTCTCTTTGGAAATGCATGCCAGCAGAAGCAGCCCCAGGTCTGTTTGCTGAGGTGTGAGGAGGGGGTTAAAATCCTCTCTTTGGAAATGCATGCCAGCAGAAGCAGCCCCAGGTCTGTTTGCTGAGATGTCAGGAGATGGTTAAAATCCTCTCTTTGGAAATGCATGCCAGCAGAAGCAGCCCCAGGTCTGTTTGCTGAGGTGTGAGGAGGGGGTTGAAATCCTCTCTTTGGAAATGCATGCCAGCAGAAGCAGCCCCAGGTCTGTTTGCTGAGGTGTCAGGAGGAGGTTAAAATCCTCTCTTTGGAAGTGCATGCCAGCAGGAACAGCCCAAGGTCAATCTCCTGAGGGGTCTGCATTTCGTGGATTTTCCTTTATTGCGGGTGGGTCTGTCACCTAACTCCCACAATAAATGGGAGTGTACTGTTCCTAAACCACAGTGTGGATGTGGACTTCTAGCCAACTTTTTGTGAGCTCTGAAATTGTGTGTGTACAGTATGTGGTCTATGGGAATCCACAATGAATCGTCTGAGTTTCCATTATTTCTTACAGGAAATTTGCTTTGATATAGGAGTAGTTTGGTTTACAAGCATCTTTCCGGAATGGATTATGCTCGCAAACCAAAGTGGTACCGTATATATTTCCTAGAAAACCTATAAGGTTATCCCAACTTTATTAAAATGGAAGGCAATAAGATCCAGGAAATGACATGCTTAATGTTTCTTCCAGGTGAACCAGCAGAAAGTAGAGATGGCTATGAAGTACTTCAAGTCAACTGAGTGCTACCACAGCTGCCGTGCATAATCATCCCCCCCACACACACACACAGTTGGCTGACCGACTCACCATTCTTGGTGCACCACCAAGGTCCTCCTTTAGGGACTGCCTGCCATTCCAAAGAGGAGTTTGGGCTACCCTTCTTAGTCTCCTCAGGCAACCAACCACACACTGGCTACAGAGGGAGAATCCATCTGCCCTTCCCCACTGGAGTGGTCAGCTTCCTCAGAAAGGAGGGAAGGACAGCTTAAGCTCCTGCCCAGACTGGTGTGCTGCCAGAGTAGGACCCAGGGTCACACGAAGAACAGTGAGTGGGCCAGCCAGCCATGGTGTATGGAAATCACACATGGCACCTGTGATGCTGCACGTAGGAATCTGCACGAAGCACAACGAAGCACTTCATGCCCATCTCTAGCAGCAAGCATCATGTAAAAATTAAGCCATCAAGCATAAACAATAAATCTTGCTACAGAAAAATCAGGATTTATTCTACAAGATCTTATCTCCATTTATAACGTATCTCCGTTTTCAATGGATTTCCTTTCACAAACTGAAAATTACGTTAATGGAGGTGTTTGTAAACTGAGGTATGCTTGAACAGATAAAGTATCATTTTTAGAATATAGGCCAGTAAATATTTGGGTCCACCAGTGATCTATATTGTTTTTGTGCTTTGAAATTTGCTCATGCATGTGAATATGGCAGTGACCAAGTGTGATAACAAATGCCAAATTGGTCAATATGATTGATATGAAAAGGGATGAAAAACTGCAAAAGTATACTAGGATGTGCATTGTTATAGTTCAGAATAAACAAATGCAAGCCAATATATATTACAACAACACCTAACTTCCCATATACACTGCTGTACAGTGATACCTTGGTTAACGAGCATAATCTATTCAAGAAGCAAGCTTGTAAACCAAAACGCTTGTATATGAAAGCAAATTTTCCCATAGGAAATAATGGAAACTCGGATTATTCATTCCACAGCCCTAAAATATTAAAATGATTACAATACTGTAATATAGTACAGCATGCTATAGAAAATACAAAATACATTACATAGAACTATAAAACAAATTAACCTGCATTTGAAAACCTTTGCGGCACGTGCAGGGGAGGAAGCTGCCGGGGAGGGGGCTGTTGTAAAATCAGAGCAATGGGAGGAATCCCAGCTAGAGCGGAGGAGGGGGGAAGCCTCCATGGAGGAGTCTGTTTTAAAAACAGGCCAGTGGAGAGTGGGGGTATCCTGGCTGCAGCGGTGGTGGCAGGGATGGTGGGGAGAGGCCCAACGAAGATGGCCTCTTTTGGGACGGAGGTTGATTGGGGTGGCAACTGGGGTGTTACCTTTACTGAGCCCATTGCTCTTCCTTCAACTCTGCTGATGTTGCTGCCTGAAACAGAAACTAAAAGAGACGATCACCCACTTTCAGCAGGAGGGGGAGAGAGAGGGAGAGAGACGCCATTGGCTTAGAGCACTTTTGATTATGTGACACATGAAAGTGCTCATATATCAAGATACTGCTCATTAATCAAGACAAAAACTGTTCAGAGATTTTTGCTTATTAATCAAAATGCTTGTAAACCAAGTTACTCGTTAACCAAGGTACCACTGTATATGCACATGAGCTGAAGACTGACAAGGAAAGGGGTCCTGAGGTTGCAACTTTCAGTGTGATTGAAATATGGCAAAACCAGTGTTCCAGCTACAGTAACAAAGTGACAAAGCTCAATTCCATATTTTTGATACAAAGAAAGGAAGTGGACAAAAGAGGTCATACCATTCGTACAGAAGTCTATGATGCACTTGCAATCCTAAATGCCTGTTCTGGCTAGGCCATCTCAGAAAAGAATACCGTAGCACTGAAACGGGTGGGGAAAGAAGAAACCCAAATGATCATGCAGCTAGAACAGTGCAACAATTTCCTTGTGAAGCAAGTTTGCAGCATTCCCAGTTTCTTAACCAAGTTATGAAGTAAATGAGAAGTGGCATGACAGACAGACAGACAGACAGACAAAAAATTCACCCTACAAAATGCAATTTAACACGGTTTCCCACAGGAATGCATTGAATTTGTCCTGTGAGACAAACGGAAGTTGAAGGGTGGGAAGTTCAAGACAGATAAAACAAAGAATAAAAATGCAGTTTCCCTGTGCAATTCGCTCTCAAAAGAAGCAATGAGGGCTACTAAGGGTATTTGTACACGACCCCTAAACTCCGCCGCAAATGGCTCCCAGCACTGGAGCTTACAATTGTTTCCCCACCAGCTCCGGAGTTTGCAGGAAATTAAGTGCGACCACGCCCACCTAAGCGCGTCCCAGTGCACTTTTCATGTACCTGCTCTCGGAGGGTGTAAATCCCCAGATGTGGATCTAATCTGGTGAGTGCCGGACTCTCCTTGCTTCTGTTTGTTCTTTTTTTGCCCCCGCCCCTTTAAGAATGCAGTGCCGGGACGGTAGAACGGAGGTGAGCGGCATTCTTTTTTTCCTTTTTTTCTCCCTCCCCTCACGCAGCCAGCAGCCAGGAGTGCGGAGGGGGTGGGAACGCAGGAACAGCGACAAACCCCTAAGATCTCTGGTCCGAATTTAAGTGGCCAGCGGATCTTAGGGGTCGCGTGAAAAGGCTCTAAATGGAACTGCTACAAAACTGGAATGGACAAATTAATGGAGCTTAGGTCCCTTAGATGGTGCCAGTCAGGATGGCAGCCAAGAGGGTCACTTAGACATCACCAGAAGAGGGCCACACATTCTCTCCCCCCCCCTCCAAAAAAAAAAGCAAACAAAGAGGACGCTAATTTAATAAAACTGCATGTGATTAATACTGTATACAGGTACAGCTGCAAACGTAGAAATGGTTTTTAGAATTACAATCCATGTCACTCAGAGGGGGAGACTTGTGATCAGAGCTGTGCCTGATGAGTTGGCTATCCAGGTGCTCACTGTGGACAGATAACTCCGAGACCTCTGACCTCCCTCCTTCTGGTTCTGCCTCTTTAAATCCAAGTTAGATGGACAGCACTTAAAATGGAGGCCTCTCTGCAGATCACCATTCAAGGGGCAGGCTTCCCTCCCTAAAAAAGGCCCAATAGTTATTCCACCAGCCAAATATTGCCTCTAATATCAGAAGCAAAATGTCTTTCAATATCAGTTACTGAAGAACATAAGATGGAAGGAGCAAATTCAGTCATATCTTTTTAACAGGTTCTCATGGGCCACAACACACCTGCTGTGAGATGGGAAGAATGGGGCAACATGTTTTTGTTCTCATCCAGACCAGATCTTATTCCGTTTTTACTAAAGACTCGTATATTTTTTTCAGTCTTGGGTCCCCAGATATTCGTGGACTAAAATTCTCCACTGTCTTCACCTCTAGCTGCACTAACCAGGATTCCTGGCAGTTGTAGTCCAAGAACATATGGGGAGCCAAGGTTGGGAACTACTTCTGGAGTATTGTGTATGATTCTGAACACCGCATCTCAAAAAAGACATAGTGGAACTGGAAAAGGTGCAGAAGAGAGCGACTAAAATGATCACTGGGATGGGGAACCTCCCTTATGAAGAAGGCTAAAACATTTGGGGCTCTTTAGTCTGAAAAAAAGGTGCCTGGGGGGGGGGATGATTGAGATGTAGAAAATAATGCAGGGCATGAGTAAAATGGATAGAGGGATGCTCTTCTCCCTCTCACAAAATACCAGAATTAGGGGACATCCACTCAAATTGAGGGCTGGGAGAGTAAGAACAGACAAAAGAATTTTTTTTCACCCAGTGCATTGTTAGTCTGTGGAACTCCCTGCCACAGTGTGTGGTGACGGCATCTGGCCTGGATGCCTTCAAAGGGGGATTGGACAGATTCCTGGAGGAAAAGTCCATCACAGGTTACAAACCATGATGGAAATGTGTAATCTCCAGGCTTAAAACCGGGGTACTTCAAGGGCCAGATGCAGGGGAGTGGTATCAGGAAACAGATATCTAGTCTTTTGCACTCCCATACGCATCTGGTGGGGCCACTGTGAGATTCAGGAAGCTGGACTAGATGGGCCTTTGGCCTGATCCAGCAGGGCTCTTCTTATGTTCTTATGTTCCTTTAAACAACGCCAGCTGAGATTCTGTGCAGGCTACAAACTAAATTGGATGAAATGTGAGCTGTTTAGAGCTCTGTAAGTACCAGGACTGCCACAAGATGGCAGAGGAATACAAAATGAACCACCAAAAATGCTTCCATTTCCACAGGGTGTCAACCAAGACAAAACAGAAATTGTTGTTTTGACCAAATAATTCTGTACACTTCAACTTTTACAAGCCTATTACTCTAAACACATTTATTCAGAAGTAAATCCCACAGAGTGCAATAGAACATTCTTCCTGTGATGGATGCTTGGAACTGCATTTGTGCATTACAATCCTCTCCATATTTATTAAAAAGACTTGGAGTGCATATTCTGAGGAAGCCCTACTAAACCCAGCAGGCCTCAATTCTAGACAAACAATATCACAATTTCAGTCCATACAATTTTATGCCAAATATAGCACCATGATATGTAGATGCAAAGTAGATGCTTGTACATATGCAATGGCCAATGGCCAATATCCTGTTGCATAGCAGAGTAAATCCCGTCATAAACATTCACTGATTCAAATGGGCCTACTCTACCTGTGTCGTTACCATAGTATTTCACATTTTAATATAGGCCTATTTCAGCCAATATATGTAAATCCCCATTGATTCAGGGGAGGAAGGCTACTCGAAGCAACAGGATTTGGGCCATAATGGATTGATGAATGGCATCAAGAGCACTGCCTCTCAGAGTCCCCAGGATCAGTGGTTGTTAAGGAGCATTGTTCTTCCTTCTGGCCTGCACACAAGGACTTCAAGGCTGGTGTTGCTTAGGACAGAGATGGTCATCTCTCTCCATTAAACGACAAATTCTAACTTTAAATGTGTAAGTGCACTCTTTCTATTCCAGAGAAAAGCCTGAGCCAGCAATTCAGTTTCCCAGAAATGGATGGTTTTTTAGACTCAATTCGATTCTTGACAGATATGTTGTGTTCCGTTCCTTTTCAGATGTTCATGCATATAGGGGGTTTAAGGCTGCCTTCTAAACATTCTCAAGCTTTCCATGTCGGCTGTTCTAGCAGCTTGCAACCACAGCTAAGTTTGACAGCTGCCACCTAGATTAAGCAGAGCTTGGTGGGAGAATGGTTGCATGAGAGCAGACTGCCACAAAAACTGTATGGCTCCCCTCAGAGGAGCCTGTGGGAGCCTCTTTGCAAAGTGGACCCCATTTCGGTCCCCACGTCCAACTTGCAAAACAGCTGCAATCTTTTCTAGCAGGGGAGAAGGTTTTGAATTTTTTTTTTTATAAAAGAAATGTGTGAAAAGCAATCCTTTAACCATCTCCTAGTATTTGACAGGGACATGGGTTTTGGAATGGACTCCCCTGAAAGGGGCAAATCAGAGGAGTGATTGTGGAGCAGGATGATTTGGAATGGCATGCACACTCACTACTGTTCCCTCAAGTATTCCTACTGTTTACAGAAAGTGTTCTGTTGTGACAACTCTTTTTAATAGGCCCTTGGAAATATCACAAGATGTACCCAATCATGTATAAATACCGAAAAGCTTGCTCCCATAAATCAATCTACAATTTTGTTTCCTTCTCCCTCCTAACATTGAAAAGTTCCAGCTTGAGCCCTCGGAAAAGTCTTCCCTCCTCCAGAACTACTCCCTGCGCTTGGGGTCTGACTGGAACAATTCAGCAGTCACTTTCAACACATGTTCTCCAACTCATAATATAACCTATAAAACTATTTTTATAAACTTGGGGAATGCTGACTTCATCCAACCCTGAGTCTGGCGACTGGAAACAAAAAAACAAAAGAAAACCCCCAGGAACAAAAATACTAGAAGGGTTGTGCAGTTATCACAATAAAAAGTGTGAAAAGCAAAAATAACCTTGTACATATTTACTAAAAATGTGTACTGTATCCTTAGATGTCAGGGCCATCTAAGTTATGCATAATGGAAGGAAAAACAATGTTCTATATTGGATTTAAAGTTGTGTCTGCATATAGTGGGGTGGGGAAGCTGGCCTTTCATATGCTTTGGCCTACAGTGCTTTGCTTTAGTGATTTATGGGAACTGCAGTCTAAAGCATGTGGAAGGACACACATTCCCCAACTTTGGTATACAAGCTAAACTGCATTACAGAGGAGTTGCAGTAGATTATCTCTGAAGTCCCTTCCAACTCTTATAATGCAACTTAAGGCAGACCTAAGTAGATATGATGATGATGAGTCAATTCTGCAATTTTTAGAGTTTTATTTATACAGAAAGAGAAATGATTGCACTGAAACAGCAACTCAGCCTTGTTCTTATGTGCCATTATATTTACAGTCATACCTCGTATAACGTAACACTTGTATAACGAAAAATCCGTACAACGGAATTTTTTTTGGCCCCCCCCCTCCTTCCCCCTTCCCTGTTTTCTCCTCCTCCCGGGGCCGGGGCGCCTCCTCCGGAGGGGTGTGTGTGTGTGTGTGTGTGTGTGTATGCGCGCACAGCTTGGAGGAGAGTCACTGCCAGGAAATGGGGGGTGCCAGAGCTGGAGGGGGCCAGAAGAAAAGGAGGAGAGGAGGGTAGGGGGGCGCCTTGGTCCCCCCTGGGAGAAGCGGTCCCTTCAGGTGGGCTCCCTGCCCAGCCTCCCCTCCCCTCACCTGAGGTCCTTGAAGGGCTGGTCCTCCGTCTGGTCGCGCCGTGGGCTGGGACGGGATGGGACGGAGCCGCGGCAGCGCGGCAAAGCTCCCCCAACCGTCAGCTGCTCTGCGCGGTAGCGCAGCAGCAGAGGCCGGGAGCCTGGCGGAACAGAGCCGCGGAAGCGCGGCAAAGCTCCCCCGACCGTCAGCTGCTCTGCGCGGTAGCGCAGCAGCAGAGGCTGGGAGCCTGGCGGAACAGAGCCGCAGAAGCGCCGCAAAGCTCCCCCGACCGTCAGCTGTGCCGCGCGGTAGCGCAGCAGCAGCGGTCGGGGGGAGGCGGTTGGGCAACGTCCACGTGGCGCCCGGGCTCCCGCTGGTCCGGGCCAAGCCGAACTGCTCCGGCTAGGCCCCGACCAGGGAGCGGAGCCTCGGTGCTGGTTCTGCCGCCGCTGCGGCCTTCAAGATGGCGCCCACCTCGTGGCGCCCGACGCTCAGCCGGCGTTCGGAGGTCTTCCCCACTCAGTGCCGTCGTTGGTGAGCCGGCTGGACGGCTGCGGCTCCCGAAGGTCGGATTCCCTGCGCCGGGTGGTGGTGGTGGGGAGGGAATTCCCTGCGCCGGGTGGTGGGGGGGGAGGGAATTCCCTGCGCCGGGTGGTGGGGGGAGGGAATTCCCTGTGCCGGGTGGGGGGGGAGGGAATTCCCTGCGCCATTGGAATGCATTGGAACGGATTAAATCCACTTCCAATGCATTCCTATGGGAAATTAGGGTTTGTATAACGTAAACCTTGTATAACGTAATTTAATTTGGAACGAATTAATTACGTTATACAAGGTACCACTGTATTTTAAAAAGCATTGGCATAACTTTAACCAATAAATTACATTTTAAGTACAATCAAAGAGACCACAGAGGATGAAAAAGTGGTATGTCCTCTAACTCACCCGATCCTCCATATTTATTCCTTATCTCCCAGATCTAACCGAATCAACACCACCAATAACTAGAAGAAAAACTAAAGCGATGCTCATGAGGCTACCTGGTGCTTTGTAACCTATCATTCAAATGCTCCTGTCCGTTGCTAAGCATACATCTATTTTATCCCTGCCCTAGCTTGGTTTATCCCCTTGGGGATGTACATACAGTGCTTTTTTTAAAAAAAAGGAAGGGGGGGAAATCCTTTTTCTTTTTGAAGATTTTTTCTTTAAAAAACTAACCTGTTTGCTTTTCTGAAAAATGGGTTCCTGCCAGAGGGAAGGGGGGGACTGCTGCCTTTCCCTTTTGTGCCTTTCTAATTTGCACTTCTGAGTTTTGCACTGATCTTAGCAAGAGCCTTCTAGGTCCAGGGAACAAGGAGAAATGTTTTCCAGTGGCATTATGTATGGCAAACTCCCTGCCCCTCAGCAATTAAACTGTGCTCTTTATTTTTGTTTTAACGACTGGCCTGTAAAACCCAATCCTCAGCTTCAGATGTAACTTTACAACAGCCCTGCTGCCTAATGCCCCATCTAAAACTGATGTGCCCGGTCAAAATCATCGTGCCAAAAATTTTACATCTAAGGTTAATTCCTGGAAAACCACTTCTTGCCATGTATGCACTTTTGCCATTTGCTTTGAAGAAGTGGATTTTGTCCATGAAAGCTTGCAATGGTTTATAATTATTTTTTTACTAGTAGCCTTTACAGGTATCACCTATAGCAGTGTTGGCGAACGTATGGCAGGGGTGCCAAAGGTGGCACTCGGAGACCTTTCTGTGGGCACCAGATATCGTTCCTTCACGGTCACCTGTATCCAGGTTAAATTGTATTGGCACTTTGCAAAAAATTCGTGGGTTTTGAATTGATTTGGGCACTTGGTCTCTAAAAGGTTCACCATCACTGACCTATAGCCTGGCCTTGCATTTATTTACTTAGTTGCCTCCCTTTACTTTTTCTCTACAAGGGGTTGCTGCAGGAACAGGGATCATGTGGATTCCAGGAAGTGATTTTGTGCAGCTATACTGTCAGATCCTGAACCTTCCTCCCACTCACCCTTCTAAAGTTACTCACCTTCTGAAGCTACCCTGCCTATTAGGAATCATGGCTCCACCCACCACCCACTAGGTCTTCCTATGGCAACACCTGGCCATTGGCTCCACCTCCAGTGACCTAGTTTACCCTTTATTATGACATTGACCCCAATGGACACAGAAGCCAACAGGGGAGCAGATGAGTGGCAACAGGAACACAAATCATCCAAGGCTGGAATTGAGGAGGGCTTTTGAAAGCGCCTTCTCTTGGACTTTGAAGAACCCTGGTGCTACTGTTAGTGCATATACCTTTGGGAATCTATTGGATTACTGATGTATCATTAGCAGGTGGGAGGGTGGACTGTTGTTTTTAAAAAAGGAAAGTGAAGACCCAGCAGAGCAATCTCTACTTCGGGTCTCTTACTGTCTCTCCCTTTGCGAGGATGCAAACCCCTTCCGTGCTTCCCAATTAATTTTGTTCTTGGCTCGTTAAGGTGCCTTTGAGAGAAAAAAAACAAATGCACTATTTCCTGCAATCCGAGAGGCTGCCCTGAATTATTTACTGACTGCCCCCTTCCCCCCCACACCCACACTCCAAACGCTTTCATTCCAGGACGCTACCCACTAGGCGACACTTCCAGGAAGCTGGGCTCAAGAGCAGCTGTTTTCCGGCTTGGGCTGGACGACCCTCTCCGATCCCGCCTGGGTGCGCTTGGGTACAAGCGACAGGCAAATGGCTGGCTCCTGAGTTGGGGGCAAACGCCTTCCTCGTTCTTCCCGTCCCCGGTCAAGAGAGGCAGCCGCGGAGCGCGTTACCCGCCGCCGAGAGCGAGCGCGGCGTCTATGCCTGGTTTACACATCTCCTGTGCAGAAGGGGGAGAAGCGGCACCGGCGGCACGCATGCGCACTGGGGTTGTTTTTCACAAAGCTCTCTTCTTAAAGTGAGCTGGCAGCCGCCGAGCGCTCGTCTTTGTAGAGAGACCACAGAGCTGGAGGGGCGCTGCGAGCAGCATCTCTGGCGTGGGCGCTTTTTAAGTCGTCCCGATGAAGTGCTCGTGAGAGAACACACACTGATCCTGCCTGCAGTCTTTTTTCTTTTCGCAGGGCAGAGAAATCCCATCAGTGTCAAGCGAAGATCACATTTTTATATGTGAGATCTTGACTCTCCTTCCCCTCCTTTTTTCTTACAGTATATTTTTATAGACTTTGCTATTACAGAAAAAGAAAAAAAATAATCAACATGGTGCTGGGGAAGGTGAAGAGTTTGACGATAAGCTTCGACTGTCTTAATGACAGCAATGTCCCCGTCTATTCCAGCGGGGACACAGTCTCAGGAAGGGTGAATTTAGAAGTGACCGGGGAAATTAGAGTCAAATCGCTTAAAATCCATGCAAGAGGACATGCGAAAGTGCGCTGGACGGAATCGAGAAATGCTGGATCCAACACTGCCTATACACAGAATTACACAGAAGAAGTAGAATATTTCAACCACAAGGATATTCTAATTGGACACGAAAGGGGTAAGTCTGAATTTCAATTAATTACTTTTCACTATGATGTTAGGACAAATTTTCTCCATGAAAAGGAGATTACCGGGTGATATGAAGCATATCACTTAGAAGTAAGCCATATTAAGTGCAATGACGCTTCTTCCCCAGTGAATGAGTTTTAAGCTTGCAAGACTATGGTGTGGTATATAGTATCCATAGTGTATGGGAGTATAGAGCTTTGAATCCTCACCCGACCATCGCGATGCGTTTGCAGGGCTTGGAGACAAGACTTTTTTCGTCAACCAGCCTGCTCTTTTGATAGCAGACCCTTAACACCCCTCCATCCGGTTTAAGGCTGTTTTTAAAAAATGAATTGATTTTAGAAGGGTGCTCTTTTGTTACCTTTTAACCCAAAATTCTTAAGAACTGACTTATTAATCTATATGATTGAGGCTCCTGGGCGATGTTGCCTAGAGAGGATGGAGGATTATTAGGAAAGGGATCCCTGCGGTCTATTTTGACACTTGCTTTCAGCACCCCACGTGCAGAGATCCGCATTCCCTTAGACCTAAACTCGAAAAAGTTGGCATATTAGCCCAGTTTTTTCTGCCAGCCAGTTGGATGTAAACCCTATGATTTTGAAGTTGGGGGTATGAAGGGGCAACACCCCCACACACACACACACACAAAGAATTACGGCATCGTTTTTAAATTGGGGAGTCCTGTGGTCAATGAAATCTCCTATGTCAAGGCAAAGAACTTGGCAAATGGTGCATGTTCTGGTTTAGGACAGGAGGAATGAACCTCCTCACGAGGTTCATAGGTCTTCAGATGGTTCATCTGTGATTTCAAATGGCATTGATGTGGAAGTATAAGAGAGTCTAAGGTTGTTTTTCCGAAGTTTCCACCCTTTGTTAGAAGCGGTTCAATCCTGTTTGGGACCAGTACTGAAGGGAAGGGAGGGGTTGCTCCTTCTCCTCTCAGCAGATTGGTTACACGCGTCAGGTGGTGGCGATGACTTAATTCCTAGCACAAGAAAATGTTAAAACTGGTTATGTAATTATGGCTTGCTCTTTTGTGTCCACATATATATATAATGTACACACATGCACCCTTATATGAATAAATACGCAGTAGATTGCAGATGTAGGGACGAATAAGATTAACTCTAAAAAAAACAATGAGGAAGTTGCACGCAATAGTCGATTGCTTCCAAAGCAAGGAGTCTCTTCCCCTCCACACCCCCCCCCAAGAATGCAGTGCAATGATGTAAGTGAGCCGAAAGGTAAACTTTGTCCTTATGAAAATGCACGCAAGCAAGTAAACGGTGCTTTGCATTCAGCTGCTGCATGAACTGGAAGCCCTTCTTTGTAGTCGCAGTGCTTCCCCATTCACCGAAAGGTGCCGCCGATAAAACAAATTCTGCCTGCAGGTTTGGAGCAAGTGGGAGGCTTGCTGCCATCTTTTTCAGAAAGCAGAGCGGATATGGCACCTGCTCCATGTTGCCTCGCCATGCAGCGAGCTGGGGCACCCTTTTATGTGTCATTAGATACTGGAAGAAACAAAAGGCAAGGGGCGGCAGGAGGTTTCACGGGCCGAGCACCTCGTGCTTGAACTTGTCAAGGGCCTTCTTGGCTAAGGCTCGTCTGTCTGGCCTGGCCTGGCCCGACTCATTCATTCCTTCACCCCCGTAACCAGCGAGCGGCTTCCTGGCCTTTCCTCCGCCCGGTCAAGCCGTGCCACACCGGGCAGCAGCAGCAGGAGTTTCAATGACTTGGCGGAGGAGGCGGGCAGGCAGGCAGGCACCCACCCTCAGCCTAGCTAGCGTGCTCGCCGAAGCCCCGCCCCGCCCTCCCGCGCCTATTGGCCCGCTGGGGTTTGTTAGCTTGTTGCTAAGGCAATGCCAGGGCTTGATTGGGAGGTGGGCGAGCCTTCGATTTCCAGGCAGCGAGCGATCAAAAGACACAAGGCGCTAGACCTCAACGACTGCAAATTGCCGGCGGGGGCGGGGCAGGGAGGGAAGGGTTCTTCGGGTGGCTCCCGCTGGGGCCGTCCCCGTCCTCCTTCGGCTGTTTTTTTTCGCAGCGACCGTCTCTCGTTCGCGTTCACGTGTACAAACGCATGCAAGTACACGGGCAGTGACTTGAGTCCCCTTGGCTGAACTTGGTGGTGGTGGTGGTGGGCATTTCGACGCTCTCTGCTGTTCTGCTCCTTGGATTAGTTGCAGTTGGTGCTTGCAGGGTTTGCCCGGAGGCGTAACACCCACTCTCAGCCACCTACTCACCACCTGCTTTGGGGTGCGTGCTTTTTCCTCTCTCTGCAGCACCTCAACAGCCTTTTACCTGCGCTCGCCTCTTCCAAGGCGTGCTTTCTTCGTCTTGGATCCCACGAGCTGCCTCTTCTTGCCACGTCTTGCCCGTCATGGCCGCTCGGCAGCGGGATAGATTTCACATGTGGCTTCCATCAAGGGGGTGGCGGGGAGGGGGTGGCGGCGGCAAGGGATGTGCGCACCGTCACGTACAAGTCGGGGGCATTTCCCGAAGCCCGATGCGCTCTAGCACCATTCGGTTATTCCGAAGTCTCCCCCCCCGCCGCCCACTCCTGTCGGTTTATAGGTCACCCTTCAAAAAAAAAAAACCACCATTGCAACAGCAGAGCTCACCGGCTGCCACACGCAAGGGTTCGGGACCTCATGGGCGAGTGGAATACCCGCGATCCTATGCCCCTGATCCTATGCAAAACTAGGGAGCGCGATGATGCCCCTTGGTTAGGGAAAAAGAAAAGCTTCAGCTTTTAAGCAGAGTTCTCGATTAGAGCCCCCCCTCACAAAACAGTTCTCTGCCCCCCTCCCCGTCATTGCGGAACTGGACCCTGCAAAAAGAGCCACGGGGGAGACGGCGCCGTTGACTTCCAGGGGGTTGGTTGTGGGGCGGCTGGGCTCTCCCCTCTTTCCCACCCCCACCCCCCCGTCCCTGCTGGGATCCCCGAGAAGGGCTGTCGTTTCAAAGGCGGCCTCCGGACAGCAAGCCGAGGCAGGCATGATATGGGCGGCATCACGGAGCGAGCCCTCGTTCCTTCCTTCCCCTGGCCTCCACCCCCACCCCCTGCTCTGGTCTGTGTGGGATTGCAGGGAATGACCGGGGCCTTGCGTCATCCTTTCCAGCGGACACCTCCAAGTGTGTGTGTATGTGTGTGTGTGTGTGGTGGGGGGGATTGCCGAGCCTGGCAGACCGGAAGCGAAAGGAGAGAGAAAAGAGCGACGGTGGCTCTCCTCCTCCTCCTCCTCCTCCACTCTGGCTCCCTCCCTCCCTCTCGGTGGGTGCCGACGATGACGAACGCGGTTAGGTTGCGCCCCTTTGAGCGAATAGGCTGGCCGGGGAGCGCAATGTATACTGTATGCATATGAGCGGCTGGCTGAGACTCGGCTCGCACCGGTTTAGGCCGGTCCTCTCCTGCTCCAGTCTAGCCCGTGATTGACAGCTCAGCAGTTGTTTACCACAGGCGCGGCGGCGGCGGTAGCTGCTGCTGCTGCTGCTCCCATTGCTGAGGCGGAAGGGAAACTGCTGAGCTGGCAGAAAGAAAGAGAAGCCGGGGAATAAGGGAGCGCTTTTCTTGAAAATAAAATGGTTCCAAATGCCAACCTGAAGTTAATGTTTTTTTCCAATAAACTGCACACCACACACTTTCCTTAAATACTGGTTTCTGGGTGGTTGTTTTTAATCATGTTTCTTTAAAAACAATGGCAGCTCCTGTCCTGATTAGGGGAAGGGGTAGTAGAAATTTTACCTCCGGGATGTGGACAGTTCTGTCTGTCAGATGTTGGGTGAAAAGAGGCAAGCAGGTGGCCCATTGTAATGGAAGGGGCTGCTTGGCTAAAGGTGACCTCATTTGCCTTGTCACATTCAGGGGTGCTTAGAAGACGCACCCGTGTTTTTCAGAACTAAATTCTGAAATTTTGAGGACAACTTTATTTCTAGAGGAGTTCGTTCCAAGCCTTCTCGGCATTCCCAGACACGTTGTCAATGCTGGGGAATGGTAGTTGCAGATATTTGTGTTGACATCAATACACAAATGTGTATTGACATGAATTGCATATAGGCAGAGTAACTTCAAAGGGCAAGTTATTAAAATATGGGTATTAACCCATTGACCAGAGAAGGCCAATGAACAGGCCAGGATCTTAGCTTCACACACCACCTCATCTGGTAGATATTTAACCAGCAAAAACCATTACAAGGACAAGAGAGAGCTCTCTTTAAAACAAGACTTAGAATTTCTTGTTTAGTTGGTGTTGATCAAAACAAGGAAGGGGAAACCCTTTTGGAATATTTGTACTGTAATTATCACAGTTTCACCTTCTGACAAATTGTATACTACACTGTGTGCCCATCTGTAGCATTGCCTCTAACACTTCACTTGAAAATAGAAGATTGGAATTACAAAAACTTTAGCTCACTAAATAGTGAAATACCAGTATAGGATTTTTGTGTTTGTTAACTAAACATGAAAGGCAGCCTTCAAAAATGAGTCTAACTAGTATTGAACTAATGTTTTTAAAAGTTGATCAAAATGGAAACCTACTGAAATGACACAACTCCATCTCTATAGCCTATGTTTGCATTTAGGCATGAGGAAAGATAGTAGAAGAAGGGAATGAGGAATTATTAGCATGGATTATTATTACTACTAATGAATTTCAGTCACTTTTAAATTCAAAGGTACACGAAGAATGAATAATGTGCTTAAGCTAGTATTCATCCTGTCAATTAGTCACAGACCAGTCACAAATAAAAAAAACCATTAAGGTCAGTGGAGTTGCCTCAAGTGAGGGTATATTTTGCAATTTTATTTATTTATTTATTTATTGTAGAAACCTCTTCTAATTTTACTTTGTTGAAACTATGCTATCTATTATAATATATGCATACAATCTTTTCAAGCAAAATAGCAAATTGGGTTTTTTCCTCCTAGATGACGATAATTCCGAAGAAGGCCTCCACATAATTCATTCAGGACGGCATGAATATGCATTCAGTTTTGAGCTTCCACAGACGTAAGTATCTTCCTGCTGTGTGAGAAGACTGAACACCAGGATCTATAAACAGTTGTGTATGGAAATGCAGCCAGGGAAAGAAAAAACCCTTTTCAATGGTCACATGGATTGCACTAGAACATGCTACAAGGACATTGTCCTAGTAAACTACTCCAAGGTTGCTGTCACCTCAAGTGGAAAAATCTGGACTAACTGTTCCCCTCCAGTCAACATTTCCTTTTAAACCCTGTTGCACATCCAAAATATTTCACTTCCTCAGCCCATGATCTCTTACTAGTTGCTATGGCATAGAGGATTGATCATTATTCATTTTAGAGGATCTGGCATGACTTCCTGTTTAATTTAATGATGAGCAGAGTTGGTTGTTTCAGCTGAACATGTTGAAACATCTATCAGGAAGACACAAATCAGAACAAAATGGGGTTGAGTACTAAGAAAATGCTAAATGAAAGCTGCAGATGTGTATTTGGAAAGCAGACATTGTAAATGGAGGGCTAGAATTAGGAAGTGGATGAGAGGAGGAGAAATTAAGTCAAAGGGAAGAAGAGGTTATAATACACAGGACAGATTTCTGAAAAACAGGACCTGTGCAGCTGGTGTCAAAATATGTTGAAGGTCAAATATTGGAGAAGATGATCCAGTGGGACCAACATGTAGAAATGAATTTAAGTATAAGATTAATTATGTGCTCCAATGGCACATATCTAAAGTTTATAGTACAGCATCTACATTTTTTCTAGTCTGTATAACATTTGCGGATCATGAGCACCATGTGGGGTTTCCCCCAAAGAGGCAGCTTGATAGAATTTGCTGTTGCCCTAGCTATAATGGTAATAATTTTGCAAACCTGCCTTACTCAGTTTGATATAGCAGAAATCATGTTAACTGATTACTGTCTTTAAACACAGAACATAATTTATATATAGGAAAAAGCTGTCAACCAAAAGTTGTCAACTTATATCCTTGAAGATGTGACAATAAAAAGTGCAAGAAAAAGGTATTAAACCATTGTATCTTGCCAAATTTGGAACACAACAATAGATATCAAAACCACCAACTCTGTTTCCAACAGTTTTTTTAAAGCCTGCTTCCTGGAAGCATAATGGGTTGTTTAGACTGTTGGTGGAAAATAATTGCTTTTTTATAACATATGGGATATTGAACTCCTTATAATTTTAAATCTGGTATTTTAGGATATTTCTTGCCATCAACAAGGAGGATTTTATCCCACTTTAAATAAAATTCTGTTTGTCTTCAATAAAAGACTAGAGTACAGAAAAGGCTACTTGTTTAATGGTTTTGAAAAATAACTTGGTGAGATACATAGTAAGGAAGGAGTTAGGTAACATAACATGTATCAAACTCTTCTTGTGTCTATGCAGAAGGGATCAGAGGTTATGACTACTAAAAATTAGTCAGCCACAGCACAACTTGAAGGAACATCCCCTGTGGATGTTGGCTCTGACCATGAAAACATCTGTTGAACAATTAGCATAATACTGTTCATGTAAGATGTGGTGCTCCAGAGAAGTCATTTATTTCAAATAAATGTGTTGACCTTGTAATAGCTTGTGTTTTCCCTGTTCTACAGATATTTTAAACATCTTTTTTTTAAGAATGAAGAATCTTTTTGTCTGATCCCCAGTGTGGTTAAGCTGGAGTGCTTGAATTTAAGCAAGTTTAACTCTCACTGTACTCAGTGGGACTAAATGAAGAAAACTTGAATATTTCAGCTTGACTGAGTTCTGGGTTTGGATTAATGTGTCTTGTAGCATATTGTGGTGCAATTCTGGTACAAATTTGGTTATACTTTTCTAGATCTACTGAGCAAATTAATTGTAACTACAGAGATATTTCTCCCAAACTAAATGATCATGAAAATCCTACAAATTCATTTTTAATTGCATACTATGATGCATTAACAGTACAGACCACTTAATTACTACTTGGATTGAGTGTATACTTACTTAAAAGAAAAAGAAAAAGAAACAGACAAAGATGTATTCAGTTTTGACCTTTGTGTCCTGAACAGACCACTTGCTACCTCATTTGAAGGCAGACATGGCAGTGTGCGCTATTGGGTGAAAGCAGAATTGCACAGGCCTTGGCTCCTACCAGTAAAATTAAAGAAGGAATTTACAGTCTTTGAACATATAGATATCAACACTCCTTCATTACTGGTAAGAATGGATAGAATTACTACTCATTTTTTATTTTTAACATTAAAAATAATAGTATATAATCTCTGGAATTTCAAAATATTTAAAAGTAATGAAGTACATTGAAAGACATAAAGCATAAGAATATGATGTGACCCAGCAACTCATAAGAGGTCCATGTTGTGTAATAATCGAAAAACTATTGTTAAGCTGCTAAATAATATGTTTAAACTGTTCTAGTAAAGATTAACATGTGCAGAACAGTTTTAGCCTTCTGAGAAAGTTCATCTTAAGAATTTTGCAGCTTGATGAAGTAATGAAAAAAATTGTACTGCAGTGCATTATTTTTTATTATGCTACTGATAATTTATGTATCAAGTGGGGAGAAATGATCATACTTCTGTATGTTATCATATAAAATTACTTTAAAACTGTATTACTGACTTAATAAGATTCTCAATCTGACCTTAAAAAACAATTATACACACTTGCTTTTAAATAAAAATAAAATTGTGAAAATGGCACATGTAAAGAAAAGTCCATTGAAACAGGGTTCTTTTGTTTACAGTTTAAAAACCACATTATTTGGGATGATGGGGACCTCATCTGAAACTCACAAAACCCAACAGGAATGTTTACATTTAAATTTGTGAGTTTGGGACAAGGCCCTTTTAGTACAATGGCAAGGACATAGTTGTGTTTGGATACCATCCTAATCCAGTATCAAGGGTGGGTAATATCAAAGATTTTTGGTAAATGTAGGCAGGGACAAGAATAGGTTGAAATAAAGTGCTAGTGTTCGAAAATAAGGACCATTTAGAACATAGCACAACAGATACCCAATGAGTTAGCAGTAGATTGATTTTTTTCAAGCATTTCAGCCAGCAATTATTATTTCATGAATAGAAGAAGTTCAATTGTAATGAACAAACATTTAATAAACAACTCTGTTCTAGAGTTCACTATGATGGCAGTAAAACCACAATCCGGAAAACACTGACTTATAATGTAAATAAAATACATATTTCCACCACCTAAGATGATGGTGTATCTATAAATAAAATGTATTTGAGAGAAAAATCTATTTATGCCAATAAATCTTTTCCCAAATATTTGGTGTTTAAACCAGTTAAACACACATTTACTTGGACGGAACTTTCTCTTATTTTAGTAAGGCTTATTCCTCGATATGCATAGTATTACGATTACAGCTATCTAAAACCCTAGAATTTACTAAGAATTATCATGTATAGAATCTTACATTTGTTTTGTAGGACTTAACACCAAAAACATTACCCCACCTAGATTAGATCAGGCCTCCGTACAGAATCTATTGCTATTTTTCCATTATAAGGCTTTACTCAGGATGCAGCTTCGAGAGAAAAATCTAATTGAAGTCTAATATACGGAGTTAAGGAAGTGTTTCAGTAGGTTAGAATAAGCAATTCTGTAACCTCCAGCAGGAGACCATTTTATTCCAAGTCAGACTTTTTTTTCTTATTTGCTCAACAGTATATTTAGAGACTGGCAGTAGCAGTCCAGGGTTTCATATTGGACTCTTTTCCAGCTGTGCCTGGAGAGCCCAGGTGTTGAGCCAGAAACGTTTTACAGGCCCAGCATATGTTCTGCCATCACCCTGTCCCATTCCTAATCATCAATAAGCTTTAGACAATCTAAGTACAGTATAATAGTCTGTACAGACAAAGCTAATTGTATTTTCTTAATAATAATTTTCTCTTTGGGATTACTATGGGAGCTTATTAATAATAAGCTTACCCAGAATATTCTTTGCTCTTGTAGTTACGAAGAGAGAGCATGTCATTGGTTGATGGCATTAGGATGCCTCCAGATGTTAGCTTTCTGCTGTAGCTGTAGCAGTAACCAACATGGCAATATGATGGCCACATAATGTGAATTCAGCCCAATACTGGTCTGATCACTGCTGGTCCAGGTGTACTAACAGGATCAGCAAGGGCATGGGGAAGGCAGCTGTCACTGATGACAATCCCATGATAGGACATACAGCTTTTATACAGTTCTTCATTTTTTGTGACCAGGTTTGTAGTTAACCCACACTGAAAAGCTGTTGTCTGAAAGCAACCCTAGACAGCCCGTAAACTACTGTTATATTTAGAGTTAAAGTTTAATTGTGAATGTTTTTGTTGTTCTTTTTTTTTCTTTCAGTCACCCCAAGCAGGCACAAAAGAAAAGACTCTCTGTTGCTGGTTTTGTACCTCAGGCCCAATATCCTTAAGTGCCAAAATTGAAAGGAAGGGCTACACCCCAGGTATGTCAACATGAATTCTTATGGAAGCTGTGTGTGTGTGTGTGTGTGTGTGTGTGTGTGTGTGTGTGTGTGTGTTAGCAATATACACGGGTGGATCTGCTATGAAACTATAGAAGCTTAATGGCCTCTAATCCTGGAGGGGTCCTAGCAGTGACTATAGCTCACATTTTAAAATTAAATTGTGGTGATGTGTCATGGACCAATCCCACTGAAGAAGATAACAGTGGTTACCTAGAGCTTGTTGTGGGGTTACAAAGCCCCCCCCCCAACAAGAGTTCAAGTTTCAGGGCCTGAAAAATGTAGGTCCCATTATTCAGAGTCCTGTGAGCTTTTAGTTTTAAATAGCACATTGTCTTGATTAACAGGAAACCTATATATTAATAGTTATTATGGATTACTGACAGGCTACATTAAATGTAAGTTCCACAGATATAGCACAGTTCTAATCCTTTGTACTGAGTGTGAGTGTTGCCATTTACTTGAGTAGCATGACAGTCGAACATTTTCTTATCAGCGTGTGGATGATCCTGTTTGGAAACTGTTGGCTGTTTTTCCATATTTTACCGTTAGTAAAACTATTGTCATGAACTGTAGCAGTGTTCCCTTCTAACATAATCTTCTTTGTTTCATTCAAGGTGAATCGATTCATATCTTTGCGGAGATTGAGAACTGCTCCTCCCGGATGGTGGTGCCAAAGGCTGCCATTTATCAAACACAGGCATTCTATGCCAAAGGGAAAATGAAGGAAGTCAAGCAGCTGGTGGCCAACTTGCGTGGGGAGTCCTTGTCATCAGGGAAGACGGAAACCTGGAATGGCAAACAGTTGAAAATTCCACCCGTCTCCCCTTCCATTCTTGACTGTAGCATAATCCGTGTGGAATATTCACTAATGGTAGGAATTTATTGTAACTTCTTTTATATTCATTGTATCAGTACTGATTTACTTCAGAGCACAACCGGGGGGGGGAATGGAAGGATATGTTTTGCACTTAAAAGGTTCTTATATTCAGTCCAATTTATTTTATGTTACACTTGAACAATCCTCCCATTCAGATGTGGGACTTTCTTCTCCTGTGAGAAGGATCCAAACAGTATACCTCAAACGTATTAGAACTGTGCTGCATCAATTAGGGAACTAATTTTTTAAAAAGAAAGCAAAAATAGAAGAGGAGTTTTCCTCATCCTCTCTTTTAATATTACAGTCCACTGTGTATGTCACAATGCTTTCACTCTAGATAATACTACCACAAGCTCTGTTTGGGTGCAAAGTGGTCAACCACTAAGGCCAAGAACAGGATAATCAGCAGTGCTTCCAGTTGCATCAAATAAATTGCAACCCTAGCACTATGCTGGAAAGGAGCAGGGCAGCTTGTAGAAAGGGTGGAATAGATTACTTTGACCAAAAACATGAAAACCAAAGTGCACTAGAAACAAATCAAATAGTGACCTAGATCCCAGTCTGATCACCCTCTTAGTTTATATAAGTTCTGACTGAGGTTTTCATAATTTCTTCTTTCTTGTCTTTTAGGTATATGTGGATATTCCAGGTGCAATGGACTTGTTTCTTAATTTACCACTTGTCATTGGTACTATTCCTTTACACCCCTTTGGCAGCAGAACATCAAGTGTGAGCAGTCAATGTAGCATGAATATGAATTGGCTTGGTCTGACCCTGCCTGAAAGACCAGAAGGTAATTGGACTGCATAGATTCCATATTTTTCAGTGATCTCTTTTTTGCAGACTTGTAATTCTATTAATATGTATTAATGCAAATCTAGATGATCTTCTAAACAAAGCATATAGAAATAACACTTCACTAAGGATCTACATACAGTTGTTCAGAGCAAGGGAAGATACAACTGCCTATTTCCCCTCAAAAAACATGAAACAGGGCTAGGCTGTTGCTTATGCTGTTGAATGGTTGAATTTCTATTTTATTTTGCTACACATATATACTATATTTTCTCCATTCTGTTCTCACAGCATCCCCATGAGAGTAGATCAGGTAGAGGGAGAACAGCTGTCCCGATGGATTCCGTGGCCCAGACTGCACTCTAAACTAGATCTAGGTTCTTGTTAAACATTCTGGCCCGTGAAACAAACTGCTTATACACTGCTCACTACTTAAAGGTCTCTGGGCGGCTTACAATTCAACAATTAAAATAAACAGTTACAAGCAATTTAAAAACATGAAAATACACAAAATAGAATAAAAATACAATACACTAGAAATGACATCAGGATTCACAATCTATATTATATAAGCTTAAAAACTTTTGGAACGAGAAGGTTTTTACCTGGCACCAAAATGTCATCAATGTCTGTGCCAGGCTCGGGAGGGCGTTCCATAGTTTGGGGGCAACGGTCAAAAAGGCTCTATATCTACAAGCCATTCCTCTCACCTCCTTGAGGGATGGCTCTTTTAAATGGACCTCCTGGCTAGATCCTAATTGCCAGGTAGATTCATATGAAAAGAGTCAGTCCTTCAGGTACGTAGGGCCTAAACCGTTTAGGGCTTTATATGTCAAAACAAGCATTTTGTTTGAATTGGGCTCGGGCAGCAACTGGTAACCAGTGTAGCTTGTATAGAATCAGTGTGATGCGATTCCTGGTGGCCCCACCACTCGCCAGCCACGCCGCACAATTCTGGACCAGTTGCAATCACTGGACCATCTTCAAAGGGTGCCCCACTACAGCACATTGCAGTAATCAATACAGGATCTTAGCAGTACATGCATAACTGTCACGAGACTATGCTCATCTAGGTAGGGGCGCAGCTGGAATAATTTCCTCAGCTGAAGAAAGGCACCCCAAGCACTGAATCCACCTGTTCTTCCAGGAGCACCCCCAGTCTGCGGACCCTGTCCCTTAATGATAGTACAACCTTGTCCTGGATAGGGAGATGACCCTCTAACCTGTCTTGTGGAGCACTAACAGCACTTCCATCTTACCTGGATTGAGTTTCAATTTATTAACCCTCATCCAGTCCTTTGTTCAGTCCAGACACGAGTTCAGTGCAGAAACATAAACACCATGGGGCAGAGCAGTTGTTCCACAGCACTACCTTCTGGACAGCCAGGAAGGAGCAGAACCACCACAAAATGGTGCCTCCAACTCCTAACCTGGCTAGCCTCTCCATGGTCAAAGGTGTCGAAAGCCGCCCAGAGGTCCACGAGTATCAAGAGGGTTGCACTCCCCCTGTATCTTTCCTAGCAAAGGTCATCATATAGGGCAACCAAGGCAGTCTCTGTACCAGAACCTGGGGTGAAACCTGATTGAAATGGATCCAGAAAATCTGTTTCCTCCAGCAGTGCCTGGAGTTGCCCAGCCGCCACCTGCTTCAACACCTTGCCCAAATAAGGGAGGTTCACTACTGGTCGGTAGTTAAGCACCAGCCCTGGGTCCCGGTTAGGCTTTTTAAGGAGTGGTCAAATTACTGCCTCTTTCAAGGGGGGAGGGACCACTTCTTCTCTCAAGGAAGTGTTGACGGCCTCCAGGACCCAGGTGCAACCCCCCCCCGGCAGATCTTTCAGTTAGCCGAGAAGAGCAAAGGTCAAGCTGATTGTAGTAGAACGGACAGATCCAATCACCCTGTCCACATCCTCGGGTCTCAACAATTGAAACTTACCCAATAAAGATACCTTCTGGTTGGAGGCAGAACTAGAAAAGGGGATAGATGTGAGATATCTAACCTTTCTTCTATGTGGGCATGTTCTATCCCCCCACGGCCACCTTCCCCTGTTGAGTACCATCTTAATAGCTGTCCCCTCCTGCACCCTCCCCGCTTCCTCTTCTCAGATCCACTGTGAATCTCTACCTCCTCTACCTGATGGCAACTAACAGCCATCCCTTAATAAAAACTCCTTCACTGAGCCAGGCTGCTGGAGCTGAGAAGTCAAAGTCAGCAAAGGCCAAGCTCCCAAAGAAAAGCCTGGCAACCAGCAACAGCAGCTGCCACACTGTCTTTGACCCAGTGCCTATTGGGTGGCAGATGACAGACGAGTCTCCCAAAGCAGGAACGCTGATCTTCCCTTGTTTATTTGTATCCCCTTCTTAATCAAAGGAGTGAGGAAACATTACAGATGTTTCTTTGTTACATCTGTATCCCACTTCCAGCGAGCTCTAAGTGTTGTACATTTTTTTCCAGTTTATCCTCTCACCAGTCTTGTGAGATAATCAGACTGAGAAGGGTGACTGGTGGAAGGTCAGCTGGTAGATTTAATGGTTCAGAAGGACCGAGATCCCAGGCGCCATTTTTGCCTCCTAACTCTACTACACACGGCTGGCTTTCAATTTACCACTTTGGGTAAAGTGGGCAAGAGGGTAGGCTGCGGCTAAGCATGATGGCAAATCTGTTTTGAAAACGACTGACTCATTTCTGGAGCTCCAATACAGTTAAAACCTAAATAGCCTTTTACCCTTTCTTGTATCTACCTTGTACAAATACTAACTAAAATTTAATATATTTGTCATGTTATATATCTTGACATGCATAAGAACATTGTTCGAACTGCGTGTACTTTTACCTTCAGCACCTCCTAGCTATGCAGAAGTGGTCACTGAGGAGCAGAGACAGTCCAACTTAGCACCTGTGGCTGCTTGTGATGACTTTGAAAGAGCACTTCAAGGACCATTATTCGCCTACATCCAGGAGTTCCGATTCCTGCCTCCTCCACTTTATTCAGAGGTGAGTTTATAAATGAATATTAAGCTTGCTTTACGTTTTAAAAGCATTCTATATTTGCTCTTCCTGTTTTTTGTGGGATGTGTCCTAGAACATATCAAGACCAGCTAATGCAAACTATATTACAATCTACATGGTCTTGTTCTGCAAATATTGGTCTGGTTTTGGCAGACAGTGTTCACACTCATTCAGCTCGCCAACTCCTTCAGATTTCTCCTTATTAGATGAGCATCTTTTGGACAACCATCTGCTTCAGTACATCTTTTACATAGTTAGCTTATGAGGATAATTTATATTTGGAAGTACTGCTTTCGTAACAAAAAGGCAGATTGAGTCATTTCAATCTGCCTTCTACTATTCAGTCAGCTTTGGGCAGGAGATATATAATTCATATTTCAATTTGTGTGCTGCCCCGTTGTGTGAACACTCTTTAAGTGGTTCACCAATATAACAAGTCACATTAAAATTGACAATGCAAAATAAAATAAATCACTTTCACTAGCCAAAAACTTACATTTAAATAGAATTAAACATTTTATTTAAATAGAATCTAGCAGTTTAAAACAAACTTGGACATAGATCAATGGTTCAAAAGCTCTAATACAAGGCAGATGTAAATCAGTTTTGTTTTGTTTTGTTTTACTTATTTCCTGAAAACAGAGGGATGGCTCCTGACAAACCTCTGTTTGAACTTATTCCAGGGGCTATTACCAAGAAAGCACAGCTCCTGGTGTTAACTCTGTTGGCCTTTTATATGTCATTGTTTTTAATATCAAGGCCAAAAACTGTTTATCAACAGAGCCAATGAAGGTGTGCAAAGACTGGGAAAGTGAGTTCATATATGCTAGTATATGTCACAGATTTTGTGATCAATATAATGCTGGTTTCCACTAGTATAGCATCAAAACACAATAGAAGTACTGGGAAACTATTTCTCCTTTCTACTGCAGTCTGAAATCCACACCCAAACCTACTGTGATGTGTGAGCAAGGTCTCAGCCACTGGTTTGGGACCAGTTCTGAGGGCTGCAGTGGAAGGGGCAAGGACCTTTATCTTGGTGCTGGTCATATTTGTGATGAAACTTCTTTTAATGCTTCAGGAAAAAAAGTTGATTTTATCTTAATTTAATGGAATAGCTAATTATCTCATTTTGTGACCCTTTCCATTAGATTGACCCAAACCCAGATCAGCCTTCAGATGACAGACCATCCTGCCCCTCTCGCTGAAGGAATGTTTCCTAAGAAGAGTTGATTTAGCTGGTAGGAGTGTATTTTCGCCATGATGGGGATAAAGATGTCCCACAGAGAGAGACACACCTTAAAAGGAAGTTCTTGCCTAAATAAAAAGGTGAAATGATGAAACAACCTGTGATAATGCTTTTGAAGCCTACAGCAAACATCATAGGACTGCTCTTCGTGCTTGAAGACCTGAGCTTTCCCTCCCTGTTGTATACCGGCACATGCTAAGAGCAGCCTTAATAGCCTACACTCGTGTGTCAAAACACTCATCGTGTTGCAAGAGGGGTGATTTCCTCTTTTGATTTGAAAATTTGCACATGCTCAATGCTTTTGTTGTGCGGTTCGGTGTCACTACAGCTTTTTCTCATTTATGTTGGACTGTTGTTAACCCCTTCTGACTTGTTTGTGGTCCGCACAACAAGGAGCAAAAGAAAGCTTTGAGAACTTTTGACAAATGCACTGATTTTTTTTTATTTAGAAAAACAAAAAAACAAATAAGAGTCTGGACTTTCCTTGCATATGCATATGCTCAGAATTGTCCCAGTAAGACTGATCCATGCATCACCTCTTCAGCTTGGATCCTGTTGTGGATTTATTACAAACATCAAATGCCTTCAAGCCAATCCTAGCTGTATGTTTTGCAGACTACTGTAGTAGACAAGCAACAGATATACGGGGCAAAAAATAACAGAAGGAAACTAATAGGAGTCTCAGTCAAGATTGTATACATTCTTGATTCCTTTTTAAGAATTTGTTGCCTTTCTACTATTACTGCAGCGAAGAATTTTGTTACAGACTGCCTAAAATCACTTAATCTCAGGTGAACTCATCACTTGCCAAAATGTTGAAATGCTCTTTGTTTATGTTGCACTGTTCAGGTTTTTTCCTTTTCCTGTATTTGTTACATGGCTTTGTTTTAGTTGGAAAGGGGGACTTGGGAAAGGGACATACACAAATGAACGCATCCTGATTTCTTACTGTCTTTCCAAACATTAGACGTAAGATATAGGAGGGTTATAAGATTTTTAGAACAGCCACAAGTAGGTAATGTGTAGCAAATACGTCAGTCAAGAGTTAGTGAGGAAAAGTTGTGTATTATTCATATAGTCTTACACAGTGGTTTCTCAGTCATTGTGGTAGGAAAAGTGAATTGATTTCTATATGTACTTGTCTCATGGATGTACATGTGCATGAAGTATCATTTTCAGAAATGTTTTCCAACTAATACCACTTGAGCTGTGTTCTGTCGAAGACTAAAGAAAGTACTGAGTAAAACTAGTAACCAACTAATTGGCACAGAATTGCTTTGGTTATACTGTATAATCTAGAGGGTGGATTGAGCACAGATTATCAAGGATCATTGGTGGGTGATGTGTTCGGGGTTCTCTTGATTCAAATGCTACTTTATTAGCATTAAAATGTATATTAACGCACAACTGTCCTTTTCAGAGGGAAACTCATAGGGTTTTTTTTTTTTACCAAAACCACCAGTCCTTGTTCCAAATGGCAGCAGTGTAGCTGTTGTGCTAATTAATCCTGTGCTTTGCAGCCCTGATGGTTTAAGGTTTGCTTCCTCTTAGCTAAAACTCCACCAATTCAGTTCTGTCTTGCTGTTGAGGCTTCATAACAGAATAGGCTTTTCCATAAGTGGCCTTTTAAGAAAACATGGACCACAATTCATGTTTGAACAATAACAGGGTGAAAAGTAAACAGTATAAAAACAAGTCACGTTTTATGTGATTCTGTTATAAAGAGTTTTGCCTTGAGCAAGCAGACTTTGTGTACATGATAATAAAATAATTGAGCAATGGAAATTAGGTTTAATTTGCTAAGCAATTTTGTGAATGTCCCTCTTCCACGGAAATTTAATTTTAAAAGTGGGAATGTGGCATAAAGGGCATTTGAGGGTTCTGTTTGGGGGTTCTGTTTTGCTTTGTTTTTTTGTTTTTTTTTAAGTGGGAAGGGCCTGGTTTTTGTTTCAAGCAACTAGGGAACAATTGCTGTTATGCATAGCATTACATTTATCACCATATGATGGATGTTTCCAAATGAAGTGGGATTGACCCATATTGTAGTAATTGGCATTGCGTCACATACATTTTGTGAGCAGGTTAAAAAAAACACTATTTAAAGAAGTTTTGTTTTAAAAAAAATCCTATTCTGTGGCATTACTGTTATTTCTGATTTCATAAAATATTGGTCAATTTCTGGACATTGTAAAATATGAGGTTCAGAAATATGAGTCCAGTATTTAAAATATCTCCTGTTTTTTTTTAAAGGAGGTAGAAATGAGTAAAATCCAAAATGTTAGAAAAAAATACAAAGTGCAATATTTAATGTTTGCTTTATAGATTATATTCAGTAGCTGTTTGTATTATATTTTCTTTTTTATTTTCTTCCTTTTTTCAGTTTGGTGCTGAATATGTCCTTGTAGACTCTTGTTTCAAGAAAACGTGGAAAACAATTTAATTTTTCCTATTGCTCTTCCTTGTGGATAATAAAACTTTTTTTACAGAAAAAATTATTTGAAGTGTTTAATATAAAGAAAAGCAGAAAGCAGTTGGTTTCCTTAAAGTTACTTGGATTGTGTCAAGACCACTATGGCTGTAAAATTTGTGGGGAGAAGGATCATTATAGTAGTACTATAATTATAGCAGAACTTTAGAAAAAACTATACAGGCAGTCACACGTGTTACAACTGCAATAAAGCAACACGAAAGGGGTCAGCAAAAAATCATAATTGTAGACCCATCTAGCCAAGTACTGTAAAATGTAAGAAATGATCGTGAAGAAGGACTGGGCTTCCTCATGAGTAAGGGGACTGGTTACTTGAGATATCTAGCTGTGGCTCCAAGTATTGGGAGTTGTTTTCCCACTGTACATTCCAGAAGAGTCAGCCTAGGTCAGTGATGGCAAACCTTTTAGAGGCCAAGTGCCCAAACTGCAATTCCAAACCCACTATTATTATTTTTTTGCAAAGTGGCAAAACAGTAATTTAACCTGTATACAGGTGGCTATGAAGGGGCGATGTCGGGTGCCCACATAAAGGGCTCCGAGTGTCACCTTTGGCACCCATGCCATAGGTTCGCCATGACTGGCCTAGGTAGTCTCGGGCAAGCTGTGCAGTCCTAGGATTGCCAGAAACTGTTTACTAGAAGGGAATGGTAAACCACTTCTGTGTACTCTGCCTAGAAAACCCTGAAAAGGGTCACCACAAGTCAAAATTGATATGACGGCACACTTTTTACTTGTGATTAGCTTTATGTCTCATTGTTTGCGTGGTAGTGGTGGAATCAAAATTGACAGTGCGGGTGAAAATGGATAAATTGCAACATAGTTAAGCCCTGAACTTTTACCTGTAGTCACTGCTAGATAGATATACAGGACAAATATGTGGGCTGGAGATTATCTTTCACGGGGGTTGAAATTAGGAGCTCAGCAAATAGTCACAGGAAGAAAAGTACTTCCATACCTGTTAGACAATCTGCAAAGAAACTACCAGGCCCTCATGGTATGCAGATATGAGTTCTCAACAATCTGACAAAAATTGATGAAATCCCCTTTAAATCAACTCTCCAGCCCTCTATATACCAGTGGCATCCAGAGGCATCTGGGAAATTATAGGCTAGTTAGTGTAACATTTCTTCCAGGTAAATCTGTGGAAAGTGGTGTTACAGATAAAATCCTCAAGCCTTGCTGGAAAAGTCCACATAACCTCTGCAGTCCCAAGTCCTCTTCCTCTTGAACATTTCTTTGAAACTGAGTAAGTGGAGAGGACTGATCTGACAGATGTCCCTCTGGCTTTGGGGGAAGTCCCTCGCCCTGTCTGTATTACATATTTTTTTTTCATCAAACCCTACAAAAGAAGATTGAAGAGCAGAAAAGGGCAACTCAAAAAAGCAAAGGAGTGGAGCAATGCTGCTATGAACAAAAGTTATATCAGTTGGTTAGATAAAAGGCAAGGGGAAAACATGTCCCACCTGTAAAATACTGTAGGCGGCAAAACAAATTGGGAAGCACTTTTGTCCTTTTCATTGTCTTAGTCATCCAGTAAAGCTGAACAGCGGGTAAATCGGACAGGTAACAGGAAGTACTTCAGAAAGCATAGTTTCGCTGTGGAATTCACTGCCATGCCATAATGCAATGAAGGTTACCAGTTGGGGTGTCTTTGAAATGATCAGAAAATTTCATGGAAATCAGAGCCATGAAGTATTACTAGAGAGGAAAAGAGATGGACATTTAACCACAGTACTGTATGACAATTCAACAGAGATTGGGGTGCCCTGGATTCTATCCTCCGCCTCCTGCAGGCACCTACTCAGAGGAGAAGGCAAGGCAAAGAAGCAATAAGCCACCCAGAGTGGCCATGTGGCCTGACGGGCTGAGTGTAAATAAAACAAACAAATAAATAATACAGGGCTTCTGATGGGGTACCTGCTAGAGGAGGAGGGGCATGGAATCCAGGGTGCCCTCACGACACCTGGGGGCCTTAACTGCTGAAGTGCTGAACTACAGTAAGTATCCAACTCAAGTCAGAATTACTTTCAACTCCAGTACAGAAAAGGAGTGCTAAAAGAAAGTTCACTTGTCCATGAAAATTCACGTTAAAATATAGCCGTTAGTCCTGAAGGTGCCAAAACATTTTTGTTGTCTGTGTTTATTATTATTACTGCCTGATATGCCAACACAGATTAATGTAGGTACCTCTTCTAAAACTTTTTGTAGTCTCTGTGTTTTTCTTAGAACTGAAGTCATCACAAGGATTTATCCTTGGCATGGGGATTTATTATTATTATTATTATTATTATTATTATTATTATTATTATTATTATTATTATTATTATTATTA
>JAHTLZ010000240.1:20971872-20985069 GCA_023846285.1 Phrynocephalus versicolor | reverse complement strand
TATTATTATTATTATTATTATTATTATTATTATTATTATTATTATTAAAACCTTTGTTTTAACAATCTTACACATTACAAACAAAAGGGAAAAGACAAAAGAAACCTTAACATAACACAGGGGATTATCTTTCACTCCCAACATCTCAAAACAACATCTCAAAACTCAAGGAAGTGATACCACTTTCTCTTTTTTAGTCAGTGCTCAATTATGTGAAGACTGTTGGTCTTCGAAAACATTTCTCCTCCCAACCCCCAACCGCCACTAATTCAGGCTTTAACCCCCATCTCAGTTCAAAATTAATCATGAGGGCATAAAACAGGGAGCCCTCTTTCACTCAGAATCCCCACAACTTTATTCTCTTCTCCCATCCTACAATCCTGGCCCCTGACTCTCCATCACTCAACAAGCAAAGCAAAATTTAAATGTTCTGCTTATGTACCGCCCCATAGTACTTCTAACACTCTCTGGGCACTTTACAATTTAATTGTGCAGGCTACACATTGCCCTCCCCAAGCAAGCTGGGTACTCATTTTACTGACCTCAGAAGGATGGAAGGCTGAATCAACCATGAGCTGGCTACCTGGGATTGAACCTCCAGGTCATGAGCACAGTTTTAGCTGCAGTACAAAGCCTTCCTCCTTCTATCACCAATGTTTGCTTTTCACAGCCTTTTATCATTCACTTCCCCTTCTTTTTCACCTACCTTTTTCCTTATCTGATTTGCTGTTCTTTTTCCATGCTTACTGAAAGAGGACTCCAGCTTTCATGCTTTTGAAAGAAATCAGGTAAGTCTTTTCAGAAAAGAATTGTCCTGGTATTGTGAATTTCACACATTCTCCCCAGCCATGGAATTAGCTGTGGGCAGTTTCTCAGCTGGCGCATCAGATCATGGAAAGAAAAGAAAGAAAATAATTTCTAAAACATTTTATATAAGTGATACAGTACAGCAGCGATGATCTGTTGCAGTCTAAAACTAAATTCACTTCTGCTGCCCATTTGCAAAGGAGCAAAGGAAGTGTCCACTTTGCTTATTAAGCCACTTCGCAATATAGTGGTACCTTGTATAAAGGAATTAATTCGTTCCAAATGAAATTTTATTAAGCACATTTTTCTTTATACAAATTTCCCATAGGAATGCATTGAAAATGGAGTAATCCCATTTTTATGTTGTACAGATTTGACCCATAGGCGATTCGGTTAAGCAAATTTCCCCTATATCTGGAATATTTTATGTTGTACAAATCTTATGTGATACAAACTGTTTGTTATACAAGGGTCCACTTATCAGAAATTCAGACTGAAAGGGCCTTGACAGCTGGAATGCCCACATTTTGTCTATCACATGCACTGGAAGCAGACCAAACCAGAGCAATCCTAGATGCATTAAAAAAAAACAACAGAATCCCCTGACTGGGGCTCAGGAAGGAACACTCTGGGGATGATTTGGACAGCTCCAGTGATGATACTGTGACTGCAAACAACCTGTCCCTTCAACAGACTCAGCAGTGGGCTAAACATCAATCCAATGGCACCCTAACTCACCTACTAGTAGCTTTAAGATTCCCCAAACAAGCCTGATTGGCTTCCCATTAGCAATTTTACTTCTGACATCATTAACTAGCTTTCTATTGAAATTAACCCTTCCCCAGCAGGTTGCAAATCTGTCAAATGGGGAGCAAATATTTTTTCTTTATGTTCCCACTTAATGGCATGGATGAACTTGTTGCTGTGGCATGGATGAGATATGTTTTGAAAACATGCCAGTGGGTTTTAAGCAGTGGATATGTTTGGATTTCTTTAAAAGGAACAGACAAAGCTTCCCCTTCATGTGTTGCCTTTCCCCTGCCTTCCCCAAACCTACTTTAGTGCTTTCTTGATCCACTTGCAATAATGGATTTAAGAACCATGATATGGAGCCATGAAGGATATATCATAAAAAAGGGCTGTCCAACTTTGAACAGGCTGAGGTCTACTTTTTTGGATCAAAGTACCTGAGGGCTATTACACTAAAACCTCTACTTACGAATTTTATCCATTCCGAGCACACGCTCATAAGTAAAAATCTTTGTAAGTAGAGCAGCGGTTTCCCATAGGAATGCATTGAAAAATAAGACAACGTATAGCATACGTGCACTGGTCGTTTTTTATATGCATGTAAAACTTCAATATATGATAAGGGATTCCTATTTCATTATCAGGAAGAAGTTTGTCTAAGCCAGGGCTGTCCAACTTTGAACAGGCTGAGGTGCTGATCACCTGGTCGGCAGGAGGAGGGGCATGGGACCACGCCCTAGCCCTTGAATTGCCCACTTGGCTGAGACAGTGGGCTGGTAGACCCAGAACTTTGCTGGGGCAGTGGCGGTCCTTGGGTTGGGGGAGGGAGGGGTGGAGAATTTATCCCCTCACTTTTTTATTGATAACTGGCGGGCTACTTTTGAACCCTTCACAGGCTACTGGTAGCCCCCGGTCTACCTGTTGGGCAGGCCTGTCATAAAGGAAAGTAGAGGCCATTGGGAAAAGATCACTGATAAAGCAATGTCATGCAAATCTATTCAGAAGTAAAATACCATGGAGCTCAAACAGGTCTTCTGCAGCTGGTAAGAGCTATAAGATAAATAGTTCCACAAGTGAAGCTTTTCCTCACATGCAGATGCAGCCGTAATGGTCTTGAGCAGACCATATCCCTAATTTATGTTGCAAAGCTATTAAGGCCGTACAGTAGAAGCCTGCCTTTCAAGAGAAAAAATGGCAACTCAAAGTTCACTAGAAGTAAACAGAAACCAAATGATTAATGAGAAAAGATCTGTTGGATCAGACAAAAGACATCTGTAACTGAACATTCTGTATGCTACAGTTATTGACAGGGAAGCCAACAAGCAGAACATGAAGGCAAAGACTCCTCTTTCCCCAAACTGGTGGTTCTGAAGTGTTAAATGGCTATAAAGCTAGTGGTAGTCTTGTTCATTCCTTTTTTCTGGTGCAGAGATGGGCAAGTAACACACAGCTCTAGGGCCAAGATTTTCATTAAAACAAGGGACATGGGAAGAACGTGTCTTGTTTTTGAGAAGAATCACATTCCTCAAAGTCTTCCAAGAGTAAAATTCTATTTCAAAAGAAGTTGTGACGGGGGAGTGCATCTTATTTCAAAACAGAAAGCTGCCCACTCCCCTACCCCTCCAAAAAAGAAAAAGTCAAGGCATTTAATTGGACTCAGAATCTACCATGCCTATACACTATATTGTGTATGCCTGATTTAATAGAATCTGGATTACAGACTTTAGATTTCCTCCAACACTTGGCAACACTACCTGATCTTAGGGGAAAAATGCCAGCAACATTCTTTTCATGAAAAGTTTGCTCCTTGGCCAAGAAAGAAAATATTATTAAAGTTATTTACACACATTCAATATAAACAGGGGTTTATCCCTACAAAAGAGAGAGGATTTGGTCTTACATGAAGCAAAAAGGCAAAGGTGGTTACTTCACGTCCTTCTTTGTTCCATGACTAGTTTTGTACCGTGACAGTGTTGGTCATGATCACGTGGTTTTGTCCCTGTTTCAGTGTTCCCATGGCCGTGATAACTTGTCTCATGACAAGTGTTACCTCACGGTCTTGTACTGTGACAAACACTGAATTTGTCTAGCTTCCTTTTTCCTTTTTTTTTGGGGGGGGGGAGCTTAAAAATTCTTTTTTGATATTTTGCTTCCGAAAAGTTAAAAAAAAAAGGACACAGTTTTCTGAGAGAAACAAATGTTTTGTTGCGTGACAGTTGTTACTACACGGTGTCTTGTCTCGGAACAGAAAGCAGGAACAAAGAGTGACAAGGGAAAACCCTACCCCAGCACCAGGCACCAGATTGTTATAAAACAAAAAGATTATCTATGGAAAGGGAAAATGCAAAGTAAAAATACCCCAGCTGCAGTCTCTTCAGAAAAAGACTGTGATACTTTCAGCTTCCGGGAAAGAGCACAGAAAAGAGAAAAGAAAGAGAGGTAGCTGCAGTGGATTAAGCAGTAGCTTCATTATGGGATTTTAGTCTGTTTATTAGTCATACAAAACATCATTCCCGGAAGTTCAAAGAGGCAGGCTCTGTGCTGGGACACTGTGTTATGTAGTTTAACCTTATAACAAGATGTTTTCTTTCCTTGGCACTGTAGATCTTTCTGAATATACTGTAGTGATATTGTAATAAGGGGCAACAAAACACTCTGACGGGGGTTATTCAAAAGGCTTGGTATTGTGGTTTGAATTTGGGGCTTGCTGTGATTCAAGATAAACTGTGGATAATAATAGGACGAAATCCTTCTTGTGTCATCGGCTTCTGGGTGTTGTTCCATCTCCTCTTCTTGAGTTCAGAAGCTTCCAGGGGTGGGGAGTCCTGGGGGTGAGGGAAGTCTCGTTCCAGGACCCTTTAAATGCCACCTCTCGAAGCTTCTGGAAGGGTTAAATGGGGATTAACTGAGCGGTCCAGGCAGAAAGAAAAAGAAAATGCAGCCAGTTGGATGAGGCGTAGTCCATTTGTGCCATGCAAGTAAATGATCACACGCACTGAATAATTGTTTACCATGCCAATGTTTTGTTTGTTGAAAGGCAGCAGATGCCAGATGCTGAGCCTCAGTGTCACTCAAGCAGGCCCAATCAGTTGGAAGGACAGTAGCCTAGTCAGTACTGGATAGTATAGTCACTTGTTCACCGTTGAAGACTGAATTGACTAAAAGCATTAAATACTCTATATCAAAAAGCGTCCACGGCCAGACTCTATTGTCCAAATCTATTGGGCAGTAATAGTTTTACCAGGCCAACTGAATATGTGCAAACTTGACATCTTCAGATCTGTTTAAGATGTTAGCAAAGAAAAACGGGTAGAGAGGAGAGAGCGTTAATCTTAAAACTCATGTGATTTTTAATGTTGTTCTGAGAGGTAATGAGGAGGAAGTATACTTTTAAATAGGTCTTATTAGGTGATGTGATGATGTTAGGGTGCCCAAAGAATTTTCTCTAGCACAGCTGAAGGCAAGAAATGCAAACAATCCTTTGATTCCCCCGCTTATGGTCCATTTGTTCCTTTCTCAGCACAGATCACTGAGTGACCAGGATGTAATTTCAGGTACTGGATTAAATGCTGAAGATCAATAAAAGTCATATTGGGCAATTTTACCTAGTGGCTGGAGGCAGTGAACCCTTAGAGACTCCTTGTTTTGGAAGCCCATTAAGGTCAACTCTCCCCACTTCACACATCTTCCTTCCATGCTTGACTTTTCTGACACATTTTTGTGACTTCGAGGATTGGCATAACCAAGATATTAACACAATATGGGCTTGGGGGGTGCATCTTTGTTTTGATATCCAACATGGCCACCACTGCTTTGCATGTGAGCAGTGCAGAAAATCTATTCATACTCTGATTGTGAAGGAGGCCATGACTGTAGTCTAGATGCCACATTGGGATGGGCAAAGGAAAGGCCTGAGCGTGTCCCCAAAGGAAGGGTCATGTATCTATTTGCTTAGTCAGGCTTCTTCAAAAGTATTCACAGCTGACATTTCTCTTTCCCAGGACCTGGTTGCTTCTTATAGCAGGAGTGAAGGTGGAAAACGGATTAGATCATTTCATGTATTCAAACAGACAGCTGATAAGGGAATGGCTCTGATGCACAGACTAAAAATGAAAATCCATACATTGCCGTCTTGGTTCTCTCTCACCTGTAAAAATCATCTGCATCAGACCCAGACTGTAGAATCTTACACAGGAAGTTACTCTCACCCCTGTTGGCGGTGCATTGTTCGTGGTAGCTCATTCATGCAAATGTTACCCAGAGATATGAGAGGCATTTGCTAAGGCATCTTTATGAAGTCATCACTTTTCCCCTGTTTACTGCTGATGGAGCTGACAGCACTTAGTCCAGTTGATTCGCAGAGTGGTCTTTGCTGATGCTGCTTGGAAAGTTTCCATTTCCAGTGGCATATGGTTCCTGTTGCACAACACCTGAAAACGGTAGAATGAATACATTTTCAAAATGACTGGGATCACCTTAAAATGAAGACACATTACTCTATGAGTAGAATTCAACCATGGAGGTGGAGAATGCACATAAAGACCCCTCCAATTTATAGGAGGCAAAGTTTAGATTAGATCCAGAATTAGGAAGGTGTGACTGGGATGGGGAGAGAAGAATGACCTTGCCCTCTACTCCCAACTTAACCTCATCCTTGCAGTATGTCTGTGAAGATTCTCAGTCATCCATGTGAGTTTATCTGGAAGTTGAGTCATGGCTACTGGACTTCTTTTTTTGAGAGATGGAAACTGATGAAGCTGTTTGGATGAGCAGTGAAACGTTTCTATCTCTCTAAAAAAGAAGTCCAGTAGCCATGACTCAACTTCCACACATCCTTGCAGGTTGTGCTCTTTTGGATTGCCCCATCAAGGTAGGCCAGAAAGATCTGAAAAAGAAATTGGGCTTTGTCAGTTGTGGCATCATCCCTTGGGAATGGGCTTTGGGCCAAGCTATGGCAGGCCCCCTCCTTCTCAACCTTCAAGAGAGTTGTGAAGACCATGCGTTTTGCAGAACCTTTTCAAGGTATCTTTTCGTGATGACTGCCAAATTGTGTTTGTCCGTTCTTCTATTATCTGATGTTGACTGATTAATTTATGTTTGTTGATTTTATTTACTTTATTGTATTTCCTTTATATTGCATTATTTGCATTGTTAACCCTCTAGAGTAGTGTTTTGCACTATTTAGGTGATATAAAAGTTCAATAAATAAATAAATATCTCTCCAGTCTCCTTCGAAAAGTTACTTTTTGGCCTCTGAGTTCCAGAATCTCATGGACAAAAATTATGCTGGCTGTGGGATTCTGTAAGATGGAGGCCATCAAGGGTACTCTAAGCTGCATTTGAAATGCCACCAAATCAGAATGATGCACAATCTGAGAAAAGAGGGATAAGGTTTTAAGTTTCTATATGGCACCTGTGCTACAATTTGGCAAAGTCTTCTGCCTCTCTAAATAGCATTTTTAGGACAGGTATGTGCGAAGGAAGGAGCAGGGAAGATGCAGTTTGTGGTACAAAATACAAAGTTTTGTGGAACAAAATTGTACAAAATGTTTGCAAAGCTTTGGGTAGTTGTGGGGAATATAGGAGACTGAGTGTTCACACTTAACACAGCTCAGCCCACTTGCATGTACGAAACCAAGATCCAAGCTAAAGTCTGTTCTCCCATTCCTAAGAATGCACTTGGAGCAGTGCTTAGGTCAGTGTCAATCAGTGTTATAAGTAGGGATCGGGACAAATTTAAAAAATGAATTGCAATATTTGATAAATATCACTGATTCATTTAATATTTGTTCATTCACATTTGTCAGACAAAGAGATCCCAACAAATGTGAAAGGATGAATATTTCCCTTTTTTATTAACCCACATTCATTTTTTTAGACAGCCCATGGTCTACTGAATAACATTTCTCAACCACTACTTTTAAATGGAGATCTAGAAGTAGACAGATAATGCCAAGGACCCTGGGATGGAGCAGGTTCAAGTGTTTTCTAAAAGGGGTACAAGGAGGAGTTTGGGGAATTGGGAGAATGAGGCTCCATGCACTCCCAGAGAAAGTATTTCCAAAGGTATAGCCATGTTGAAGCAAAAAACAATAGATAGCCTCTTGGTCTCTTTAAGATGAACTTAGTTCCGTTTCACAGATGCTTTAGGGGTTATTGGTCACCCACTGCATTGGAAGCAGTAGGATCTTGTCGAAAAACAAAAAAAGCTTAAGCCAAAGGGGAGTTGCTAGTCTTAAAGATACTTGTGGCTTTTTGTTCTGTCTCTTCAAAAGAGCCTTCTGTGTTGTTTAACACGAGTCCTAGCTTGACCCCAGTACAAATGCTGCAAGGGAGGAAGACAGATATAAAAAGCCATGTAATGTAGCCTCTCTCTTGGAAGCTGGAATGGCATTGGGATTAATGTTGGCATATACTTATAAAGCAGCATTATACGCTTCAGTCTGAACTCCAGCTCAATAGCAAGGAAGGAGGAAATGAGTTCAGCACCTTGTGGTACCCCACACTGGAAATAGGATCCTGAAATTGGAAACTGATACGCATGTTCAGAACACAATTTAAGAGTTCAAGCATGAGTCCCAACTTGGTTCAGTACACCTGTTTTGTCCAAGGGAAGGAAACTGCAAACAACATTGTAGTCACCAGGCTACTGTGGGTTCCACCTTGATTTGTGATAGTATAAAACAAATAATAAAACTACTTTTGACACAGACACAGACACAGACCCTAAGCAAAGTGACAATGGTTGATTTAAATGGACATGCATGATATTCCCCAATAACAAAAAGGTGAGCTAAGCTAGCAGGAGACTGAGCCAGGCCTGAGTAATTTGTCAGTGGAGTGTGCAACATGAAGTAGAGTTGCACTAGTCATTGAGGTGCCCAATGGACACTAGCCTATCCTTAATCATCCATGTATAACATTAAAAGAAAGTGTTATCACATAGCTATCCCAAGCTCATTCTCACCTTCTTTGTGCAAAACTGCAAATCACAACATGAAAATACTCAAATAACTCCATCAGAACCACATGGATAAGCTGCAATAACATATGTAAAGGAAAGATACAATGGAATGTATGTAATTTTGCTTAGAGGTGTCTCTAAACTAGGTTAGGACAGCTATGCACACTCTGTACTTTCAGAGTACACCTCAGTCTCAAAAATGTCTTTTATGTCTACCTTGATATTTGTACTGTACATTGCAGGAAAGAATGACTACTTTTGTCCAGTATGTGACGGAAAAAATGCCTCATCATCGCTGAGCACTAATTAAATGTCTTTTCCTCACTCATGACTAGTTGACATACTTCCTCATGGGCAGAGCCTTTATGCCTCTAGCAGTTATATACAGCAGAAATCAACACATAAAGCTTTTCTGTGCATGGAAGTAATATTGGGAATATATCAATGCCTAATGCAATGTAATAATGCAATGTACTAGTATATACCGAGACATGAATGAGGTTGTAACCCTACCTAGAGCCTGCAGAAGTTGCACTTGCAGGTTGCCTTTTTGGTCAGTTCAAACACAGTTGCACAAAGGACTGGGATGAATTTATCATCTCATTTTTACCGGTGAGCCAATAGGTTCTCTCGGCAAAGAGAAACTTGCTTCAACCTTCTGATTGTTAGAGACTGCTCAGACCAGAGGTCAGATCTCTGTGCTATGAGCATATATGTTTTGCTTAAATATCTGTGCAGCCTCAGGAAAATCACAGGTAAAGAGCTAATAATCCAAACTGATTATGTGGGATTTGACCCTGTAGTAACCGTCTCAAAATGAACAGTGTGGTATTACCACATTATAAGACTGAGCATGTAAACTGTCAGCTCTTGGTCAAATACCACAGGATTTATAAAATCCCATTTATAGAATATGGGTGAATTCAAAGTATTTTTTAAATGGACCACACAAGGCAAAGGTTGATTTGAATCAGTCCAGCCTTTTGTGCTCCCAATGTGGTTTCCCCTCCACCCCTCTGCCACTGGGGAGCTTTCCACATGCTCAAACCAGAACTATTTGATTAGGCTATTTCCTGTGTGATCAGTTGTGATATGTTCTTGTAAAGACAGGATACGTTTCTTTTTTTTAAGTGGTGCTTTGGGAACATAGGTACAGTAGTTGAGACATGACATTCAGAACACCCCAGCACATTCTTTCCTCTACTTTGATCATCCTTCAAAATGTTTAAATTCCATTTAAATTCTTTACATATACTGTATGAGGTGAGTGCTAGATCACTACATCGACATGCCCCGTAAAAAGATCAGCAGAGGTAAGACTAGAAAAAAGAAGGGGGGCTGTGGTGATGGTGGTGGGGATGAGGCTGGAATGAGAATTGGTGAACTCCCAAATCAGTCCACACAATCTGTATATGAACACTGACTGCAAGGCCAAATGTAAAGCAGGCTGTGAATCAAATTTCCAGTGTAACTGCACTTTAAGACAGGCCTGAACAGATGAGTTTAGTTGGCTCTAAAGAATAAACATCAGTAGATGGTGTTCATAGTCTAGTCCAGGCATGTCCAAACTTCAGCCCTCCAGATGTTTTGGACCGCAACTCCCAAAGTCCTTTGTCATTGGCAATCTAAGCTTAGAATTCTGGGAGTTGTGGTCCAAAACATCAGGAGGGCTGAAGTTTGGACATACCTGACTCTAGTCACATTAGGAGAGGGATGCTGGAAGCCCTGCTGAGCCCTTCTTAGTGTAATCAAGCACCCCTTTTTCCATTCATGTAGCTTTGCATGCTATTCTTTTTTAATATCCCTCGTTCAGAATTTGGCTGAGGTAATCAAGAAAAGTGTGACTGATGTTTGAAGTCTCAATATTACATCATGACTTGGGAATTAAATAACTGACTTCTTACTAAACACTTGACCTAAAGGTATGGCATGTCAACGAAGACAAGACATACAAACCTCAACTGCTGATAGGAGCATGCCAAATGGATAGTCCTCTCAGTCCACTTCTGCCTGCCAGGATAGATTAGAGATGGATAGACACTTTTCAGCTTGCATACATGCACACTCGCACCAGTTGCTTTTTAAAATGTATCATTTCTGCACATATGACTTGACTCCTAAATAGATCCGAAAGGAACAAAATTTGGATAAACTCACAGGACATGATCTAGTTTTAAAAGCATTCACTCCAGCTATAAACCCTGGGACTGTAAACTAACAAGGGTTGCCAAAGCTCTTAGGGACATGGATTTTTAAACAGATTTGAAATCTTTTCATGTGTCGTTTCTAAGACCCAATGTGGTGTGAGACCTGGGTTCAAATTCTCACTTGGTCCTTGGAAACTCACACGGGAGTGGGGCAGAGAGCTGGGAATATGTGGTCCTCCAAAGGTTATTGGACTGCAGCATCCATGAAAATAAGCTGCCATATCCGTCAGCGAAAGTGTTGTAGGCCAACAATATCTGGACTGCCACATGACACTCTTCTAGACCTCAAAAATGAAGAAAATTCTCATGTCCCTGAGAAAATCTAGTTGCGTTCTAGTGCAGGAAATATTTGAAGATCCATCTTATATCCTTATTTAAGCACTCCCCTCCCTTGTAATTATACAATAGGGCTTTTGAAGACTAGTTTTCCAGCTTTGAAATCATGTTTTCCATCAGTTACTTAGTGGGATCTTTTGGTATGTGTGTGTGTGTGTGTGTGTGTGAACGTGGATGTGCGACTTCAGAGATGTAATTGTATATAGCAATTTGTGTGACATAGATTCCATTGGTTGTATCCTAAAGTATAGGTACTAACCATGAAGTCAAAGCTCTGATCGTTTTTGGAGCTAAAAGCTGTTTTATGGATTTGGCTCACAGAACAGCTTAATGGCATTTTTGATGAGAAAAGCTACCAACGTTATTTCTTCATTACAGTTTTTTTTAGTGCTTAGCAAATGGAAATGAGGCAGTTATAACAGCAACTTCTGACTCTGCATGCAGTTTAAGATGTTCAGCACAGTGGTTGAGCAAAGGAGGCACTGCCACATCTAGGTAAGCTCAAAGATTTTGTTTGGTCTGTCTTTTTAAGCAGGCTTACCTGATTTGCAAAACTATGAGATAGATCATGGTGCTTCTATCCTTCATTTTTCATACTTCTCTGATATTTGCAATTCATTTCTCGGCACAAATGCATATCCGTATCTACAGTATATAAAAACAGATACGTTAGTATAATTTATTTATTTATTTTAGGATTTATATACCGCCAAGCTTAATTCAAAGAACAACTCCAGGCAGCGTACAAGAAGGTTAAAACAAGAAATAAAAACATAATATTTTACATATATTAAGTAAAGGTAAAAACAAATAAAATAAACAAATCATAATTATAAGAGGGGTACAAACGCATAGCTTTGGTGAAGGGAAAATGTTTAAAGCACAGACTGATGCAGGAATAGGATGGGAAGGGCTTATGTATTAATAAAGGTAAAGGAGACATGGGCCAAAAGAAGCTTCATACATCTCCCATTAGTTGTCTCTCCGGATTTACTTAAAAGCCCCAAGAGGGGCACCGAGCATATGGACAAGTTGTACTGGGAACGTTTCGATGCTACTCATATAACTATACATAATGGTAGAGGTATCTAAAACAGGATGGCACAATGAGCATACTTTACATGACATGAAGTGGGTACAAATTGTAAATAGCCCTTTACCAAGCATATGGAATCCTCTTCACTAAGACTATGACTCACACAGTTAAAAATGTCATCATGTGGCATTTGCCCTGTACATAAGTACCCATTTCTACACACATACCATGTTATGTGTTTTCAGAAAAGAGATGCAAGGATGACAGAAGATGGGCCCATTCCCAACACAGATCAATATTTGTTATGAGAGGTGTGCATGTTTGTGAGAAGTATGAAATGAATCAAAGCAAGTTGAAATTGTAAAACAAGAAATAGAATGTTAAAATGTTGCAATACTTCATGTGAATGAACTAAAGGAGATTGGAATAGGATTTCTTTTCAGAGTGTTTTATTCTGGGAATGAAAAAAAAGAAACAGTGATGCTTTAATAGGAAAGTAAGATGTAGCACAAGCTTGAGTGCAATTTCTGACTGAAAAACATTTTCAGACAGACTTCATGGAAAAGTCAATAAACATGAGTCAAATCTCTGCTCCATCTCCGGATAGTGAAGAAGAAGTTAGAAACTTCTTTGCAAATGTCCAGTAGGTAATTGACCGGGATGCAAAGCTGAAGAAGAATGTTAAAACAGTCATAGTGTCAAAATATAATTTAAATTTAATTTAAATTAAACATAATATAATTCAAAATATTATTTATTGAAAAACAGGCCAAAAGCCTGTTGTGCAGTTGCACAAAAGATGTAAAGTTTAGTGGCCCGTTGCTGCAAATGGCAACTGTATATTTTGTATATGCTGTCTCTCGGAAGATTGAACTGGCCTCTTTGTCTTTATCCTTCTGCTCACTGTTGAAGACTGACTTTTCAGGCAGGCTCTTAATGATATGAATAACTATGACTGAGTCCTTGGATGGTAGTTTATTTTTAATATTTAAAATGCTGTAATGCATTTTAATTATTATCTCATTACTTGTTTTAACATTGTGAACTGCCTTGGGTCCCCTCACTGGGATAAAGGTGGTCTACAAATGATGGTAGAT
>JAHTLZ010000240.1:20961083-20971862 GCA_023846285.1 Phrynocephalus versicolor | reverse complement strand
TAGATAGATAGATAGATAGATAGATAGATAGATAGATAGATAGATAGATAGATAGATAGATAGATAGATAGATAGATAGATAGATAGATTTTCATCTCTGTTCCATTTTTCCTCTTTTGTTTAACATTTCTTTTGTACATTGCTTATCAAATCACCAGAGAAAATTTTCATCTAGTAATGTCCAAAAATTTCACAATGACAAGGAGCAATTTTTTGTTGCTACTAGACAGCTGGAACTACAAAAGAGAAGAGAAAGCATCAAGTGGTAGTGGGGAGGGAGAGAAACCCCTCCATATTGTAGTAATCTTGATTGCAGAGTGTGTTTAATAATAAGAGAATTATAGAATCATAGAATCATAGAGTTGGAAAAGACCTCAAGGGCCATCCAGCCCAACCCCCTGCTATGCAGGAACCCCCATCACAGGACTCCCAACAGATGGCCATCCAGCCTCCTCTTAAAAACCTCCAACGAAGAAGACTCCACCACCCTCCGTGGCAGCATATTCCACTGCCAAACAGCTCGTAACTATTAGGAAATTCTTCCTAGTGTTCACATGGATAGTTGTTGTTCTTTGCTTTGCTTGCTTTTCAGGAAAGGAGGATGTATCATTTTTATTCTTTTATTTCATCCCCCTATGCAAGTTTGTGAGGAAGGGTACATTCTCTAATGGTTTTCTTTAAATTGTTATTTGTTTAATTTACTGAGTATTTGTTGTGTCAAAGGTGTATATTTGGGGAGTGAATGGGACTGTTTTGCTTGGTTCTATCACAGGTGGGCAAACCAGGGAGATTGAACTTGGTGGCTGTGACTGTGTGCCACTGGCCAGTGTGGGTGGTTATCTTGGTTGGCTGGGCACAGCTTGCAGAATTTCTCTTTTTCTGTCCCCAGTGTTTTATTGTTGGTAGCTGTCCTGTTGAATAGATGTCTCTGTGTGGCAGGTAGGCAGTGCCTGGCTGGATGGCTACTTCCTTGACTTTTTCTTGTGGTATTGTCCAGGCCCTGAGGATCTGATTTGCTATCTGGGTGGACTCATATTGTTGTATTGAATGTCATCATGTAAATATGATTATTATTTTTCTTTCTTGTATATTGTTGCCTTCTTGTGGACTAGACCAGTGGTGGTGACAGCAACAATCAAATGCTTGTTCCATGTGGAACTGGAGCTCCCAAAGAATGGGAAAAGTCACCTTCTTAGGCTACCTCTGAGAAGTCCACTGCCTACTATGGGATGTTAGGAGTTGTAGTCCAGAATAGTCATTTTTCCCATTCCCAGCCCTTTCTAAGCATCATTTCAAACATTATAGAGATCTTGGCAGGACAGAGAAATTAGTATCTGCATAAGAGGAAAGAATGGCTCCTGGTGCCATCTTATAGGTCTGTGAAAAATATCTGTGTATAGCAGCAAGATGGAATCTAAGAACTGTGCTGACATGTAATGTGATGGCATTTTGTACGGGTTTACAGACAGAAGCTGAGTCATGTTTACTTAAACCAGTCTCTGTGCCCTTCTCTCTCTCTCTCTCTCTCTCTCTCTCTCTCTCTCTCTCTCTCTCCTGAGTCATTGCCATCCTGACATATCTTTCTGCTACCAGAAGAGCTGAGAACAGCTGATTATAGCAATCATCCAGATGTCACACAGGACCCGGCTTCTTACAGCTTCAGGAAAGTAAAGCAGAACATGTCCTTACTTAGCATGTATGTATTCAAAACCAGTGATCCTCTGGGTGAAAAAGTGTGTGTGTGTTGTGTCGTTACAGTCGTGACCGACCCTTCGTAACCCCATGTCCATGGAGTTTTCTTGGCAGGAATACTGGAGTGGCTTGAAAAAGTACTTTCTCTTATTTTTTTTGAGATCTAGCACCCAAAAGTTTCATGGAGCGCCCCCTAGTTCTAGTGTTGTGCGATAGGAAAAACAACTTTTCCTTATCTACTTTGTCCATACCGTGTATGATTTTATAAACTTCAATCAGGACACTTCTTAGGTGCCATTGTTCAAGAGTGAAGAGGCGCAGCTATTGCAGCATCAGATGGTAAGGAAGATGTTCCAGTCCCGTAATCATTCTGGTTGCCTTCCTCTGCATTTTTTCCATTTCCATAATATCCTTCTTGAGGTATGGTGACCAGAACTCTACACAATAGATTTATAGAGAGGCAAAATGACACTTACTGACTTATTTTCTATACCTTTCCTAATGATCCCTAGCCTTGAGTTTGCTTTTTTCAGTGCTGTGGTACACTGGGTTGACACCTTCATTGATATGTCCACCAGGACACTAAGGTTCATTTCCTGGTTTGTTGCAGAGAGTTCTGACCCCATTAGTTTATAAATTTATTTTGTTGTTGTTGCTCCAATGTGCATCACTCTGCAATTACTAATGTTGAAGCTCATTTGCCCACTCCCCCAGTGTCAAGAGATCCCTTTGGAGCTCATAACAATATCTCTGTTTTTACTAACCTGTATAATATAGTGTTGTCGGCAAATTCGGCTACCTTGCTATTTATGAAAAGGTTGAAAAGCAGTACTGAACCTTGGGGGAATCCACTCTTTACCTCCCTCCACGTGGAGAAGTATCCATTTCGTGCTACCCTCTGTTTCTTGTCCCTTAACCAGTTGCTGATCCAGGAAAAGACCTGTCCCTTTATTCCCTGACAGACAAGTTTATTCAAGAGCCTTTGGTGTGGGGGCACCAAAAGCCTTCTGAAAGTCCAGATAAACAATGTCAAATGGATCTCCCTTATCCACATGCCTACTGACACTGTCAAAAAATTCCAACAGATTAGTGAGGGATGATTTGCCCTTGCAGAAGCCATGTTGGTTCTCCTTCAGCAGTGCCTTCTCTTCTATGTGCCTATTATTTTTATGTTTTAGGATGGTTTCCAGCACTTTACCTGGGACACATGTCAAACTGACCAGTCAGTAATTTCCTGGATCACCTCTGGATCCTTCTTTGAAAATTGGTGTTACATCCGCTACCTTCCAGTCATCAGGCACAACACCTGATTTGAGGGAAAGATGATATATTTTGGCTAGGACATCAGCAATTTCATCTTTAAGTTCCTTGAGAACTCATGGATGGATGCCCTCTGGTCTTGGTGATTTGCTAGCATTTAGTTTAACAAGATATGCAAGGACCTCCTCCCTGGTTATTTCTATATGTCTTAATTCTTCAGTTTCCCTCCCTACAAAGATAAGCTCTGTTTGGGGCCTTGGTTTCCCTTCTTCCCATGCAATGGTCAGCCAGAATTCTCACCATAGCCAGTCCTCATCAAGCTGCTTTGAGTGTTTCCGAGAAAGGAGGACCCAGAAGACTATTGCATTTTAATGTTGGAGGTGAAATATTCCCATCTTGGTTAGCACCTACTAAAATGTTATTCTACATGGATCTCTCTAATCATCAGTTAAAGTCTTCAACTTGGTGGCTATTAACACATCATGTGGTTGCAAATGGCATAACCCTTTCTGCAGATGGTGTGGAAGGGTATTTTTGTCTATCTGGAATCTCCCACCATTAAAGGTCAGATGGACACGGACACACACACACACACACACACACACACACACACACACACACAGAGAGAGAGAGAGAGAGAGAGAGAGAGAGAGAGAGAGAGGAAGGATCTCCAGGGAGTGTCCCCACACCATGCACAATTCCATAAACCTCAGTACACTACTGTTCATGTTCAGTCACCTCTTTTCTAAAATGCTAAACCACAAATAAATTCTTTGCTGGCAGGGGAGTTACCCTTCTCCCTTGCTCATAATCCCACTGCATTTTTAATCTTTCAGGCTAGTGTTGAAAAACAAGGACCAGAATCCAAAAATTGTCTCTCCCTTACTTGCTCAACACTACTGTGGCAGGGTTATAATTACTTTTTAAAACGTTAGTTGGCTGTTGTCACATTATGCTGTTTTTCATCTACCCAGAAGAATGTGAAAAATCAATACAATCGCTGCAGGGGGATATCATATCTCCAGACACATATAGTATGTCATTTTATTTTTCTGACAGCCTTCTGAGTAAAATGTACAAATAATAAAATTATTTATTCCGATCTTGAAGATGCATGTCTTCCTTTTTTAATTGAACACCAACCCACCCCTGTGGGATGTTAGTATGTTAGTACTACGGGTACCCAGTGTGGTGCAGTAGCTAGAGTTACAGACTAGGATTTAGGGGCCCTACCTTCAAATCCTCTCTGAGAGATTGAAACTCACTTGGTGTGTGGAACTAGTAAAACCACTCCTTAAACATCTCACCTCGAAAGCCCTATTAGGTTTGCTGTACTGTGAGTCAGCTTCAACGTAACATCAAGCAACAGTGGTCTGTTTACCTAGTAAGTATCTGAATTCCTTAAGTAAATAAAAGAGCTGCACATTCTATAAAATGTGCATTTTTGTTAATAAATCCAATGAGAAGAGAGAAACCCACTTTTTAAATATGTCTCACAATTATTTGGGACTAATGACACTTCCAGCTGCCTAGATGCCCTTAGCACATGCGATCTCGCCTGATTTTAGAAGCTAAGCAGGGTCAGCCCTTGTTAGTACTTGGATGGGAGACCACCAGGGAATACCAGGTGCTGTAGGTGCATGGAGTATTCCTGCCAAGAATGTGGAGTCACAAAGGGTCGGTCACAACTGTAACAACAAAACACACACACACAATGACACTTCCTCCTTGAAGATGCATTTGTAATTTGTATCAGACAGGCAGGCTTCATTCAGCTGTCAACATGGTTAATATGGTCATGCAATACTATCTCATAAAATGGTTCATAGAGCAAATGCCATCCACCTCCCAGCACAGAGCTAAATGTGCTTGATCTATTGCATTCAAAGGGTCTTAAGTGTGCTTCCCCTTTTGCAAGAGAGCCGCCTTTGCTGTGGCTGCTAGGGTTTCCTGCTGTAAATTGTGCTGAGTGTGAAAATCGGAAATGTGCCCCTATAGCATGCTAGTGGGCATGAACAGAGAAGCCTTCTGACAAGCAGCCTCCCTGCTTTGTTCAAAAGCATACAGGCATGTGACTGACTGCACTTCACACTGCGTGTATTTAGAGCCAGGACGTAGAACAAATAAACAACAACAGCCATGCAGTGTGAAATTCCCTCAGAAAATTAGAATTCTAGGAAACTCAACAGAAGCTTCTTCTTGAAGGCTGTGCACATTCTGGAGCCATGTGTTTTCTACCCACACATAGCCCTTTTTCCACATGTTTCACACCATGTGTGTTTGATGGAAAGGAGGTGGGGGAGATATAGACTCCATTATTACTTCAATCAATCAATCAATCTTTATTACGGTCAGTGACCAGCAATAGGATACGGTATATAAATAGTAGTAAAATAGATAAGATATAAAATACAGAATATAAAATATATTATATATAAAATATATAATATAATACAGAAACTGCCCAGAAATCCATCCTGACCATCACGAGGCTATACCTTATTAGTATCTGAGGAATTAGTGATGTCAACGAGCCGTAGAGGAAGATCAAGATAGAGATATACAAAAGACATCAAAGTACATACTGTATATACATACTGTTCCATACACATAAGACATCCCACATTTGTTTGTTAGTCAAGAGTTGTTGTTACTTAGGAGCTATGTATCGTAAGTGGTGCTTTTAGTTAAGTGATGACGCTGGTCATTGTCCTGCGAATTTTGATCGCTGTGGCGCAGAACCTGGCCACACTATATGTTACAGAAAAATTCATATCTGATAGAAGTAGTTGAGTATAATAATGACCAGAGCGTCCTGGATATTTATAGATTATTGGAGATATAAGCTTAGCCCGGGTGTCTTTATAGAAGGAACAGTAAAGAAGTACATGTTCTGTTGACTCAATATCGCCAAGAGTCACAGGGACATAGCCTCTCCGAATAGGGAGATCTCCGATATCGTCCCTCAAGAACAGCAGAAGGGAGGGCATGACATCGGGCCAAGGTAAAGGCCCTCCGGTGGGTGGGTATCTCAAGCTTGGCTAAATATCTCATTGGGAGAGATAGATACCTACAGGAGTCATTAACAATAATGGCAGGGGAGCAAGCTAGATCCAGTTGCCGTTCTGAGTCGGTAACCCACTGCTTAATGACTGCTTTGGCCTGATCATACTTCATGGTAAAAAGGATGTCTTGGGACAGACCTAAGGATAAGATTTTAGATATTATAGCCCCTTCCCATTTGGATTTAAAGTCATCTTTTCTAATAAGGGGGGCTAAACCCTTAGGGAAGAAATGCAGTCTAATCCAGTAGGTAAGAATAGCCACCCAAGCTCTAGCCTCCACTTTCATGAGGCCTAACTCTAATCGGAGAGTAACATTTGGGACACATTTGGGAACTTGTAAGGCCGATCTTACAAATTTAGATTGTACCCGTTCCAGTGGAGCGTAATTGGAAAGGGGACCTAATTGGGCACCATATAGAAGTTGGGAAATTGACTTGGCTTGGAATAATTTAAGTGCTGCAGGAATATATTGGCCGCCAGCTGTCTTGAGATATTTAAGAATGGCTAGAGAACTTCTTTGAGCAATGTTGGCAACATAATCTCCATGGGCTTTTCTGCTACCATTAGCCTGAAGAACTACTCCCAAATATTTGAAGGAGGAAACCTGTTCAATTTTGTGCCCATTGATGCTCCAAGAATGAATCTTGGGTCTTTTAGCAAAGGCCACAATTTTAGTTTTCTGATAATTGAGCTTTAATTGCTCTTCCTCACAGAATTGTGATAGTGCATTCAAAGCTCTTCTGAGGCCTACAGGTGTTCTAGAGAGGATTGCCGCATCATCGGCATAAAGCAAGACAGAGATATGCCTTCCAGCCAGTTTTGGAGGGTGGAAGGTCCCATGGTCAAGATAGGACACTATGGAGTTAATATAGAAGTTGAAGAGAAGAGGGGCCAGAATACATCCCTGTTTAACACCTTTATCAGTGGTAACAGGATTGGTGAGTTGACCCTGGGGATTACATCTGATCTTAAGTTTGGTTCCTTCGTGGAGCATGCGTATTAAATGAAATAGACGTCTGTCTATTGTTGAAGCCTCCAGTTTCTCCCATAACCTAGTTCGTGATATTGAATCAAATGCTGCCTTAAAATCTATGAAGGCAGCATAAAGGGAGGAAATATTGTAAGGAGAGTATTTTTCAATAAGATGTTGGAGCACCAAACATTGATCTATAGTCGATCTGCCTTCTCTGAAGCCGGCTTGCTCTTCTGCAAGTATGTTTTCTTGTTCCATCCAGTCTTGCAATTTCCATTGTAGGTGTCTAGCATAAAGTTTACTGATTGTATTAAGAAGACTGATTGGTCTATAGTTGGCGGGATCGTCCTTTTTGCCTTTCTTATATATAGGTATAATAATAGCCAGCCCCCAGTCTTCAGGGATTCGTCCGTATCTATCGATACAGGTAAAAAGTGAAGCTAGTAAGGGAGACCAAAAGTCCAAGTTGTTTTTGATGACCTCTGCTGGAACCATTATTACTTAGCTTCATAATTCTTTTTGTTTAGCACTAACTAAAGGAACATTATTTTTTTTAAAAAAATGAACCAGGAGTTATTTATTAGAATTTTTATGCCCATAATTGGACTAAATAAGTCATTGGCAATCCGCGCTTCTATTAAGTATTGTTCCCAGACCTGTAATTATATCATTAATTTATCTTTATGTGCAAATAAACAGATAAATTCACTAAAGGTCTGTTCACTGAAGAGCCATTCTCAAAAAATGAGACAAAAACTGCCCCATCAAAAACAGATGATGGTACTGGAGCACAGGAGGGTAAGTTATAACCAACAATCAGCAGGCGTCAATTGCTAAATCTCCTTTGTTATGTTGGATTTGTGAGCTGCTGAATTTGGGGAAACCCAGTTTGACAATTAAGTCTCTAAAAATCACAACTGTGCCTTGAAATAATCTTGTGCAATGGTAGCTAATTTTAATATACAATGGTACCTCTATTTACAAGTTTAATCTGTTCCAAATGCATGCTCTTAAGTTAAACAACTCTTAAGTAGAGTAGCCCTATCGAAAAAGTAAAAAAAAATGTAAATAGAGCAGAATGCATCTAACATTTGTAAGGCAGCAGTTAAAATGCCAACATTTTTTGCTCTTAAGTCAAATTGCTCTTAAGTCGAGCCGTTCCTAAGTACAGGTACCATTGTATGTTAAACACACTTTCCCTGGTTCCCAAGACATACTGTAGGCCTCTGTAAGAAGTGGGAAACAGATTTGACACTGAACACTTGGAATCTAAAAATGAGAAATCTAAATTGTCAGAGGAAGGAAATATATTATATTAGATGTAAAAATATACGAACATAAGAAGAGCCATGCTGCATCAGGCCAAAGGCTTCCTGTATCTTACAGTGGCCCCGCCAAATGCCCCTGGGAGCGCATGAGACTAGATATAAATGTGTCAAATAAATAAATAAATAAATAAATAAATAAATAAATAATACTTCTAGTTTATAATATAATGTGGGTCTCAACCTGTTTAGAATAATTACGTCCAGCATTCTCACACTTATCTTTGTTGTTGCTGTTAATTTTTGATGATTGAATTTCTAATGTCTATGTCAAAACATGTCAGGTGAAGCCTGCAAGGAATACTGTAACTACTTGGTTTTGAGCAGAGCAGATCGACCCGCGGTCAACATCGGCCCGACCGACTAGGTTGTCGCGGGCGCACATGCTGCGGGTGGCCACGCCCAGGGAGGCTCGGAGAGCATCCACCCGTACCCGAGCCTTCTCTGTGGCTAGCCCCACTATGTGGAACCATCTCCCCACCGAAGTGCGCCTAGCAGAGTCCCTGCCAGCCTTCCGGAAGGCATTAAAAACTCTCCTTTTCCGGGAGGCATTTGGTGACTAAAAGTGGTTGTTGTTTTTTCCCCCGCCATCCGTTATTTCTAGCTGCTTAGTTTTGTTACCTGTTTTAATTGTTTTCTTTAATTGTTGTTATTGTTATACTGTCTCTGTTGTAAACCGCCCGGAGTTCCTTTGGGAAGACGGGTGGTATATAAGCCCAATAAATAAATAAATAAATAAATAAATACTTTCTGGTTACCTTCTCCATGGCTGCTTTTACACGACCCCTAAAATCCGAGGCAAAGGGCTCCCAGATGCGGAGCTTAAAATTGTTTTCCCACCAGCTGCGGACTTTAAAAAAAATTAATTACGTCCATGCCCACCTAAGTGCACCCCAGCGCATTTTACAAGTACCTGGTCTGCAGAGGTAAAAAAATTTCCGATGTGGATTATAAAGCTGTGGATGTCAGCTCTCCTCGCCTTCTGTTTGTTTTTTTGTCCCCGACACCCCTTTAACAGCCTGGAATCCCTACGGGGCTGCTCCGATGGCAGATGGAGGTGAGCGGAAGTGAGCCTACATTCTTTTCTCCCTTTTTTCCTCCCTCCCCTCACACAGACAGGAGCAATGAAGTGTGGAAGGGTGGGAACACAGCAAGCAGAACAAACCTCCACGATCTTTGGTCTGAATGTAAGTTGCCAGCGGATTTTAGAGGTCGTATAAAAGCGCCCCATGTTAAAATATGCAGATTTCATCAATAATAGTTAAAAGATCTAATCAATAAGGACATCTTGTTCACAGAATCATAGAATCATGGAACCATGAAGTTGCAAGGGGCCCATAAGGCCATCAAATCCAATCCCCTTCTCCATGCAGGAATACAGATCAAAGGATACCTGCCAGGTGGTTGTCCAGATGGTTGTGGTGGCATTTTACATAATCTACAAAAATACAAAGGAGACCCAGTAAATTTCAGATTCTGTGGGCTGTAGCCTAAATGTGTAGATCATTTCAGCTACTGGGAGCACACACCTAGGATATTACCCTTTGAAAAACCTCTTGATCATCAGCAGTCTTTTCTAGGGAGTCACTATGGAAAGCAACACATAGCAGGAAGTGGGACTGATGATTCATGAGCGGCTGGAGCTTTCTTCCTTTGCTTTGAGTAAGAGTTGACTCAGAGCACTTACAGGCTGCAAAACTTTTTTACTCATTAAAAACGCCTTCATACTCTTGTGACATTAAAGGCTTTTATCCTGATTCCAGCCAAATGTCTCCAGTCTCCACATATTGTAACATTCTGCTGGAGACTGCTGCCTGTAGCAATTAAAGCGTTAGCTTCTAACATGCTTTAAATGTGACCCTTAAAATAATTGTAACTGATAACATGTATATCCAGTGGTGTGGATTTCAGGCAGGAAGCAGCCGTTTCATCACTCAGGTTTACGCCAGTTCATTCTCATTTATAAGCATGACAGTTACATTCTGCTTATTAATGCTTAAAATATTTCTTGATCAGAGGCTTAGGGAAACACTGAAAAGCTTACAAAGGCTTTTAAAGTTTGGGAGTTGTGGCCACCCAGTGACTGCTGGCATGAGATGAACTGGAAAAACTGTGTTTGTCCTAATGAGCCCCTCTTGATTATGATGTTGGTGTTCAAACACTGGCTCAGTTATTGAGCCTTGTTTAGGTGCTAGGCTCATTTGTTTACAAATTTTGATGATACAGGAAAAAACAGCATGATAGATAAACTAGGAACTGGCAAGCCACTCCAGTATTCCTGCCAAGAAAACTCCATGGACATGGAGTCACGAAGAGTCGGTCACGACTGTAATGATGCAACACACACATTTCGATATTCATGTTATGACTCCCTAGATTTTCAGATGCTTAAATGGGAATATGGAGTTTCTTTCTTTCTTTCTTTCTTTCTTTCTTTCTTTCTTTCTTTCTTTCTTTCTTTCTT
>JAHTLZ010000240.1:20930386-20961073 GCA_023846285.1 Phrynocephalus versicolor | reverse complement strand
CTTTCTTTCTTTCTTTCTTTCTTTCTTTCTTTCTTTCTTTCTTTCTTGTCTTCACATTGAGAACTAGGAATGGGAGAAGAAACTGACAAACAGGAAGTGTCTGAACATATAATTTCTATTCCAACAGTCAGGCTGAGATACAAATGCTTGCCAGAGTAAAGAAGGGCAGGGACGCAGGTGCTGTTCCATTAAACGTACAGCCCATTTGCCTAAAGACTTACAAAGGACTTCCATGTACTGTATTTTACTTTCAACATTTTGGCCTCCAGGGACTGATCAGGCTTCATTTGATCTAAGAGCCATTTGTTTGTCTTTCTGGCAGTTCAGGATATCTGCAAAGTTATCCTCTAACACCAAATAATTTTCTCCTGCCGGCTTTATTTACTCTTCAGCTTTCACACCCATCCATGGTGATCAGAAATACAAAAGTGGCTGACCTTGATCTTCATTTCTTGTGACGCATCCTCCTTACCCCTGATGATCTCACTGCTACCCCTTCCGAGTCTCAGTCTTCTTCTGAGATATGTTAACATTCTTAATTATTTTGACCAGTCCTTTCCAATGAGACAGAATGAGCCTGCCTCAGTCAGCAAGAAGGACAGAAAGCTGTTAAACCTTTTGCCCAAGATGTCAAAACGTAATACGTGGCCAATCCTAGGCACTCTGTGTCTTTAACATGTAAGGTGGCATGAGGAAAATGGGGTAGGCATTTTAAAAACTTTTTTTTTGGACTAGATCTCCAGCCACCGTAGCCAGGAACTGATACTGGGTGTCACAGCTTTAAAAAAAAGAGCATTTTCTATCTTTGTTTGCTGTTCTAGTTGCATTTTTTTTAAAAAGCAACTCTCCGTTTTTCTTCCTTTTTCAAGGATCTCACTGTCCTAAATCACTGGCTGTGTGTGGTACATAATACACTCTCCCACTCCATCTATTTCATAATCACCTTGGGACCCACAATACAGAGACTTGAAGTATGAGATATTCCTTCACTATATTATAAGGACCTACTCATATAGCTATACAATTAAGAACACAGTACATCAAAAAAGAAGCGGCATTAGCCATCATTAAGTTACAATCATAATGAGTGGTTATACCTTAGCTAATTGTCAAAAGGAACTAATTACAAGTTTGTAGTTAGTTACTTTAAAGCTTGGGATACTACACCTTGTTCTCTGTGATTTCTGTGCCAGGGAACACATATCAGAGGGCATACAATATTGACTATGTACTGCACACTCATTTTTGTACAGCCCTGGTGGAATTCAGCATTAAAAAACCCCTAAAGGCTGTAATGCTGTAATCTTGTAATTCTTCCATGGAACAAAAATGCCCTTGACATTGATAGCCTTACCTCTGAGTAAATATGCACAGGATCAGCCCTACTCAAGTCACAAGGATGTACAGGAAACTGAGAAAACACAGTGATTGTACCTAGTAACCTGAAAGGAAATCAAAACGGCTGCAGACAGTATTGTCACAGAATGGTTAACAGCTTCCCCTTCCTTCCTCTGTTTTAAATGTCAACTTTCTCACACTAGTGACGTCTTCAGAGGTTGGGAAATCTCTAAAGGCCGAAGGAGAAAGCCAGCAATGCACGACTGCCTCAGCCAAATTTCGTAATTTGTTTTTCACCGCTTTCTTTGAATTCAGAAGAAAAAAATATCCTCTTTATTTCAACATGCATATTGAATGAACCCTCACATTCTGGGAACTAGATCACAATGCCTAAGAAAATATTCTCTGATGGGATAGGGTGGAGGTTGTTGATGGGCAGCCAGTTGTTCTCTGTTGTTGAGTGTTAATAGTTCTTGGCTGCGTGACTAGTTTTTCTCTTAGCTTGCCTTCAAGCACGTTGAGAATTATTTGCCTGGGGCCAGCTCAGATAGGTAAGGTAAGGTAAGATCTTTATTTCGCCCATTGACCAGACAAAATACAAAATACATTCCTATATCAATTCAGCATAAAACCAGAATAAACATGTCTGGAAGTTGAGTCATGGCTACTGGACTTCTTTATTGAGAGATAGAAACGTTTCGCTGCTCATCCAAACAGCTTCATCACTCTGAATACAGCTAGTGCGAGTCCTCCATCTTATAGTCAGTCAGCTTTGACCTCTTGTCACCCTGATCTGAATTAGGCTCTTAAGATGAACAATGCCTGAATAGGCTCGTTAGGGAGACAATAGTATTCATAGCCTTAAGTTGAACAATGGCCTAAGGTGCTGAAACCTATCAAGAATGGGTCTTAGCTATGGCCTTGGTGGTGAAGGCTTTTTGATTTAACTTCCAGATAAACTCACCTGGATGACTGAGAATCTTCACAGACATCATAAATATGCATACAAAAACAACATAACATAGTAACCTGACCTTTGCACCAAAACCAGAACAGGCAAAATCTCCCTGCTCCAGTAGGCTCGGATAGTAGGGCAGCCAATTCGATGACCTTGTAAAGTTAATCATTTAATCATTGTCTTCATCCTGGAAGTTGAACATTGTCTTCAACTATTGTCTTCAACCAGGGGCATATGGTGGTGGTGGGGGGGGGGGGACAGAAGGGTACATCTGCCCAGGCATAGCAAACTGGGGGCACCTGGAGGGGGAGCAGGAGGAAGCCGTGCACCCTCCCACTGCCCAGCAGTCCTCCTTTCCCATAAAGGCTTGGTGACGGCACCCCCTCCGCTGCCTCCGCTGCCATGAGCCAGGTAAGCTGTGAAGCAGGCAGGCAGGCAGGCAGGAGCACGGTGGCTGCGACCCCCCCTCCTCTTCCTCACCTTGGTATGAGATGTGTAAGGCACACAAGGGCTACCACACACACACACGTACACACACACACCCATGCGTGCGTGCACGCACCCACTCACCCCACGCCCGCAGGGTTCAGCCCCCCGTTGCTGGGTAGGTATGATGTGGGGGTGGCGGCAGGAAGGGCGCACAATGAACTTTGTCCCTAGGCGCTCAAAATAATGGCTACGCCTCTGCCTGGAACCGCACCCATACTCCACACCACCTCCAACCCACATCATGAAGGATGGAAGGGATAAATACACCATGGCCATAACACCATGGTCAATCATCTAGCTCCACCTTGCACTGTCGTGTGGGAGGAACAGCTGTCGTGTGGGAAGAATTGCTGCAGCACAAAATGTAAGCAACATCACAGTTATATCAGGTTTTTTTTTCCTGCAAGCAGCTGTGTGACACAGAATTCCCTGAATTTGCTGCAAAATAAGCTGGAAAAGGGACCCTCAGATATCCCAATAAAGGGAACACTCCAAGAGGAGATTATCAATACTCTCAGTCGTCTGTCTCGTCATTACAAGGGCAGACTTGTCTGTCAACCAGCAGACCCTACTATCTGCCTTCCAGCAATCTGGATGGAGGGCAGAACATTGAACCTAGCTAAGTTGAAGGCTTTCCTGAACTTGGGAACAGTTATTTTTTATAAACAATTGGCCGTTCTAAAGGAACTATTCCTCATTGTGTTGAGTTTGTCATGAACAGCTATATGTTCTTGAAGTTCCACATCCCAGATCCTCCTTTTAATGGCAGCCTTGGCTTTGCCAAAGCCCATAGCCAAGAAAGCCTCTGTGGGAAAGCCCAGCTGTGAGGGCTTCAAGTTAGAGTACGCAAACAATTGGGCCCCGCAAAGCATTTGTCCTATAATTTTAGCTTTATAAATTTGAATCACTGATGGCACATATTGTCCGCCCTTGGTTTTTAAAAAACTCAATAGTGCAGAACTGCATATTTGAGCATTGGATGTTACATGGTTCATATGAGAGGACCATGACCCTGAGGTATTAAATATCATGCCTAAATATCATGCAGGACACTTGCTCTATGCTGTTTCCACTTATTGTCCATCTGTGTTTTTTACACTTCCTACTGATAACTACAATCATAGTCTTATCATAATTAATAGACAGATGTTCTTTAACACATTATGAGGCATTCAAGATTTTCCGTAATCCCACACAAGAAATTGACATCAAGGCTGAATCATCCGCATAATGCAAGACTGAAAGGGGGCACAGTACAATATTTTTCCATGTATAACACTATATTTTTATCTAACATGGTTAGACTGAAAATTGAGGGTTATCTTATACTTGGAAATAAGCCAAGGAGAGAACTGTGTGGCTGCAAAACAGTAATTTTGTGTTGGAGAATTTGGAGTTGTCTTATACATGGGGGTGTCTTATAGATGGAAAAATACAGTTGTTAAGGGGGTGGAAATCTACACTTGATAAATTACGCACAATGTCATTAATATAAAAATTAATCAATGTTTGAGCTAAAATGCAGCCTTGCAGCTCAGATAGGGTGGCCACATGGTCTTTTTCAGAAAGCAGAAACTTTCATTTGAAGGTGTCCTCTCTTTGAAGGATAGTCTGGGTCTGATTTAAAGATCAAGAACCAGAAAGGGGGAGATCATGGATTTTGGACTCAATCATCCACTGTTGGCAACATGTGGACATTAGCTTCATTAGGCCTACAAGTGACTGGGTCACTACAATCCTCACCTGAGAAAGAGGCATTATAATCCTGTTGATATTATAATAACTGTCTCTAATTGTGTATCTGTATATCTAAATTAACATATGCAATATCATGCAATCATTTCCCTCTTTTGGTGATCTAGGTCCTGTTTTTCAGTTCTGTCTAAAATGGCCACCTAAAGATCACATCGCATCACAGCCAGGGTTCAAGCAACCTTAAGACTCTCCAGAAACAATATTGGATATTCACCCATTGCACTTGTGGAGGTGCTATTCAGGGTTGCATCACGTGTCGTGGATAATTGCAGTAAAATAAGAAAATATCAGGGTATATCTCATGCATGTGACTTTTCACACACGCAATGCACAACAAAGGTGGGCCCCAGTCACCTAGTTTCATTGTACGACAAGTTATCCAAACCGTATGTAAAGACCTATAGGAATTTGGCCATAGCTTCACAACAAGCCAAGGGGCATGGTGGCTCAGTGGATTAAGGCTTCCGAAAACTGTCGGCTGCAAAGTTGGCAGCTCGGTGGTTCAAATCCTGGGTGCCATGCAGCGGAGCAAGTTCCTGCTGATAACCCCAGCTCCTGCCAACCTAGCAGTTCAAAAGCATGTAATTGCAAGTAGGTAAATAGGTACTGCTGTAAAAAGTGGAAAGGTAAAACAGTGTTTTCTTGCAGCCATGCTGGCCACGAGGCCATGGACTTGCACAACACTGGCTCTTTGACTTTAATACGGAGATGAACACCACCCATCGAGTCAGACACAACTACCTCGCATGTCCCGGGGGAATCTTTACTTTACCTTTTTCACAACAAGCCATCTGGTATTTATGGAAATCTAGTCATTGTTATCTGCCTCTGTTAGAACCAATCATTTAAGAGGATCAAGGATTTGTAGAGTTGGAAAGGATCTCAAGGGCCATTGCATCATACCTCTCGCTAAAGTAGGAAATCTATAGCTAAAGCACCCTTGACAGATGGCCATACATTCTCTGTTTAAAAGTCCCCAACAAAGAAGCATCCACTGCCTTCTGACAGAGTCTGTTCTACTACTAAGCAACTCTTATCAACAGGCGGAAGTTTATATTTAGCACTAATCTGATGTGTTCTAACTTGAATCCACTGGTTTGGGTAATATTTCCTGGAGCCCCAGAAAATCAGATTCTTTCATACACCTTCTGATAGCCTTTCAAGATTCAAGATATACCTCTCAGGCTTTTCATCTTCTGTACCTGCTAAACATGTCCAAGCTAAGTGACTGTAAATCACTTATCTTCTCCAGGCTAAATAGAAGAAAACCACTGTCTGAAGCCATGGTTTGCTTTTGGTTCATAACATGACTTGTCATAATATCTGAGCCTATAGGTATGTCTTGTCCCAGACATGTTCTCCTTGAAACAAGCGCTGACAGTATAGGCCAGTGATTGAGTAGACTAAAGGCAGTTTTCCTTGCATGATTATGATTATGGTGATACCATTATAGGGATTTTTATTGTATTTGTATGTTTTTTAACCTCAATTTTAACTTTTATAATGTTCAATAGTATGGTATTAATATAGTTGGCTTCTATTGTAATCCTTTCTGGTTATGTGTTCCCCTTGAATCTAGATACTTGGATAATGACCCACCACTATACTGCTTTTATTTATATTCACATATGTGAATAGGTATAATGGCTATAATAAAAACTAATTTGATTATAAGCAAACGAGAAACATTCTAGCCATGAGGAAGACAACCCACTGTTTGCTTGGCCATTTGCTGTACAATTCATAGCTTGAGAACAAACCACAGTTAACGCAAGCCATGACATCTTATGCCTTACAAATGTACCCTGTATAGTCACTCTAATTGCTACAATGGTAGCAGTTCAGAAAGACTTCGTTCCACTGGTGCAAATCATGGTGGTTGTGGGTCATACAAATGAAAGCTCTGCTTCATATAAATGGTACTTCTTATGCCAGTATGTATTTGCTACAGATGAGGTCACCATCTCTGTATAAACCAGGTCTCATTTTTACAGATTATTTAATGGCATAAGAATGTGTTGCATTCAATATACTGGCACACAATTTGGGAAAGTGTTTATTTTCTTTCTCTCCATCTGAATTGTTCTCTAATATTTTTAATAATTTTATATATTGATGGAAAGGGAACTGAGGATCAGCTCTTTGTTAGTATCTTTCCGTGTTTATTACGATCTCCAGTATGTGCACAAATCTGCATACTTAAAGCACTCACTGCACGTGATGTGTGTTCATGAACCATCCAAATGTCATGGTAAAATTGATGTTCCTTGTTTGAAGTAGGTCTAAGTTCACCAGTAGCTTGGCAGTCAAATCCCACCCCAGTCTTTCTCCCCTGGCTGTGCATAGAAGGGAGTAGTTTATGATATGCTGATAATTAATTTCCTGGGAAACAGATGAAACCATTGAAGATTGTTGGGATGTTAATAAGCAGTACATGGTAGTAGTATACAGGGAGTATTTAAATCCAGCTCTTCAAAAAGTAATGTGGAAACTTCTGTTTCCTTTTTTGCTTTCTGGGTTGCTTTGTCAAAATTGCAGCTTTCCCTGCTACAGAAAAGTAGAACATGTTCAGTCATTCCATTGAAAAGGCCATGCTTTGGATAAAATGTATAGTTCTAATACTGGCATTTCAAATATCAAGAAATTAGTGGATGTTTCACTGAAGTGTTAAATTTACACATCAAAAACACAATGGAAACATGGAAGGCTCCTGAGGAGGAACAGAAAATAGAAGCAAGTTGTTAGCCTGATAGCAGCCCGCTATCCAATATGTCTTGGCATTTAAGATTGGTTTCTTTCTGTAGCATTTTTAGTCCACACGTTCTGGTCTATTGTTGAAAATAACCTACAACGCATTTCATATGGCTTTTAAAAACCCTGGATACTTATCTGTGCTTAAGCTCACAGCCTAGAAAGACATAAAAGGCAAAATGGGATGCAAGAGAAAAGAAAAACAAGGAAGTCCGAATCCAAGTTCTTACTGTGCTGAGGGAGATCTTCAGCCTGGTGGCGTGTCTGTTGAATGAGGATTAAGAGACAGGCAACATCTGATGAACATGCCTTCTCAGGAGTTGGATTGTGGGCATGCTTCTAAACCTTGGTGGTGAGGCTACTGGATGACACTGGTTGAGGGGCAAACCCCAGTGGAGCAGGATTCTCTGGAGGTCTGAAGATGGCCTGGCTTCCCTACACTTGTTCTTCTACAGCTTGGTGGGTTACTGACAGTAATTTGGGCAGCACTTTGCACACTGATCAAACTGATTTGTACTGAAGGATATTGTGTTTTCAAAGGGGTTTTATCATTAAACAGAAGAAAGTAAAGCATGAAAGAATCGTAAATGAAACTACTGTTCTGTAATCTTGCCATTTAAAAACAGGAATATAATTAGCTGCAGATGTTTGCTTCATGGGAAGCATTCATACAGCTGTTGTCTTCTATAGTGGGAAATTAAGGGTCTTTTCTTGTTTTTTCTTTCCCCCACCCCTTAAGTGTGTATGGTTCTTTGAAACATTTCACTTATATAGTCTGAATTCATTGCAGTGAAATAGTTTGGCATGAGTATTTTAAAGAATGCATTTATTACAGTATTGGTGCCATGCTTTCATCCTTTTATCTTCAAATATAACTGATACAAAAAACATTACCTTGTGTTTGTTTATCAAAGCATTTCTACCTTTAGTTTTTAGTGCAGAATCACTATTTTAGGTAGCTTGCCCTCAGCCCTAAGGGATGTTGATAGGATTCTAAGATTTGTGAAGTCTGCCATCTGTGGTTTGGATCGTTGTCCGTGTTTGGTGAAGTTCTGCTCGGAGAATGTGAGAGAGTTCCAGCTGACAAAAATTAATACCTCATTGCCAGACAGTGGCATCCTAGAAAACCTGAAGACAGCAAGGCTTGCTGAAAAATATGGTAGCAGAGCAACTACAGAACCCCCTGGAAAGATGTATTTGAATTTTTCCAGTCTGGCTTCCATCATAGTTATGATACCAAGGCAGCCCTGATGGATGATTTGATTTCCTTTATTACATGGGCAAGGAAGCATCATCATTGCTGATAATGTTAGATCTTTCAGACTATTCATGGATACAAAAGCATAATGTCCAACATTATTTTATATGCCAGAGTTTTATTTGGAGAATTTAATTTCCTGGCTTTTTAAAATGGGAGCTGAAGTATATATTGATACCACACACACATTCTGCCAGAAACTTCCCTCATGTAGAATTGCTCAGCGCTAGAGGATCCCAGAAGATAAGCACATGATCTATAATATGATTGCTGAGGGAGAGCAGAACCAAAGAACAGCTGGGATGTGTCTGCAGCCTCTCAGTGCCAAAATCTTTTGAAGGGTTGTGAAATGGTGAAGGAAGAGTGTGAGTGAAATACAAAGAGCAGAGAAATACATATACTGTATATACTAATTTTGGGCTGAAAAAAGGGGTCCTCAGCTTATATTCGGGTCAATACTTTCAGCCACTGAGGCAACTTTGGGTCGGTGTCTAAAAGTCATTTTAAACATTGTGTGCCACTTCTCCTGACCCCCCCCCCCATATTTAAAATGACTTTTTTAAAAGTCAGCAACTCAAGCACTTGCCTCGGTGGCTAAAAGTCATTTTAAACATCACACACACACCCAGCTCACAAAGGAGGAGTTGCCAGGCCCTGCTGCATTTCCCACCCTAGGCTTATACTTGAGTCAATAAATTTTCCCAGTTTTGGGGGTTTAAATTAGGGGCCCCGACTTATACTTGGGTTGACTTATACTCGAGTATATACGGTACTCTTTAACCTCTCGGGTAAATGAATGTCTTGGCATGCTTACCCTGCAGAATGCAGAATAGCTAGCAAGCTGTCTTCCAATTTCACTTTCATGAGGAAGCAAAGCTATATAGGCCCCAAAGCTCTTCAAGCACGTTTTGTGCATGTTTTCCAAATATATATATATATATATATATATCCTGTCATCTTTTGAAATAAAAAGTGGGGAGGCTAGGAGTTAACAAAGATTGTCACTGGAAACCAAGGTCAAAATCATTCTTGCTGTGTTAAAAGGTGGGCAGTGAAAAAGATGGGGTGGAATAGCTCATTTGAAATGAGCTTGCAGATACCATGGACCACCAGAAAGGTAGAAAGTGGGTGCTCAATCAAGTCAAGGAAGGCATAACATAAGACAGATTGATTCAATAAAGGAAACCACAGTGTAAGACCTCAGAGCAGAATTTACTGGAGAAGACAATATTGCTAGGAAGGGAGGTTGGCAGTAAGAAGAGAAGAAGACTTAATGTGATATAATGCACTGGTTTGCAAGATCTGAGTGGCCCTTGGGCCATATGGTTTTGTAGTAATAAATAAATAAATAAATAAATAAATAAATAAATAAATAAATAAATAAAACCTGACCTGCATTACCATATGAGTGAGTGAGTGAATATGTCTGTGAAGATTCTAAGTCACCCAGGTGAGTTTATCTGGAAGTTGAGTTATGGCAACTGGACTTCTTTTTCTTGAGAGATAGTCTCCAAATTTCATATCAATCCATGATTAGAAACAAAACAAACAAACAACCCAATTGTAGTCACTTCATTTTTCCAGTACAAGTCATTGGCAGAACTGGAGATTCAGATGTTGAGATCAATTTTGATTCAGGGCTAGAATTGAATAGGACTGAGTCCAAGTCACTTCGAACTGAATTGGGTTGTGCTCTAAAATTTCATGTCAGGCTCCGTGCCAAATGAGGGATTCATGTGCTGCCCTAATTAGAACCTTGACGTTGCAGTTGAATGAAGTTGTCCTGGGAATAAACCCAACTGAACTCGGTAGGAATTGCTTTTGGGCAGATATATGTAAGATTCAAAGATCCCAATCTGGGTGAGTTTCACGTGGCTGAAAATGCTCCTCCACTTGTCAGAGGTTAGCAAATGAACAGAATGCATGCAGTACTTTATCCATGTGCTTTGCACTCCCGGCATTTTACAATTAGCCACCCTGCACTACACTTGTAAAGGGTGAAACTGTGTGACTGTCTACCACTGCCTTTTAGCTCATTAAGCCCTTTTCCTGTAATTTGATTTAGAAACAAATGAGAAGGCTGGAAAGATGAGAGCATTCCCCTCCAGCAGTGAAAAGGGAAGAAAACAAATACTTCTTGTTCAAGGGGAAACCAGAGGGATGATTATAATATCTTTTGAACATCAGAATAGCCTGGGTATTCCTAGCCTCACGTTGCCTTTTCATTCTCATGCATTTAGTTGGCAAGTACACCTCTTCCAGAAAGAAGACTTGACTCTGCCTGTTAATAATTTCTAAACCCTTCGTTAAGAGAGCATGAAAGCCAATTAACTGCTACTGTGTGTGCTTTCGGCTGTCACGTAAGGATAAGGTGACTCAGTGCTGACTCCCTGAATTCTCTGCCAATGGAATTCCCAGCATCTCAGCTGTTTTCAGGCAGCCTATCTACAGCAACTGAAAGGCACTCCTTCATAGCACTCGGAAGAACCACTTCAATCTGGTTTGCTAGTCAGCAGGTCTGTGGGATGTAGAGCTAGTCAGCATTGTGCTCCAACCAGCGCAATGATAAGGCTGCCAAAACCAGCCAAACAAAAGCAAAAAGACAACCAAAGTTTCATACCCAGTCAGAAGAAACACTCACTCAGCTGCTCTTGAGCACAGACCTTCTTAGGTTATCTTGAGAAATTGCTGCCATAATCCTCTCAGGTATCAACTTCTGCCAAGGAAAAGCTAATCTCCCCCTTTTTATTCATTTATTATGCCTCCACTTTCTAATGTTATCTTTGCTATATAGCTGATAATCAACCCAGGGACTAATTTGCTTCTAGCAGTGACGTAAATCAGGTGTGGATTTGACCTTATAGTTGAAAAATGCAGAACATTTTATAACAATGGGTGCTTTCCCCCTCTCTCCCATTGTCCCTAGGGAAACAGAGTTTCCCCCTCCCCTTCAATGGCAACAAAGCGGAATATGACAAAGCTGAATGGCATAGATTGAGACTCGAACACCACTCCTTGCAGCTTGTGACCTCCCCTGTAAGGAAAGCAACTTTTCACTTAGGACCAACCCACACACTACCGCCAATGGCTGAAATCCTGTTGCTTAGTGAAGTAAGTCATACTAGATAAGGCCTATCCAGTTAGTGGGGAATTTAACAGGTTAATTCTTCCATAACTGCTATGGTTTGAAAAGAGTTTACTCTAGTTGTAGCTAAAGGTACTAAAGTTAGCCACAATCAGAATAGGCACAGATGTATAAACGGAACTTGAAGAAAATTTGACTTACCAAATCCTACTCATTCAGTGGTCCTACTCTAGTTTAACTTCTTATGCTAAGCAACAGGATTTGAACCACTTGTGTACAACGCAATGCAGCTAAATATCTGATTTCTTGCACCAAAAGAAGCCCATAAGATGATAACAAGGAACCAGGCTTTCTTGGTAGCGGTTCCTCAGAGATCTGCCAGGCCCCATCACTGTTGGTCTTCAAAAAAGCAAACAAAAAACAAAAAATACATGAAGACCTGGTTGTTTAGAATTGCTTTCCCTGGTTACTAACGACTATTATCCATTCCCATTTGCTCTTAACTTACTCTCAATCTTTGACTTTACAAGTGATGTTATTGATTTAACCGTTGATTTTAACATGTTTTAGTATGTACTATTAAGTTGTATTATTTTCAGTTTGCTATATTTTTATTGTATATTGTATCGGGTGTTTTATGTTGAACTGTTGTAAACTGCCCAGAGTGGCCTCGTCACCAGATGGGCGGTATATAAATAGAATAAATAAATAAATAGAACCCCAGTATGGACTAGGATAGTCAAAGTATTCAAATATAAGTTTTCTTTAGCATCATTTCATGGATTCTGGCAAGCCATATGAATGTTACCAGGACTCTACTGAGAAATAAGTGTTGTGGTACTGGATGGTGCATTTAATTCACAGTGATAAATAAAGCTGAAGATCTCTTTCCATGCTATTTTTTTTAAAAAAAACATTGTTTTTCTATAAGATAAGCAACACATTATCTTCTGAGTGGTCATACACCTTTTTTCTCCTTTGGAGGGTTCTGCGAGATCCTATGTCTTCCTCAAAGAGCGTTTGTGATAGCAGAGAATGAGTTAAGCAGAGAAAATATGCATTCCCTTTAAGGTCTAGTTTGACCCTCATTCCCTAGATTAGATTCACCCACAAAGGCTAGTTTCTGGATCCAGGTAGAGAGGAACACATGTAAGAGTACATCTCACTCCAGTTAAATCTTATACAGGCTTTCTTGAGTTCTGATGTGTTCCTGTTGGCCTTGAATCTGAATCTGTGGTTTGCCCCTCAATCCTGCTTCTTGGCGTGTTCTTTGTTTCCTTATCCCATTGAGAGACTGCTCCACATAGGATGGACATTCAGGGTGGGAATTTTTTCCAAGTAAGCATTTTAACACCTCTACCACTGGAGCTTAGATCCCTTTATCTTCAATAAATGAGGCATTACAGGAAGCAAACCTATTCTTGTTAGTTCTGAATAATGCAACTGCTTCAGAATGTCACTCTACATGATGGCTACAGAGAACACTTTAAAAAAATCCCATTCTCCTTAGTTTCCCTAGTTTCTCCAAGAATCCTCTCTGATAACTCTCGCTGTCGTAGTGACATTTCCTAGTATCCTTTGAAAAAAGAGACTCTTGGTTTCCATCCCCTCCTGTCATCTTTTGCATGAGAAACTGTCACATTTTATGCAACACAGTGCCCCTTTCCACAGAATTAGGCTCAGGAAATATGCTGTTTTGCACAGGAGTTGCAATACTTCTGTGCAGGTAGATGTTTTGTTGAAGAATAAATGACCTTGAAACACCCAAGAACCGCTGCAACATTTTCTGTGAGATTTCTTAGGGTAGATGGGAGGGGGAGCCTTGCACAAATGTATTCAGCGTACTTCTCTATGAAACTTGGGCCCTTACAGTCACATTAATCAGAAAGCTGAAAACATTCAAAATGTGGACATACAGAAGAATTCTGAAGATACCTTGGACAGCCAGGGGCACTAATATGGCTGTATTACAGTGCATGAATAAAAAAATAGATATCCTCAATACTGTAAAGAGAAGAAAATTGCATTATTTCGGAAACATAATGCATAAAAAGAAATACCATCCGCTGCAAGTTATCCTTCATGGAAAAATAGATGGGATGCATGGCCCCGGGCATAGAAGAACTTTCTGGCTTAAGAACTTAAGATCCGCAGTGGGCACAGCTGCTCTGTTTAGAATAGCTTTAGATAGAAACCAGTTCAAGCTACTGATTGCCAACATTCTACAAGGACATGGCACTTAAGAAGAAGAAGAAGAAGATCAATTTCTCGCTGAGAGTGAGACTCTGAGACTCATATCCCTTCCCTACCATATCTTTTCACAACAAAAATGTATGTGACTGTCCTAACTAATGGACATTGGCAGTATTTCCTCGTGTCTGAAACATACTCCAGCATATCTTTGTCTCAGTCATAAATGATCTTTCAGTTTTCCCCTCCCCATCAGATTTTGCAACCCTCCATTATATCTATCACTGTTTCCAAGCACTGACAGCTTCATAAAGCATAGAGGCTCTTTCAGTACATATTCCATTGCTAAAGGCAATTCAGTGATAATCTAAATCCCCAAGTGTTTGCCTTTCCTTATTCTTATGTCTTCAATAACAGCACAGCACACATTCGCAACAGCTGCCTTGGGTCCTTTTCCAAGGAGAAAGGCAGGGTAAAAATACTCAAAAATAAAACTAAATAAAATAAGAATGAAGAAAATACCAAACAATATAGCTCTTTTCAACTACAGTGGTACCTTGTATAACAGACAGCTTGTATAACAGAAAATTTGTACAACATAAAAAATTCCAGAGATAGGGGAAATTTGCTTAACATAATTTCCTATGGGGAAAATCCGTACAACATAAAAATGGGATTACTCTGCTTTCAATGCATTCCTATGGGAATTTGTATAAAGGAAAATTTGCTTAACATAATTTCATTTGGAACGAATTAATTCCTTTATACAAGGTACCACTGTATTAGAAAATGTCACAATTTCACTTTTATACTTTGTCTGTGAAGATTCTTAGTCGTCCAGGTAGGTTCTCCAGAAGGTGACTCATGGCAGCTGGTCTTCTTTTCTTGTGAGATCAAAACGTTTTGCCAGTCATTTAAGTAGCTTCGTCAGTCTGAGGAAAGTTGGTGCGATTTATCGTCCACCTTGGTTTCACACTTCCTTGTCTGAAAAAGCTTATTAGATAGACAGTGGCCAGAATAGCCTTGTTTGACTTTAATGAACCTATTCAGACCATCATTCACCTAACTAACCTACTCAGGCTACTGTTCACCTAATAAGCCTAAAAAAAAAAAAAAGAAATAAAAGAAAAATGTTGAACTAGAAGCAGATGTCTATTTCTATTTCACTTTCTATTTTGGTCTCCTAATCCATTTTTCCTAGTATGTAGGACTGGGGCAACTCATGGGCCCCACCATAGTTCCCCATCCCTCTTCTCAATCTATTGTCTGCATTGTACACTGGTCCAAGTCTCACTAACTCTTTTAACTGATAGGTCCCAATGGCTCTTTCCTCAGTTGTCCACCTACTAGTTGTCACCAAAGCAAATCCCAGCCCTTCCCTCCTAGGCATACATACTCCAAAATACAATTCACGGTATTATTTTATGGCTAGGACAAGCAATTTACAGGGCCTTCAGTTTCAATAGACACAACTAAAGCTGTTTTCTCTCCTTTCCTGTAAAAAGAGGCCAGTGAAAACATGGTCAAATTTAGAATGTCTGAATAGGTATGGGGGTGCTGGAATTGAATACTTACAGCTATGCCAGGTATTTGAACCTAGGTGTGAGAGTGGGGGTCAAAGTGTTGTGTTTAATGCATCATCAACAGAGGTGTTCCCACAAGTGGTGAGCAGCAGGGCCGGCGCATCCATTAAGGCGAACTAGGCAGTTGCCTAAGGCCAAAATGGATGGGGGCGCCAAAATGGACAGGGGGCGCCACCCCCCACTGCCACCGCTGGCTAGCCTGCTGTCCCCCTGCCCACCCGTCGACACCACCCCCCGCCCACATTAGGAACTGGAAAAGGTGCAGAAGAGAATGACTAAAATGATTACTGGCCTGGGGGGACGTCCCTTATGAGGAAAGGCAAAAACATTTGGGGCTCTTTAGTCTGGAAAAAAGGCGCCTGAGGGGGGATATGATTGAGACGTACAAAATAATGCAGGGCATGAGTAAAGTGGTTAGAGGGACACTCTTCTCCCTCTCACAAAATACCAGAACTAGGGGACATCCACTCAAATTGACGGTTGAGAGAGTGAGAACAGACAAAAGAGAATATTTTTTTTACCTAGCATGTTGTTAGTCTGTGGAACTCCCTGCCACAAAATGTGGTGATAACATCTAGCCTGGATGCCTTCAAAAGGGAATGGACAGATTCCTGGAGGAGACGTCCATCACAGATTACAAACTATGATGGAGATGTTTAATCTCCAGGTTTAAAACCAGGGTACTTCAAGGACCAGATGCAAGGGAGTGGTACCAGGAGACAGATATCTAGTCTCATGTGCTCCCAGAGGCATTTGGTGGGACCATTGTGAGATACAGGAAGCTGGACTCGACGGGCCTTTGGCCTGATTCAGCATGGCTCTTCGTATGGTCATATGTTCAGGGGGTTGGACTAGATGGCCCTTGAGGTCTCTTCCAACTCTATGATTCTATGATTCTCAGTTCAGTATCTCTAGTATGTTTTGATTCATGATAGGTCAATAAAAAGCAATGCATATCAGCTGTATCTCCATTATGAGTCAAGTCATATTTTATTTAAAAAGTGAGTTGCTTCATAATCTAAATAGACTATTATAGGATAGGAAATTGGGGAAACACTACAGACAAGTGGAACTTATTGTAAAGATGTAGGGGCTATAACTTCCAATGTGGATGGATCAAAACACCATTCAGTTTAGAAAGTAAATTCAGTATCAGACCAGTTCCTGGAAAAAACAATAACAAAAAACCCTCTAACTGCCTGTGTTTCCCCCCACAATGAACTATTGTCAAGTTACCCTACATCCAGGAAGTTCATAGAGATTTTTAAATCTTACAGGAAAAGCATGAAAAAATAGCAAATGCAAACAGAATTTATGAAACCAGAAGCCAGATGTTTCACAGAATAAAAGTAACTGAGAATTACCATATGTATAACTTTTCCTTCAAGTAGCAACACTATGTATACAGTGCTTCAATAATGGCTGTTGCTATCATTAGGCTGAATTGTGAGTAGTATTCTATCTACAGGGACAGTTGAGGACAAAATCACCCCACCCATGTTGATGTAAGAGTCAACTGCCGGTACAATCACTTTGCCAGATCTCAGGGAATGACTCGGGAAATTTCAATGGGTCCAAAATGCAGCAGCTGGATTGCTGACTGGGGTGGGTTATAGAGATCACATTACCCCCAATTAAAGCTACTCCACTGGCTGCCAGTCAGCTACTGGGCACAATTCAAATTACTGACCTTTACCTACCGAGCACTAAATGGCCTGGGTCCCAGCTACCTCAAAGATCAAAATGCACAGTATGAACCGGCTAGTGTGGTAAGGTCATTAGAAGAGGCCTTTCGCTCCATCCCGCCACCCTCACAGGTATGTCTTGTGGGAACACATGAAAGGGCCTTCTTGGCTGCTGTGCCCAGACTCTGGAACTCCCTCACAGTGGAAGCCAGGAAAGCCCCATCGCTGCTGTCTTTCCAACATTCAAAGGCCTTTCTATTCAGGCAAACTTTCCCTGAATGATGGATTATTTACTGTGCCTTTTTATGACTCTACCATACATGGCTACACAGACTTTGTATTTATAACACCACTTATAACTTTGTGATTATCCCTCTCCTTGTGTGATTGCATTGGCATCATGTTATTAATAGTTAGTTTTATTGTTGCCCTCTAATGCTGTAAGCTGCCTTGGATTCTCTTTTTTTAAGGAGAAAAGCAGGTTTAAAAAAATTAAATTTTTAATTATAAAATCCCCATCCATTCCCACTTGCTGGTGGGACTCACAGCAAAAGTATTTCCAAGTATTTGCATGTCGTGCTTTCTTCCATTCCAACCTTCAACTGGCCTATCTCTCTGACATCACAAGGACCTACTCCTATATTTCAGGTTTTGAAATGGGCCAGTGGGAATGGGTGGCTGCCGACTAGAGATGGGCACAAATTTAAAAAAAAAGAACAGCAAAGTATTTTCAAAATATGCTAATTTATTTATTCATTCATACAAATTGATATCCCCAATGAAGACAAGTGGATTACATTTTAGCTATCTTTGATTTATCAATTTGTATGGTTATAAAATGGCTCCCAAGCCATCTTGATATACCAGATTTTCATGGAAGCTTCCTGTGACTATCTTCTACAATCCCTCCAAGTTTGGTTTAGATTGGATTTCCCCATGCCAAGGGCACATTCCTAGGGAAGACAGTTTCTGGGTGTTCAACTCAGATGTATGAAATACAATCTCAACCAAATGTGGAGGGTTTGTAGAAGAGAGTTGTGGGATGCTTCCCTGCAAATTTGGTAACTCTAAGCCCCTGGGGGGACACCTTCTTAGGGTGGCCTTTGGATGGTATATAACTCAAGGCATCTGGAACCCAAACCTCACCAAACTTGTACAGCTTGTACAAGAGAGACATGGGAAGCCTCTCTGCAAATCTGGTGTCTCTAGGTGCATTGGAGGCCATTTTATAGGGTGTTAAAGCAAAATAAAATGAATTTACAAATGATTCGTCAATTCACCAGAAAAAAATGTAATTTTTTTCCATGATTCGTGGATGATGATGAAGAACAAACAAAATGAATCGCCATTTTCCCTAATTCATCCTCATCTCTACTGCTGACCTAGAGACCCGAATGTGGAATGATGGAAAAGATACCATCCATCTTCTGCCTCGGGCAGTACAATGTCTTGGGCTGGCAATGGCTTCAATAAACCGAGACATGCCTTGTTCTCTTGTCTTTTTGCACAGTGCCAAAGTTACAGAGTCAGTTGTCTAACAAGCCTTTCTAAAAAAAGTGCTCTCGGTGAAATCCATGAGCCTTGCAAATCCAGATAAGACCGGTTGGATGTTGTTTACCCGTTCGGCCTGGCAGTCTGTATCAGACAGTGAGTCACCCTGTTTGCTCCCACAATCTTTGCTGCACATTAGACATTTGAAACCCAAATTGCCAGGAGGCATCGAAACTAGGAAGTGGTGTGCTTTATTCTTATTGCACACCCTACTGAAGTGCCTCTTTTATAACCAAACAATGGCTTCATTATTTCAAAAGTTCATTAAAAGATGCAAGGGTTTATAGTTTTATAGTTTTCTTATATGCCCTAGAAGACATGTTCTTCACTCACCCCACCTGAAGTGAGGTGCCTTTGCTGTAACTAAGCTAAGCTGTCTGCATAATGTAGAAATGTGCTGTATGTAACTTACAGGCAGCACGTTTCTACGTTATGCAGACAGCTTAGCTTACTTATAGCCAAAATGACATTTTATTAACCTCCTTTAGTAAACATGCAGTATGTGTGCTTAGAAGTGAACACCCACATTCTTCATCAACAGCAGCCACCAAATCATGCAGAAATAAATACTTCCACAGATACGCTTTTAAAACAAATACGACTGTTAGGGGCAAAATAGGATATATGTGATGTTATCTGAAGAGCAAGAGAGAAGTAAGAGCACATTGGCCAGAATCCTGTTCAGTATTTGCCAGCACAGAGAGCTCTAACTACTGAAGGATGGGTGGTGCACAGATGAAACACTGACTGCACATGGCTGGGCAAATGACCAGCACTTTGACATGTTACTGCAGTGGCTGCAATTAGGGTTTTACGCACATAAATATTGATTGGGATGATAGGCATTTATTTCCTTATCTGTTAATATATCTCCACACCGTGCACATGTTATGCATTGTCAAATAAGAACTCTAATAGGTTTTCAAGCTAATTAGTATCTTAAGAAGTGGTTTTACAAATACTGTCCCTCGACCCCCAGTTGGATTCTGGGGCTGAGTAGATCCTAAGACCCACTAGGCCAGTACTCTGATTACTCTGTCCACAGGAAGGAATTTCATCCCCCCAACCTCATGGAACACATCCTTCCTCAATTTTAATCCCACTCAAGATATTTATTGCACATGTGAGCAAGCAAACTGTCTCTTCCAAAAGACATTTCATCACTCTGTAGGAAGCTAAGAGGTGTTGATTGGTGCATTTCCTCCTAATCTGGTTTTTTAAAATGATCTTCTCTGTTAGGAAGTTTCCCCCATTTGTGTTTGGCTCCAATTGTGTGTGTTATAGGCAGGCAGGCAGGCAGATAGATAGATAGATAGATAGATAGATATTGTTTTTAAGGTTGTTCTTAACAAGAAGGTCAAATATTTACAGGAAATATAAAAGTTCACCCCGGGAAATTACCTTAAGCTATGGTCAGTGTTTCAACCTAGAAACTTGTGAAATAAAGAGAAATAAGGGGAAGGGGAAGGGATTCTTCCTAAAAATCACGAAGAGATAAGCAATTTCATTTGCAGAACTTCAGTCCCTGTCCTCTCAGCCCTCCTAAGTCAGATACAGCCTATTCAGGAGAGTGCCCTAACCCTCTGTGTAGCAATTCAGTCCAGCAGAATTTGGTTTAATACCTCAATTTGTTAAACCACAGTTAAGCATTGAAAAAGGAGTGCTGGTGACCTTTCTTCAGGTGAGGGGAGCAGGTGACCCCTCCCAACATGTCCTCCACAGATCTGATAGTATTATTCAGACTGTGGCCACTACTAGCTTTCATCTTTCCACTGCAGATCTGACCTACAGCCAGCTCTTGGACAAAACAGATTCTCCTCTCTCTCTCTCTCTTTCTGTGTGTGTGTGTGTGTACCTGGGCTGGAAACATTGTTTACATTATTTTATTTTATTGTGTCATCTTTCTCCCAGTGAAGGAACTCAAGATAGCTGACAGGTTATTAAAACAAACATGTCAGGCAAGAACAAAAAAATAAATTAAAGAAAAAAGGAGGGCAAAATGTTGTGACACCTTAAAGACCAATAGCTATATTTTAATGTGAGTCGGCTGTGGACATTTAGTGGACTTGTCCACAAAAGATCAAATGAAAATATAACAGTTAGTCTTTAAGGTGTCAAACCATTGTTGCCCTCTTTAGTTATTTGTGTGCTGTGTTTTTCCTAACATGACAGCACAGACTAACACAGCTACCTCTTTTAAAACAAACATGAATTAAAAACAAAATGCCTAGACCATTGTAAAAGCTATTGGTAATATTAAAGCATCTAAAAACAATTTTCAAAAAGTCTAAACATCAAGAAGCCATTAAAACAAGGTAACAGCCTGAAAATGGGGCATCTGCTTATATTAACATTAAACATTAAAAGCCTGTCTGAAAAGAAGGATTTATACTTGTCAAAAAAGGTCAGGAGAAAGGAGGCCAGCCTAGCCTCTTGAGAGAGAACATTCCACAACTTGGGAGCAGCCACCAAGAAGGCCTTCTCTCTGGTTCCTATCAAACGTACCTGTGATGGGATTGAGAGGAGGGTGTCCTTGAAATATGTTAGGACCGAAGGAGGATTTTATGCATCAGGGGATTATACTGGGGAGAAAGGGTAATCACTGCCCTAGAACAAAATGCCGGACTAGCTTGCAGATTGTGCTGGAATGTTTTTTTTTGGGGGGGAGGGGGAGGTACAGAGTTTCTCAGGGTCAAGGAACAATATAATGGACTCTCTCTAACCTAAGGAATGGCTGTAGGATCACTCCTACCATTGGCTTTTCATTCACGGCAGGTTTGCCTTTTATCGCAAGAGCAGGAGTAAGATGGAAAAGGTTCCTCACTGTTATATACAATAACAGACTGTTGATTTCAGCAGGAGTTCCTCCACATGCTACCTTTTCCTGTTTTCCCAGATGAGAGGGCAAGTGGCACTGGAGAGAGAGCACAGCATAAATATTCTGCTATCTAGAGGATTCCATTCTCCTTTCTGAGAGAAGAGCAGCATCCCTTCCCCACTCCAAATAGTAAGGTTTGTGCTGTGGTGGTGGTGGTGTGTGTACGCATGTGACCAAGGAAAAGGCTTGCCACCTGGATTCTGGCCAGTGGTGGGCCAGAAGGCCCCAGCCCTTGCTTTAAAACAGGCATATCCAAACTTTGGCCCTCCTGATGTTTTGAACCACAGCTCCCAGAATTCCAAGCCTGTATTTCCAATGACAAAGGCCTGTGGGAGTTGTGGTCCAAAACATCTGGAGGGGCGAAGTTTGGACATGCCTGCTTTAAAAGAACAAAAGTTCTCACAGTTTATACATAAGAAGGGCTCGATGTTTAACATTTGAAGTAAGCAATTCCACTTTTCTCATTTATTTATTACTTATTTTATTTTAGAGTATTTTTACCCCTCCTTTCTCCTTGGAAAAGGACCCAAGGCAGGTTACAGTAATGAGGGATAATATACAGTCCAATACAATTAAGATGTGACAATATACAGTCCAATATAATTAAGACATGTTCAAGTATTGAGAACAAGGAATTAAGGGGGCATCTTACAGCATTAATAGACAACACATAACATTAAAGCTACAAGGTTATAAGTAGTTATAAACACAAAGTCTATGTGAACCTATAGATCAGTAGTTCTCAACCTGTGGGTCCCCAGATGTTCCTGGACTGCAACTCCCAGAAATCTCCACCACTCACTGTGCTGGAAGGGATCTCTGGGAATTGCAGTCCAGGAACATCTGGGGACCCACAGGTTGAGAACCACTGCTATAGATTCATATAAAAGACACATAATGGTAGTCCATCATTCAGGGGAAGCTTGCCTGAAGAGAAAGGTTTTTGGCTGTTTCTGGAAGGGCAACAGAGATGAGGCAATCTTGGCCTCTAGTGGGAGGGAGTTCCAGAGTCTGGGTGCAGCAGTCGAGAAGGCCCTTTCATGTGTTCCCACAAGACGTACCTGTCAGGGTGGTGAAATGGAGAGAAAGGCCTCTCCAGATGACCTTAACACTCGAGTTGGTTCATACTGTGAGATTCGATCTTTGAGGTAGCTAGGACCCAGGTCATACAGTGCATATGCCTACGCTGAAGGTAAGGAGAGGGAGTGTTTTATCTAATGCATGCATTTTACAAATAACAATAAAAAGCTGATTCTTGCAGCTGACCAGCTGTAGCCTCCTGTTAAATACAACTATTTTAACCTTCCTTGAAGCTTTTTATACAGCGAGGCCTGTTTCTTATCAGCTGTCAGTCCCTGTGCTGTTGTGTTCCCCTCCCAGCCTTTGCTCCGTCAGCTTTCTGATCTGTTTATTCACTGTACATGCCAGCAAGTACAAAAACTTCTCAGGACCTTGTGTTTCATGGTTACGGTCCAAGTTGCATTATACTGCCATCTGTCTAATATGTAATTGGCAAGCTGTGGGCTCTCTCTTGGAAGAGGATGCACAGTAAGCAAGCAGCCTCCTGTTAGGAAAGTCTGATCCGTTCAAGTGACGGCTGAAAACGAAATGTCTAATAATAACTTTACAGCAGCCTTTGCTGGTGGGAATATTGGATTCCCCTTCGACGTCGCTGTTGGCAGTATCCAAGTGTGGCATTATTTAGTGTGTAGATTGCCTTAAAATGAGGAGTGAACGGAGGCTGCTTTACAACAAGAAAAAAACCTAGCCCATCACTGTGGCATTTTTTTGTATTGCAATCTGTCACACTCACACTAGCCTCTCAGATGATCACATTCCAGGGATAAGCTAGATACTCCAGAAATTCCTCCATCTCATCAGTTTCCCAAGACAGGCCAGGCCAGGCCATCTTCCTGCACTATTGGCACTTCCTGGTCTCTTGCAAAAACAATGCCCCCTAATTTTGGTTTATTTTTCACCGGTTGTTTTGAGCAGGACACTCCCAAATTCCATAGAGTTTCAATCTGTTTCAGATTAAATCTGTGAAGGATAGATATTTCTGTAGTAATCCTCCACAGCTAAGAGTCTGACTTTTCTGGGCGACTCCTATGTCGAAAACATGCCAGTTTGGCATTTCTTCCAGAACAAGTGATCACAAAGCTTCAAGAAGTCCCAAAACATTTCCCATGAGTTTAAATGTTGGTGTTGGAGAAATCTTGTACAAGGAGAAGCCCCTATCCAAGAGTAACTGGCTGTGATGTTCATACCCATAATTCCCTCAAGCGATATACACTGATATTATTTATAGCCCAATTTCAGTTCAAAACAAGCTTTGAAGAGGCCCAAGGTAAGGACCTTCGTTTGGATGACTTTAATTCCCTCACTTCATGAGGCTACTAGGTACATTTGTACATTGCCAGGAGGTGAACCGTCATTCTTCTCCTTGAAGCATGATGCCAATGGAAAAAACTGACCTGAAGCAGATCTCACCAGCCGTGCAATGATGAAAATCTAGTGGAGGCAGCTGTTTTTCTGGGAACTGTCACTCACCACCATTTTATTTCACAGTTTTGAATTAATCTTTTCTAAATAAAGCCCTAGAGGGCACTGAGACAGCATTTGCTGTGAGTCCAGGAGGAATATTACCATTCTTTTTGCTTTCCAGAGAAAGCAATTATTTAACACATACACATTGTCATCCTTACTGGGTGTTGAGGTGGCAACAGTGGGATAGTCAGATTATCACTGCAGTCCGTGTATGTGGCTTATTGCTGTTACCCGCCGTCAAGTCTTGGGCTGGATGACTGAAGTCCACAAGTCTCATTTCAAAAGCAAGTTCAGGGAAGAAAAGGAAGGGGATAATAGAAAGGAAGAGGCTGAGAAGAGAGAATGTAGGTGAAAGAGAGGGGGAGATAGAGGTGGCAGTGCCACACACTTTTTATTCTGGTTCCAACCACGGTTTACATAAGCCCTACCTATCACCAGAATGCAAACCCAATCCGATTGCTTCAAGGAAATGTAGTCCTAAGAAGAGGAAAGAGAGGGAAAGAGTGAGGCAGTGAGACAAAAAGAGAAGCACTGAACGCTGCAGAGGGGGGAGGCTTGTCAGGGAAGGAAGCTTCACTTCTCCATGCCTTAACCTCTATATTACATTAAGTAGCATGTTTATGGGGGTGGGGGTGGGGAAGATGATCCATATGAGAGGATTTCCTGAATATTTGACCCCAAAAGTCTTTGCTGGAATCTTAATATCTCTAGGGAAAATTATCGGTCTGGCTTCCAATTATTGTTGGACTGCAATTTTCAGCATTATTCACCACTGGCCAGGTAGAACAACGGTGATGAGAGTCGTTGTTCAAAGAACATCCTGAAGGCTATTTATTTATTTATTTTACACTCCACCTTCTTTTCTCTGACAGTCCTCCTGCATTGAGTTTTAATAAAATAAAATAAGCCTCAAAACTTATTTTATTTTACTTTATTTTACTTTTTTTTTTACTTAAGTAATAGCTTGAGAAACGGCCAGTGGTGAAATTATTGCGCACCCAGTCTTTTGCTAATTTTTTTAATCAAAACTAACTTCCCAGTGTGCTGCACTGTTTATTCTACTGCAAAGGTAGCAAACTGAAGTCATAAGGTTTCCCCACAGAATTTAATGATAAAGTTAGGAAGCTGACTGTTTGCATAGTCTCGTTTAAAAAACATTCCACACCCAAAAACACAGCAAATCTGTAAGAATTATCAAGTTTACTCTTCCTTCCCATCTGTTTCCTTTTTTTTTAAAAGGGAAATTTAAGAGACTTTTTCTCTTGCATCTAGCGCGAGTTGGCAAAGCTCAAGAAAAAAGTTACCATTTGATTCTGTTGTATGTGTAAGTCAATCTGTTTGGTTAAACAATATACTGTATTATTCACTTTGCATGTTTCAGTTAGAAGCTTGTGTCTTACCTAAGTCATATCAAATGTGCTCAGTAAAAGCAAGCCATAAAAGCTGATAAATGTCATTCACCTTTTCACTGTGATGTCTGCCAGATGAACTTTTCCAAGAATGATTTTCACCATGAATGACAAGAACAGAACACAGATGTGCAAATAACAGTGCAACCACACTGGCCCCTTGGAGAGGGCTGGGGCAGTCCAAATGGGGCTGCCTGAGGTTGAGGGGAGAAGCAATGTTACATATAGTGCAGTCCTCACATCCAAATGGCATACTGACCTCAAACAACCATATTTAGTCCAGCTCTTGCTGCCATCAATTTCCAGTACTGTCAAATGGCTCATTAAATGGGCCATTGCAGGATAATCAGCAGATTGAAGACTTTCCCTGCTCCTCTACTGAGAGGGATAGGAAGTGATTTTTTTTTGCCTCTGTTAGACTGCCACTGATTTACTGAAGAACTTTTTAAAAATATTGATTAAAAACAATATTTTATTTGCCTTGTGCATAGTGCCAATTGTGAAACTGCCTGGACTTGCAATTTCAATCAGCACATCAGAAAAAGACATTTTAAAAAAAATTAATCTAAGTGATGTAGCACACCAGCAATTATCTAGCAGAGTCACAACAAAATAATTTCATTTACCCTCCCCCTCGACTATGGAGAAGGGGAAGTGTTCAATTTGATGATATCCTGAAGTGGCTTGTTTATTAAGCCACTTCCTGATGCCAGAAACTGACAGCGGAAGGAGCCGTGGCAACTTTGGCAGCTTCCACATACTGAAAATGGACCAAACTAGAGTGTACCTACCAGCATCAAAGGTAGAAGCCCCTGGCATGGGCTCAGAAAGGTGAGGGTAGGGGCACCCTGGGGACATAATGGTTCATTCTAATAATCAGGTCATCTGATTGCTGGAAAAAAATCAAATAGGGGATACTTGAAATGGATGAGAATCCCTCACTAAGTTAATGAGAAAGTTGTAATATCTATATGGTTGATACAGTGTACTCTAGTGTTTTGAAAACAGTCCATCTACATTGCTGCCATTCATATCAGTCACCAAGATTGCAATTCTATACTCAGCAGAACATAAATCTGAACAGATATCTAGAGGATTGCATTGTAACTCCCATCATTACATGAACTTGATAAGGGCAGATATATGAAATGTCTGTAATTCTGAGTGGTGATGAGTAGGTCCAATGTACTTACAAAACTTCACATCAAAGTTACCTATCTTCTTACAATGCTTCTCTCATTTATCATTTCATACAATCCTAGCAAGGATGAATTTACAGTACATGATTGACGAAGCTGTTTGGATGATCAGCAAAATGTTTCAGTCTCTAAAGAAAAGAACTCCAGTTGTCATGACTCAGCTTCCAGATAAACTCACCTAGATGACTGGGAATCTTCACAGACTATTCATGTAGGTGTTGGCTCATTATTCGGCAATTGATTCAATAGTTCCACTCTAACTAGGAGAAGCATTTGGAGATAGACCTTTGTTGTTTTCAGTACAGTCAAAGCATTCAAAAGGTGAAGCGGTACCATTTGATCATGGGATAGTTCATAGTCCTTGGATGACATTTGAATCCTGCGCATTAGGAAGGTATCATGGTTTTCCCAGGTCCAGTTTGAATTTTATATGGAAGATTTATTGTTCAATAGTATCAATCAAGTGGCCATCAGCTATGAACACGTCAAGCATTTGTAAACAATCAACATGCTTTAAGTTTTACATCCTAAGTTCGTAAACCAAACAAATCACAAATAGTTATTGTAAATAGCACAAAAACTAAAAAAATACTTTAATTAATTACACATTTTCTACCATTATTCTGAGATGAAATCTGCTCTGGTTTTCTTGGATTGGTAGCTGCAGGTTGCTTGCTTGACCGGCCAAGTCACAAGGAAGGTGAGACTTTATGCCAGCGACGGGTCAGATAGTGGGCAGCTGTACCCATGTCTAGACAAGGAACATGTATCACGTCCTCTGGCTCAGGTTTCTGAGGTCAGTGGCTAGACCTGGAACAGCTTGAAACTGGAGAAGCTAGAGAAATGTAGGAAGCAGAAGGTCTGCTCAAGGGGCACGGTCTGATGACAGACCAAGGGCCATGGGCCAGGTTACTATTTATACCATGCCTGACCAAATGCAAAAGATTTATTCTGTCAGCCAGTTTCAGGGCATAACAGGACACATCCGACTCACACCTACCTGCAGTCAGTGACAGCTCAACTACTTTAGGTAGCCTCAAACCCCAAAGCTCTCTGGCACTTTATGAAATTCATTAGACAATACAGGTATCTGCCCCTTCATAGCACTGAACGGAAATTACACTGTGATATATCTTCTTGAGATCCAAGCTTTTTCACTTGCTTCTGATGTTTCATGTTCCCTGGACTTATTTTGAAAATGCACACAAGGAGATGATCCAAACATGCAGCCAGACCTTCTCACCTAATGCAGAGTCTATTCAGTGTTGTTGAGAGCTGTGGGAATGTGCTTAAATCTGCAAAAAGGCCACTATCTCACCTGGGGGAAGATCCAGATATAGTGAAAGTCTGGCTTTTCTTCTTTCGTGCTCACGTTGCCACTCCGCTGCGGGGATCCGGAGGCAGGGCCCCTTTGCCTCCCCCGGCCGAAAACACACGAGACAGGATTTGAGCTGTCTTGTGAGGCCGGGAGGTATCACAGGAGGACCCGCGATAAAAGCGGGTCCCCGGCACAGGCCCGGACTCTTTTCAACGGGATCGTTCCCACCCATTCACCCTTCCAACATATGTCAGGATGAGAGTGCTGGTCGCCGTGAGGGGCCGGATAGGAATTTTTACTCTGCTCTCAATTTGGCTTAAGTGGGTGTGGGTTTTTTGCCTATCCTGTACTGACATGAGAGGGTGGAGGCCCCCCGCTGGCCAGGGCAACATGTGCATGTTCATATGGGGAAGGGCAGGTAGTGTGGGAAACGCAAGCAGGCAGTGAGTAGGAGTCAACAATAAGCTCTAACCCACAACCACCGGACGCTGCAGATCAGGTGATTACAGTGCCTGGGGGGAGGGAGAATTTTTACCTTACCACCACCGGCTAGGGGGCCAGCCATGTGATGGCGCCCCATGACCCAGCTGGGCAGTAAAATAGATTCAGCCAACTGGTAAGGCATTGATGCTAGAACGGTGCCCCCAGGTGGCAAATTACTCACTGTCCTACGAATCGCGGGGGGGGGGGGGTCCAGGGACAACCCCCCTGTACCTTAAGGTGTCCTGCACTATGGTAGCCCCTCCTCTCTTAAGTGCAATGTGGTGGGATCTGTTTGTTTCCAATAAACCTGGCCCTAATTTGCAGCCCATATGAGTTGTCTGGCATGTTCATCTCCTACGTACAAAGGAATGAAGGAAATTGGCACACACACACACACACACACACACACACACACACACACACAGAGAGAGAGAGAGAGAGAGAGAGAGACTGACTGACTGACTGACTGACTGACTGACTGACTGACTGACTGAGGGTGAGGAGGAGAGGCTGCTGGACCAGGTGGGCTGAGCTGTTGCAGAACTTTCATTGTCTGAGCTGTGTCTCCAAGTTTTTCCATCATTATAGAGAAACAGTATGTGTCTTACAGGAGAGGAGTTCAAGTGGAAAATAAGTCACCCACATGCATGCAGACACATTCACTCTCTGCAAAATGATGCAAAAACGTACAGATACAGCTCAGACAGCAAGAGTTTATCAGCAGCTCCGCCCACCTGGTCTTGGAGAAACAGCTTCTCTCGCTGCCTCTGTCACACCCACTCACATGCCTGGGGCAAAGGAAGAGAGAGATGCACAAACCAGAAGCAGCTTCTTCAGTGCACTTTCCCTCTGCTGGATCCCAGCTGGAACACAGGACAGCTTAAAAGATAAGTGAAGGAAGCATTAAAAAAAACAAAACTAAAACCTAAATCAAATGGGACTTGACTCAGAAAAAAAGGTTCCAAGTTACAACATGAGTCCAAGTCATTAAAACACACACACACACACACACACACACACACACACACACACACACACACAAGTTGAGCAAGTTGATTCACTAGTGTGACTTAAGTCTGACTCGACAGTGAATCGCACAACTCACCTCCCCATCCCTGCTTTCCCCATTTCTTCCCAAAGAATTTCTTTATGGAAATAATACTCAGTCAGGAAGCTATCTTTAGGTATAAAAGGGGGAAATCCATCTACTCACTAAATTCCATGAAAAAAGAGGCACATAGAAGCGTCAAAGTTAAGAGAAGAGAAAAGGATATTAAAAGTAGCAGAAAAGTTTTTTCCTCAACCCACATGGCATGAGATGTGTGACCTCAGACACCTTGTTGGAAAGTAATGGAGTTAAAAAATGAGAAGAGTTTCTCCTAGCCTTAGGGAAATGATAACCAATTACATCTGATTAGTTACTATTGAAGCAGGCAAGCAAGTAGATTAGTCTGTGTTAGGCTCCCTCTTCCCACAATTCCATGTGTTGAAATTTGCATGTGAGATTACTAATTAGTCAATAAATGTAAGGATGAAATGCCTAACCTGCTGAAAAGATCTACTAGGTTCGTTGTTTTTTTCCATTCTGTATGGTCAACATGGCAATCACTTTTTCTACCGTGATCAAGGCCCATGCCATTGAGGCATGGTTTTCCTGTTATTTACAAACACAGATGCCTTAACTTTTATCTTCATGCCCAACAGCCATTTTTCAAACAATTTAGTAGCCATTATGGTTCATCCACAAGGTCTTATTCAGCTGGACCCATTATCTTCTTTGTCCAGCAAGAGAGAGAAAATGATATTTGTTCTGACATTTCGGGTAATGTGTTGTGATTTGTGTTTTTGGAGAAGTAACACATCACCACCACTACCAATATCATTATATCATTTACAGGGAAAGGCCGGGATCCTTAAAAATAGTGTTTGGGAAGTAACAAGCAAATGTTACTAACCATCTTCAAAATATAATGCATGAACATTGTATCTGTCAACTAATTATCCTTGTTAATCTAAAATAACCATGTGACCATATGAGAAGCAATGCCATCACTTGTGTGACTTCCATGCCCTGTGCCTAACTACATAATTGCTACTACAATACCAGCAACAGTAATGACATGGTTGTCCTGTCACTTAAGAAAGCCATTAGAAAGCTGTAGAAGCCTGGCTAGTCTTTGGTTGTTTACATAACATTGTGAGCTGCCTTG
>JAHTLZ010000240.1:20909408-20923678 GCA_023846285.1 Phrynocephalus versicolor | reverse complement strand
GGAAAAATAAATGGTGGTTGTGATGGTGATGATAATAATGAAATGCTGGCAAACCAAGAAACCAGATTGTAATAGGAAAGGCAATCCCATTCTCCAACAGGAAAATAGATTCAATGTAAACATTAGGAAGAACTTCATGACAGTCAGAGCTGTTCAGCAGTGGAATATGCTGCCATGGAGGGTGGTGGAGTCTCCTTCTTTGGAGGTTTTTAAGCAGAGGCTGGATGGTGTATGTCAGGAGTCCTGTGATGGAAGTTCCTGCATGGCAGGAGGTTGGACTGGATGGCCCTTGAGGTCTTGTCCAACTCTATGATTCTATGATTGCCATGGTTATTATTTTGTACCATTATTTTTCTGATGCTTGGGAATAGACAATGTCAGCATTTTATGGTTATTTTGAGGCAAGGAAATTGAATAGGCAAGTCCCAGTGCAGAGCAGAGTCAAATGAAACTGAGAATGTAAACATTTACTGCTTTCCCAGCCCAATGGCTCATTCATGATTTCCATGATAAGGTAGAATGGGGTACTTGCAACATGACGTTCCATGCTAATTTCCTTATTTTATGAACCATTACAGCAAACTAACTTTGCTCCTTTAAAAAAACAAGCAGACATGATTATATTAGTAATTAGTACATTAGTTGGGATGAAAAGGATGAAGAAGCAAAGCAATCAGGCCTTATGTCAAAATGTTCTAAAGCCATAATGCAGTGTTTCCCACCCTTGGGGTTGCAACCTCTAAAGAGGCCGCAACATGTTTTCTGGGGATTTGTGGGTCACCTTATGTGTTGTAGCTACACAATTTTGTTATTTTGTTTTTGTTTTGTTTTGTTTTGTTACAGAACAAAATGAAAAATGAAGTGGAATTTTAAAAAACAAAATGAAACAAAATGGAAAATTTCATTTCATTCCATTTCATTTTCATTTATTATTTATTTTGACAAGCTCCGATCTCTGTGCTTGTCAAAATAAATAATAAAACTAAGCACTAACCAGCCAGCCCAGCAGGCCAGCTGGTCACTGTGAGGGGGAAGAAAGAAAAAAAGAAAAAATGCACCGACTGGCCCACCGGCCAGCTGGTCAGTGTGAGGGTAAAAAAAAGTGCCAACTGGCCCATGGACCAGCTGATCAGCAAATGGGGGGAGAAAGAAAAAAAGCACTGACCGGCCCACAGGCCAGCTGTTTAGCGGCAGAAAAAAAGAGAAAAAGGCACTGACCAGCCTGCGGGCCATCTTGGCGCAAGGGTAAAAAACAAAAACAAAACAAAAGAAAAAAATGAATTTGTTTTTTTAATTTTTTTTGTTCTAAATGAAACAAAAAAAGAAAGAAAAATGAAATGAAACGCCATTTTGGCGCTTCATGCCCATCTTAGCCCTTGTTTAATAATTTCATCTTTGACCATTCAGGGAGAAATAATAAAATCAGTGTGTAACTGTATGTATGAGAAATCTCTTGGTTGATGGGAGTGAGCTGCTCCCTAAACAATCATAATTTGTTATTCCATGTCTATCATTCCAGGATCTCATTTTGCATCCCAGCATCTGTGCTACTTACTGGGCATATTCTCTTTATCTATGCAGATTAGAGATGGGCACGACTCAAAAAAATAATTTTTTGTTTTTCATTTGTCGTTTTGGGGTCCGTTTCGGTTCATTTTCGTTTTTGGGTTTTTTTTGCGCATTTTTCATTTTCGTTTTCGTTACAAAATGAAACGAAAAAACAAAACGAAAACGAAAATTTTCCGTTTTCGTTAGCATTCTTTTCGTTGGAATCTGTCTGCCATAACGAAAACAAAAAACAGGGCAAAATTTTTCGTTTCGTTTTCGTTTTCATTTTGTTTTCTGGAAAATTTTCGTTTTCGTTTTCGTTGTGTAACGGAAATGAAAAACAAAAACAAAAACGAAAATTTCGCTGAGTCGTGCCCATCTCTAATGCAGATGTTCTTGCTTGTTATCTTGTATGTTTGGTTTGTTGCCAATGTATGTATGTATGTATGTATGTATGTATGTATGAGAAACAGAGCCTTTGAGAAGACAAATAAGCTAGTCCTGTGTGTAGGGACAGCAACCATACTGGGACAACAATAGATATGGCATAACAGAAGTAGTTTCTGCATCTTCAGTGTTCCACATTACATCACTGATATGCTGAATGGCTCACTATACCTAGCTTTACTTTAGGAACATCTCCAGAAATTAAGATCTACTTCTGAAGTCTTTTTCCATTAGTTCCCTATACAGCTCATTTTCTTGTGGTCTTCTGGAAATAAAGAACAAATCTATTTTGTTATGTGTGGGAAACTAAATATAATGCTTATTCTGTTTTCTTCTTATATTTAGTGGTTTGTGTGGGCTGTTTTACAATTGATACTAGTTGGGTTTTGTGTCCTTAACTATTTTTCTCCAGTCATTGGTAGTGATTGAGAAGCACTTGAGGAATGTTATAAATAATACAAAAATACATGAATGCATACATCCATGAAGAATCATGTGGAATATCTACACACCATACCAATAAGTTTCCAGAAGTGGCCATTAGTACCAGAGAGTGTTGAAAGGTCTGTGCACATTAGCAGGGCATTTGGGCCAGTTTTAGAAAAATTAAGTATGTGGAAAACTATGTACATATTTTAAAACTTGGACATTTAAAATTCATGCAATTGAAGAATACAAACAAGCTTACATTAAGTGTGTAGGTGGAAAATGTGCAAATTAAGTTAAATGGATAGTATCTGATACAGCAAACCCCCACCTATCGCAGGGGTTAGGGACCCAACCCAACCCGCAATAATTGAAAATCCGCAATATGCGGATGCTGGGTCAGGTTAGGACTGGGCAGGCTCTCTGGGGGTTCTTGTACTTACCCTAGGCCTGGTGCTGCCCCAAACGGGCCTGCAAGGGCTTTCCAGTCCCCCAGAGGCCCCCAAAGTGCTTTCTAGTGATCTGGAGGTCACTTCTGGTTTACAGGAAGTTACTTTCGGTTTGCAGGGAAGCACTTTTGGGGCCTCCAACGGGTCTGGGAAGGCCTTTCCTCTTTACCCCAGGAGGCCTTTTTTCATATACTGCAGACTCGCGATATACAGGGACCGCAGTATATGAACCGCGAAAGGGCGGGGAACAACTCTACCCACATGCCTCCAGATGTTTTTACTAGTTTGCATAACCCATCCTGGGACTTATAACTGTAGGCCCTGAAGCCTCAACATCTAGCCAGAATTACTTGAGGAATTTTGCTCATCCCATTCCTAGCTTTGCATTGACTGCAGATGACTCCTGTACCTCTCAAAAGCTAACTATTTTGAGGGTGTTTTTTTTAATTGAGATTTGGTTGAGAAAGAGTATAAGCCATTCTTGTGTTTTGAATCATAGCCCAGAGCTTGTTGCCGTAAACACGTTCATGCTTTTAACAGCCTCTCTGTGGGAAGGGAGTTGCATCAATCCTCAGAGCCAAGATTTTGCTTTTTAAGACATATACCATTCCTAATGGGAAAAAATGATCTGACTGGAGATGCCACAGTACTGTGTGGATAATGTAATTATATGTTTAGTCACGGGGTGGGGTGGGGGGGGGCTGGCATTGGATTTAGTTGTACTGTATCTGGGTGGAGTTAAGAGTGTCCTGTTCTGTGCTCTTCTTGTTCAAATGGCAGTAAATGTTCTCCTATAGCTTCTTGGTTTGGGAGTCTTGTAAGAAGCCTTCCATTATATGTTAGGAGAGAGAAGTCAGCCTTTGGAACATGGTGTGCCGGTGATGCCACAGTGAACTTCCCTAATAAGTAGGTTTATGATTACATACTGCTGGCTCAGGTGGTAACAATGCATTGGCTCTGTTGGTAACAATACATACAGGTGGTACTGTAACAATGCATTGTGTTCTATGTCTTAGAGCTATAATTACAGAGACGGAAGAATCCAGGCTGCTTATTTTATTTTACAGTGGATCCTTGTATAGCGAATGGCTTGTATAACATAAAATCTGTACAACATAAAAAAATCCGGAGATAGGGGAAATTTGTTTAACAGAATCGCCTATGGGGCGAATCCGTGCAACATATAAATGGGATTACTCTGTTTTCAATGCATTCCTATGGGAAATTTGTATAAAGAAAACGTGGCTGAACATAATTTCATTTGGAACAAATTAATTCCTTTATACAAGGTACCACTGTAATTTATTTCCTTATATGGCTGGGGCAGGCATGGTTCGGATAAAAAGTGGTTGTGCCAAAAAGTTAAAGGCTGTGGATTTTATTTTTTTCCCACTCCCATTTTCTCTTGATAAAATATGTTGTGGGGCGTTATATTTATCCTTTTGGTTAAATCAGAAAGACACATAATTTCCTGATCCAAGAATGGACATTTTCTTTGCAAACCAAGGGCACCCAAGTCAAGATGAAGGAAGTCACAAATGTCACTGCCACTTCGGCAAATGTTGATTGCTCATATATTGCCCTTTCTGAAAGGCAAAGGGTTGCATAACATTTGCATATGGTCATTTATATAAAATGATGCAATTATTTATCTTACAAATCACAACAGATTCTCTGTGAGTCATTTTGAAGGTTGTCCAATTTAATTTGTATCCAAATATTTTGAAGTTTTTATACCTATTTGCATGTGTCCAAATAGTGGAAAATGTGAAAATGAGAATGGAATGGAATTTTATTGTCATCGTATAAATACAACGAGATTAAAAGTGCCATCCAGTCAGTCATTCACATACCCCAGCAAAAAAATCCAAGACGTAAAATCTACAATTTAAGAACAAACCATCTATACACATACTCCAACATTCACATGCCGAACATCACTTACATTCATTTAAAACTGACGTAAAAACCAAACATACACACACAGCGCTACACTCTTTCACCTTACAACATTCATACCCAATTCATAAAAACTACAATTTAAAAAACAACAGCCATCCACAATCCCCCATACAATATATATGTAACACATTCGATACTAATATTACCTGTCAACTTAATTTTTAACAGAATTTAGGATGGTTAGTGCTATTGGGTAAAAACTATTTCTGAATCTTTCTGTCCTTGTTCTAATAGATCTATACCTTCTGCCTGATGGTAATGGTACAAACAGAGAGTGTCCAGGATGAGAAATATCTCCTACAATATTCTGAGCTTTCTTAAGACAGCGGGAGCTGTGTAATTTCTCCAGTGTGAGGAGTGGGCATCCGATGATCTTCTGTGCCATATTGATAACCCTCTGGAGCGATTTCCTCTGAGCCACCGTGCAACTGGCATACCACACACATATGCGGTACGTCAGTACACTTTCTACAGCACAATGATAAAAAGACACTAATAGTCTCTGAGTGATGTTATTCTTTCTGAGCACTCTCAGAAAGTACAGTCTCTGTTGGGCCTTTTTCAGCAGCTCAGAGGTGTTTACGCTCCAGGTTAAATTCTCCTCAATATGGACTCCCAACAAACGGAAGTCTGTCACCCTTTCTACACAGTCCCCACTGATGAATAGTGGTTGAAGATCTGTTTTCTTCTTCCTGTAAATAAAGCTTCTGACCTCCTTCCATGAATCCATTTTTCCATTTCCCATATCGAACACTCCTGGACTCCCTGAAATGGAAGCTTTTTCCTCCAAAGGATTGGAGCGAGATCTGATATGACAGAGCCTGAAATGGATTGGGTTTGAACACTCCTTCAGTCTTCCTTGTATCACTTCAGGTAGGTTCGGAAAAGGACAAATAGCTGTGCTATACTTCCCTCATTAAAACTGGAGCCAAAATGAAATAGGCAATGTAGACTCATAGGTGTTCTCCACATCACAAATGATAGGATCCTAGCATTGTTTTTGTTTGTTGCTTATAAACTTGCTATGTTTATGTAACGATTATCATGCTATGTAGTTACAACAGTAAAAATGTTACATGCAAAACCCGGGAGATGATGAATTCTATCCACATATGGGGGGGGGGGGAGAGAAAAAACATAGGACAGAATAAGCCAACAGAATAATGTTCTAATATATTAGATACTTGTTCTTGCATTCAGTACTTCTGAAAACAAGTAGTTATCTCCATGCAATTAGTTTGAATCTAAGTGTTATTTTATTAGTTATACGCATCCTCTTCTACAACATAATTTGATTCAGCGACATAGTTCGATATTGTCTTATTTTTTTCACAAATAATTTCTATTTTCTTATATAAAATCTCCCACAGCAGGATCACATTATTGCAGAAACAGACCTGCAGTGTAGGCATTCTGCAGTATTGTCATGTGACATAAGTTATAAATAAGTACTGTGCAGATTTCAGCCATGTGCCATGCATATTTCTTCTTTCTTCTTCCTCTTCTTCAAGAACAGCTGGGAGAAAAAAATCTCTACAAAACCACTGATTTTTGCCATCATGCACTTTGTTTTTCATCCCTGAAAGAATTAGGAAAAGGCCATGTGGTCTTTAAAATTACACACATGTAAAAGTAATGCAATATCACTTATTGGACCACAACAAAATACAACAAAATGTAAGCCTTCATGGAGAAAAAACCTTCATCAGGCTAGGTATCACCACTTCATGGAAATTGTATGTAAGAGTCCCAAAATTTCATGGCAGATGTCAATGTCGGATCTGCTCATGTTCCAATCAGTGTTACATTGGGCGGCACACATGCACCATTGCTTGATTGCCCCACAAATCATGACAGTGGGAAGCAGAAGTGATATAATCTGGTTGTCAGTATACTGGTTCCGTGTGGGTAGATGCTAGATTTCATTGGGATCCGAGTCCGGTATACAGGAACTTTACATTAAACTTTATCCTTACCTTAACCCAGACCTTAACCATGTTACTAACCCTGTTAACTAAAATTCACTTCTTATTCAGATCAGAATACAGTATACCCTAAAAATCAGTCAACACAGTTAAGAAAAAAGAATTTGGTACTTGAGAGTTAAACTTGAATCATGCAAGATCATAATGTTGGTTGGGTGAGATATAATAAATGTACAATGCAATACAATACAATACAATACAATACAATACAATACAATACAATACAATACAATACAATACAATACAATACAATACAATACAATACAATAGCTTGGTGGGATCAACCCTTTCTGTCTTGGTAAAAATTATCAGTGAGTTATCTAATAAATATCTTGTCCAACACTTCAGTCAGTCTTACTTTTACTGATAACAACACAGCAGACTTTGATGAAGAACAGAAGAGATCTTAGAAAAGTTACTTTTTGTACTATAACTCACAGAACCCCCAACCAACACTGGCAGTGGTCTTTCTGTCTAAGGGAAGCTAGAAGCTGTGGCTGCGAGCAGCAGCTTCTCCAAGGTCTGCAATGGAGTGAGTGGCCTGTCCTTCAAATACCTTAGTTAGAAAACACTTAGGGCCTTGTTAATAATAAGTGGTGCCTCAATTTGAACCTGGAAACAAGCTGTAGGTCAGTGTGGATTTTAAAAAAAGAACTGGAGTGAGGAGAAGAATGCCAATCAGAAATTGCTCTGCCTGTTTCATTTCACTGCAGTTTCCATTTCCAATGCTAAATGCTTTTTGAAGGCAACCACATAAAAAGGTCTTAGCAGATGGTGCAGATGTGAAATGGAAGGCTGTAGCCCAGAACTTAAGCCAAACTATGCTGTTATGTCTTCACAAATGAGGACCGGCACATTAACTATCTACAGTTTGAAATCATTTGCCTGCTATATATTTACACAAATCCCATTTTTAAAACTCCCTTGGTACCGTTTACTTTTGTTCTCTAGTGTGTGTTTCAAGAGCTTAACTGCACAGGGAGAGTTTATTCAAGCTAACTGCTCCTTTGCAGAGGTCAGAAATTTACCGACGAATGTACAATTGCACAATCCCCAGTCTATTGTCATCAGGAGATTACACAGAGGATTTTGAGTACCATTGTGAAGAAATAGTCTAAAGCCTTACGCAAAGCCCTCAAATAACCTCTCCTTTTATTAAACTGAGGTTTCAAAATTCAGGGGTGTATGTAGGTGTTTTGGGTGTCTTTCTTTCCTAGATGTGAGACAGAAATTTTGATAACATTTTCATTAGACAGTCTCAGTAGATCTTGTGGCATTTTCCCCATAGAAGGCAATCTGTTTTTGAAAAACAGTTCAATAACATTCAGAGTTTTTCCTTGTTGTTCCTCTTACAACAGGGATGGGAAAATCAACTGTCGAACACAGTACCACTCCCCAATCCAAATCTCAGTTGACAGTGCCACCTATAGGACAGTTTGTCTGCGGATTTGGGTAGCCATGTTATTCATTTCTAGCAAAACAGCTGTCTGGCTGTACCCCTTTAGTATAAATCATTATGTGCTATTGGATCCCAGAGCTTTTAGGGTAGAAATTATTCAGAAATGGTTTAACAGTGCCTCATTCGAGTGGCGGTCTCTGTCTGCACAGCTGCCCATGACTACTCAAACCAGTTCTTCTAGTGTGATCAAAATGCTCCAACCCACTCAAATATTCAACCAGGTCCATCTGCGATTAATATTTATTTTAGCAGGAATTTTTGAGGATTACAACCTATTCTTTCCAATGTTATGAATTAATATGAAAGACAACACAGAGTTGCTCCTGGAAAATTGAAAGGAGATCAAGGAATAGGGATGTGGCCTGTACTGGATGGGGTTACTCTCTCCCATTTTGAAAAAAGAGGTGTGCAACTTGGGAGTGATCCTGGATCCATCCTTGAGCTTGGATAGTTTGGATCAATCTGCTTTTTGCATTTAAAAAGAAAATATCATCCAATGACTGGCCTCAACTAGTAAGACAAAGTCTGTTAATGATTTGTTCAGCTATGGAGGTTGACTATTGCCTTATAAGATACCACTGGGAAGAGACAATGAAATATGCATCTGATCATGAAACTAACCTGATACCCAAGGGGCTCATCTTGTTCTCATGTTGTTTCACTGATTTATGTTACTTTGATTAGAACTAGACAACAATGGACTGCTAATCTGGTTCTACTTCCTACAACCACAATCTAAGTGTGGCAGGGGGCACTTTTTATTACCTCAGAGTATTCTGATATCTTTTAAGGCATTCAAATATATTTCACCCACACAGCAGTGGATTAAAAACTCTGGTGACTGAAGTGACACTGAAAGGACCCTTGTCCTGTCAAGTGAGCCCCATCATAAATGTGGCCTCCACAAAATTTATTATTTATATTGTATCTTGGGTATTTGTATGTTCTGGTTGCCCCTGAAAAAATTGGATATATATATTTATGATGTCATACGGAAAACAATTAATTGTATACATTGTAAACATGGCTCCCCTTTCTCCCTTCAGATCAAAAGATTAGAGCATTTCTCTCTCCTTCCTCCTCCTTTACATAGTTCATGGATTAATACAGGGGTGCCCAAACTTTTTGTAAGGAGGGCCAGATTTGGTGGCTGAGAATGTGTCAGGGGTCGGTTGCTCCCCGACCCTGCCATCCCACTGCAAGCCCCACCCACTGACCCATAAGCCCCACCACTGACCCCTTGCAACCCCACCTGCAGGAAGGAAGGCGGGGATCAAGGGAGGGAGGGAGGGAGGTGGAAACCAAGAGAGGAAGGAAGGAAGGTGGGGGAGGGAGGGGGAGGGAGGGAGAGGGTTTCAATGCCCACATGAATGGCTTCCCTTACTCCTCTCTCAAACCACCTAACTTCTCTGTCTAATATGTGTACATCCTCATCTTTGAATGAGTGCCCTTTGTCCTTCAAATGGAGATGTACTGCTGATTCTGGTCCTGAGCTGTTACCCCTCCTATGTTGTCAACAGAGGTGGCGGCCTCAGGCATAGTCTATTTGCTACTTATCAGGGTGTGCTTTCAACAGTACCCAGACAAATCAAAAAGCCTTCACCACCAAAGCCATAGCTAACAACCCATTCTTTATAGCTTTCAGCACCTTAGGCTATTATTCACCTTAAGACTATGGATACTATTGTCTACCTAAGGAGCCTATTCAGGCCATTGTTCATCTTATGAACCTATTTCAGACCAGGATGACAAGAGGTCAAACTATAAAATGGAGAACTCGCACTAGCTGTATTCAGACTGATGAAGAGGTTTGGATGAGCAACGAAACATTTCTATCTTTCAAGAAAAAAGAAGTCCAGTAGCCATGACTCAACTTCCAGATTCATGGATTAATATTCCTCTTGCATTACACATTTAATAGTTAGCTTCATGGAATTTGAGATTAAGAATTCGAGCCGTACTCAACCAAAACCTTTGTCCCATTGGGTACAGTATCTGGGTTTGTAAGCTCTCTTCAGTTTGTGTAGACTCTGTAGACTCCCGAATAACAGTTCCACTTTCAGGTTGGTGCCATGTGTTTACTACACAACAACTGTCTCACAATAAATGCAACAAAATTCAGTCCCTGATAAATATGTATAGGATTTAAGTGTTAGTTATCTTTGGAGATGGTTGGGTGTTTATCTCTTTCTTTGCCTTCTTCAATCCAAAGAAATCAGGTTATTGAGTATCATCTTGTTTGATATTGGTTGCTCAATTAACCAAGAACATGTTTAAATGGTTCCTTAACCAGAAGCTTTTGTTATGCACTTTTCAATTTACAGTGTAAATTTTTGTGTATGCTAAACTACACTATTATGAAAGCCATATGTGATATCTAAAAACAGCTTGGTTTAAGTTTCTGAGAAGAGGTATTATGTGGTGCAGTGGTTAGGGTTTTGGAATAGGCCTTGGGAGATGTGGGCTCAAAGTTTCTCAGATTGAACTGCTTCATATCAGTGCTTGTGAGGGTCAAGTGTATGTGGGGGTGGGTGGGTGGCAGAGACATGTACACTGCCTTGAACTCACTGGAGGAGAGGTAGGATTATATAAATGTGGTAAACAAAAACAAATGAATGAATGAATGAAAATTGTCTTGACACTGCCTTTTTTCAGTCTTAGGCAATGGTGACATATTTTGTGCCAGTCTCTTCCCAACTAAGACCAAAGGATATTTATTTGCTATTTATGTACACCTCCTTTCTCCTTTCAAAAACAAACTACGGTGTTGTATTGGTTTGTGGTGGGTTTCTCCAGCTTTCTTCTTTTCTGTTTTTCTGTGAACAGGTAACAGTATTCTAGACATTGTTTTCCTGGTGCAGGCTGTCATTCTGAAAAGAAAGCCTGGAGTACAATTTGGACAGCAATTTCTTATAGCCCTCATTAAAAAAGATTAGGCTGCTAATCTCTGCCTGGCAATAGTACAACTTTCAGGGAGCAAAGATCTACTTACACCCTGTAGCAATAGGCACATTGCTCAGGCACTGATAACCCTTCCACAAGGCTGATACTTTGGTGTGACATTTCAGCCATATGCCAAGAACTCACACCTAGGCGAGAATGCCAGCATGATTCATGTTGGCTGAATCAAGGTAGGTGGTATAAGGGCATATGAACCACCCAGTTTATGGAAGCTAAGGATGGCTTGGTCTGATCATGGCCTGGATGAAAACTGATGAAAACCTCATAGTTATTTTTTTCTATGGTGGAAGAAAGGCATGGGTGCTAAAGTTGAAGGTTGGATTCACATGGTATCATAGCCCACAATAATATATCTCTAAGTATTGTGGCTAATCTTCCACAACTAAATCCCTTTGGTAAACGTGTTGTTACATGTTTAGTAATATATATGAAATCATTATGGATACCCTTTTCTATTGTAACTAGTACATCCGGAATGTACTAGGAAAACAGCAATATGCGATATATAAGATGAAAGTCATAACAAAATTCTCAAATGCTGCCACTTTTTGCTGCCAATTATGCATGAAAAAGGAAGAACAATGCCAAACTGGAGCATAAAATGGCACAGAACACTCACAAATTATTACAGCAAGAATTACTATGTGTGATTATGGATCTGACGGCTGCTGCCTGGATTAAATCCATGGGCATTGGCGGACCAGGAAAGAGAACAGCCATAGAAACAGTCAGCTGTTGGAAAAGAGGTGGGAACATGTGCTTCACAATATGTTGTTAGACCAGGGTTCCCAGCAGCAGTCAACATAACTGTTAGTGAAGGATGATGAAAGTTAGTTATAGCCAAGTTAGTATATTTCCTTTCCCTGACCTCTCACTGCCATGCTTCGTAAAAACATGGAGGAATCCTAGGATAGAGGCTATGAGCAGCCAAAGAGGTCTTGATTCCATCTCACACACAGCGATCTTCCTAGCTGCATCATTCTACTTCACATCTAGGACTCATATGGCAACTTCTGTCCCTGTCCCTTTCTGTCCATTAATTTTGCACTGCTGTTTCTGCCTCCTTAGGCAAAATTAGATAAAGGAAAGGGTCTCTTCCCAAATTGTCTATAAGCAAAATGCCATTGATGGGCACACCACATTTCAATGGAAGGCTCTTTGCCCAGAGCAAGTAGTAGGTTCTGCACTGACATTACTAGCATTTTCCTTGCCATGCATATGTGTCTCACATTGTCTCATATTGCCCAGTATTTTTCCCATGCTGCCTTTTTAGTCCCTTTGAAACCCTTCAAGACCAGGTTTATTAATTAATACTCAACAAAAATGTTCAGTTAGCAGGAAACCACCACTTCGAAGCCAGGTGTATGTGGTGGTGGTGGGGAATCTAACAGAGGTCACTTATTAAATATTTATGGAAGATTTCTGCAGCAATTTTAGAGTCTCTCTCTCTTTTTTAAAAAAAGAGGTGCTGTTTCTGTAAGAAAACACAAATGGTGGATCTCTGTAGTGGAAGACTCTCATTCAGAAACTTTCAGTTGGAATTATACTACTATTTGATTACAACAAACCAGCAAAGACATTGTTTTTGAAGACGCTTTCTTGAAGATTGTTTTCTTTCTTTAAAAAAAATTCTTTAAAAGCATGCTGATTTATTAAAAGAGCTGGATTTTAAAGAGAAATTTGGCACAAGTTCCTGTAAACCCATGCCTGTTTGCCACAAAGTTGTGAAAACAGGAGTAGGACAAAAATGCAGCAATCCCGAGTCCCCATGCCCTTACTCCTCTACTTGATATACTGTATTTAACTGTCTTGGTCATTGGTCAGCAGTTGTGCTTTGACAATTATATCTCTTTGGCAAGAACGGGGATGGGGTGGGGTATCATATAAGTGACCTCTGAAAAATCACAATATCACCAGCCACCACGTTACAAAGTAAATTTTAAAAAGTTACATTTCTTCAAAATACTCTAGCTAGCTTTTCTAGGCCTGGACTTAACTGAATGTGTGTCTTGTGTGAACAGTTTTATGCAAAGAATCTAGCTTCAAAACACCAGCATCCCTGCTGACAGGAAGGCAAAATGAAAAGTTCCACACGAAAGTATACACATACATTAAAGGAGAGTGATGATTCGGTAGAAGACTTCTGGCATCCATCTTCTTACTTCTTGTTTTTGCTGTTCCTCGAATAAAAAGTTCTGAGTTATTTGGAAATATCCAGGTACCTTCTTTTGCAGATTATCTTTCATATCTATAATTGCTCTACAAGCTACTTACTTCATGTTGAGGAGAAATATCCAGCAAGAACTTAAAATGAGTGCCCACAATCTCTTTGCTGAAGCAAAGGCTCTCCCATCCACACTCACAGGTGGCAACTGCTTGTGGAAATTATTTTATGTCTTGCTGATTATATTTCTGGAAGGAATGTCTACTAAGCAAACACCAGGCCTGATGGACAGTGCAGAAGGAAGAAGAAACCAGATCACTCCATGGTATGCAATAGTAAATACCATGCCTGTGGTCAGGGTTTCCAATGGTTCACATTGCTGTGATTAGTAAAGAAAATGTATATACAAGGGCTCTTTTTTTGACATAAGGCTCTTAACTAATTATGTGACTGAAATTCAGTGGCTTCTTGTAATAAGCCACCCTAGCAGGCCCATTGAATCACTGAGGCATCTATAAGCTACATTTGATTCAATTGTCTTATTCTAGTTCCAAAATAGTTTAACATGGTAAAAGTCACAGTTTGAGAAGGTCCTTTTGAATCAGCACTGTGTATGAGAGTGCACACGTGTGTGTATACAGTTCTATAATATAGCTCAGATGATATTGGCCATAAAACAGTGGTCCATAGACCACACTATTTGGCCCACAACCAGTTTCACTCTGTCATCCTAATCTTCACCGGTTTTGTTGCAAGGCTCAAGTGTGAATGAGGAGAGATGTGTATAATTGGATGAAAATAATAATGATAATGATAATGATAATAATAATAATAATAATAATAATAATAATAATAATAATAATAATAAT
>JAHTLZ010000240.1:20870746-20897230 GCA_023846285.1 Phrynocephalus versicolor | reverse complement strand
TGTGTGTGTGTGTGTGTGTGTGTGTGTGTGTGTGTGTGTGTGTGTGTGTCTGTGTCTGTGTCTGTGTCTGTGTCTCTGTGTGTGTGTCTCTCTCTCTGTGTATGTGTTTGTGCCATCTTAACTATTTTTCCAACTAAGATGCCTTCTGGTTTTACAATCATGTGGCATTATAACCGTTAATGAACCTGCAGCACTGAATATATAAGAAACTGCCTGGAGGTGAAGCAAACTTAAGCATTAAATTGCTCCTTCTGATTCTTCGTAAGCTCCTCTCCCTCTCTGGAGCTTTTCAAGTTTTTGCACCTAAAAGGAAAACACTTGCAAGAGGAAAATGGAACCTTGAGGGATCATTACCAGTGTTTATGCAATGCCGCTGGTGATGTCCCAACAGAAATAACTTTGCCCCAGGGAATGTGGTCACAGCCTGCACAAAGCGAAGGTCTCCGTGTACCAACAAGAACTGGTTAGTTCATGCAATATTTCTAGGGATTTTTCTCTCTGCAGATGGATTTCTAGTGCCAGGTTCTATTCGTATACTAGCACAAACAGTTTCCAGCAGCCTTGAATCAAATTCTTCATGTATGAAAAAGTAGGCAGAACTTTCCTACTTCATGCCCCCCACACCCAATTTCTTCAGCAAGTGGCACAGGCAGATTACTATTGCCAGAGTGAACACACTGTCCTATGGTCTCAGGAAAAGCAAATACAGCATTAAGAACAATTGCCCAACCTCTGTTTGGGCATTTCAAGACTTGCAATTCCTATTTATTCAGAAGTGCATGCAAGCATAATTAAACATGGCAATGTCAAAAGAGATTAATGCCAGGCATTACCTTCCAGGAAGACTAGTTACAAGGGACCAAAGGATACAGAGGTTTGATTGACTGGATTAAATGCTCTCTGCTGCAACTTCACTGGCTTCAAAGGAGCTATAGTAACTAATAAATCTGGCTCATTGGATTCAGAATATATCTGCTCACAGGACGGCCAGTTTTTAAGTTAGAAAGTAAATAATGAAATGCATAGGTGGAAATATTAGCTGTCATTCTATTTAGGTCAATTTGTTAATTTTCTTTCTTTCATTCTTTCTTTCTTTCTTTCTTTCTTTTTCCTTCCTTCCCTCCTTCCTTGGTTTGCTTGTGTGTAGATTTTAATGAATGACCAAATAACAGTGTTCTACTCTTTTCTCTAGTAGCTTCAGAATAAGAAATTTTTACCAAAGAAGAGAGGGAGAAGAATGTGCTACACACTGAATGCCTAGTTTCAATAAACAGATAAAAATTAAGCCAGTACTTGGAACCAGCCATGAAAAGGGTTTATTTTCAAAGCATGGTAGATGATAATTTAATTTTATGGAGATAAACAAAAAAGCTAAGATATAATATTAAGCAGTATAAGCTCCTAACTTATATTGTTCATTATTATATGTTTTGATGTGGTAGCTGCAACAAAACAAGATGATTATGTTCCCTGAGAAGTAAAGTGCAGGAGAATCTGGTCATACAGTTTGGGGTAAAATCTGCTCTTAAATTAAGTCTAGTTTAGAGGTTTTGTTCTCAGAAACAACTGTGACTGCTGGGGCTGCCAGGTCAGCAGCATTCCCTGACATTTCAGGGCAAACATCTTAGGCCAGGAAGGAAATCCTTGTGATGTCAGGGAACTGGGGCAGGCAAGAAGTGGGAGAAGCAACTTTATTCCACAGGTTGCATTACTGCTGCCAAGGCTTGTACAGCATGAGTCATGATGCTGGTGGCTATTCCTTGCCTTTTTCCAAACTGTACAGTGGGCCCAACATCAGCTCATCAAAAAGCCAATAATACGGAGGGGAGTTTAGGGAAGAAGGTAATGAGTGTCTGATTCTGAGAGGAAAACTGGAGGCTTCATGCATACCCTTGAGTGCCTCATGCTATTTGGAGCTATATGCATATGTTCCCAGTGAGTTAGTGAGCTCTGGCACCAGCTGGCTCCAGGAAGAAATGGATGCCCCAATCTAATGTCATCTTACCAACATAAATCAAACTTTCTTTTTCTCCAGGTCCATTTCAGAGGTTTCCCTTCCTGTGACTCACAGAAGCCAGCTCACTGGGATTTGCAGTCCTAATGGCTATGCTTGTGTGCTAAATTGTGAACCCATCTTGTTGTCTATAGCATGTTGGACTCCCACCCCCCACCCCCGACAATCTAGTTTCGCAAGGGCCATAGGGCCAGTCTGTTCTCAGAGTAAAACACATTGGAATATAAGACACATGATGACATCACACTGGTAATACATATCCTGAGAACACATTTTGAACGGCAATAGAAAAGTCTATCTTCTACATTCCCTTGCTAGTAATAGCAACATGGAAATTGTAAAATGTTGTTTGTTTCCACCCAATCCTACTCTTTCTTTAAAAACTGAAGAATTCAGTTAAGATCAATAAAAAATATTGGTTAAAAATGTAAAGCTGGACTAGGTTTTTTCAGGGTAGGTCCACTCAAGAATTCCTGTATTTTGCTGCTGGCCACTGTCAAAACAATATCAACAACAAAAGTCAAATATTAAGAATCCAAGACTTGCTATTGTGCATTTCATATTGCTGCATGAAACATCATTATGATACCTTTAATTAGAGTCATGGCAATTGGACTTCTTTTCTTGTGAGATTAAAACATTTCACTACTCATCCAAGTAACTTTGTCAATGTAAGGAAAGTTGGCGCGAGGCCTCCGATTTATAGTTCACCTTGCTTTCATGCCACTGTAGTCTGTATAGGCTCTTTATGTGGACAGTTGCCTGAACAGGCTTGCTAGATGTACAATGGCCTGGGGCAGTGTTGGCGAACCTTTGGCACTCCAGATGTTTTGGACCACAACTCCCATAGTCCTTTGTCATTGGCAATCTAGGCTCAGAATTCTGGGAGTTGTGGTCCAAAACATCTGGAGTGCCAAAGGTTCGCCACCACTGTCCTGAAGTGTGTGAAAGTCCCACCTATTCAACCATTCCCAACACCCATTAGGTATGGGTTGTTGTGCCTAAGCCCCCCTCCACATACTTCTGTTGAGGGAAAGAGTTTCAATACACCCACGAATGACAAAAATAAGGACATCTGTATTCTGTTTTGTTTTCTTTTAACTAATGATGGCAGCCTACATTCTTTATCAGGTCTCTCTGTCCAATAGTCACAAACAGAAGCTCTGGGATACAAAGAACTGCTGGATAGCTCAGTGGTTTAGGCATGTAAGTGTGGAGCCAGAGATTGGGAGTTCAACACTGTGCTTCCTTTGACAGGAGCTGAACTCACTGGTCCATAAGATCCCTTCCACTTCTGTAGCTATCAAGTTATTACTTCTATTACTGTATATTCAGTATTTAACTACCATTTTGTATATATAACGAGACTGCTTTGTGGGTCCTTCCAATGTCATCTGCAGTCAAAATGGGTCAATGAATAGTTAGGCTGTTCAGTCTTCAATCTTATGTTTTCCAAACCTTTGTAAAAAAAAACTGAATCTGGCATAATTTTTATTACCAAGAACTCTGGAAGTTGAGTCATGGCTACTGGACTTCTTTTTCTTGAAAGATAGAAACGTTTTGCTGCTTATCCAAACAGCTTCATCAGTTTTACCAAGAAGCTATGCCGGCCTTCCCAAATGCTGAGAAGGATACCAGTGCTGAGGAACAATGTCAACACTAGGGATAATGGGAATTGTAGTCTAACACATCTGGAGTATGTCCATTTGGGGAAAACCAACTTGTGCTGCAGCATCAATAATAGTTTCCCATAAAATCTGGAAACATGTTATTTTAAAAAACAGCATACAATTTTTTTATTGTCATTTCTACAGAAGTTGGTATTTCATGAAGTACAGTATTCCCTTCTGGCAATAAAGTATGTTTTTTTGTACAAAAGAAACAGGAAGACCACGACTCAGATATGAAATCTTCAGGGACCAACAAGGATTTTTAGCAGAAATGATTTATTTATCTGGCTGAAATCAAATGCAGTTTGCAGCTAAGGGGACTCATAGGAGCTTATTTGCCTGAGAAACTTGCTTTTCCTGTAAAACATGTTTAAGATGACTTTAGGTGGATTAGGCTTGTGCCTGTGTGAGACAGAATGTCTGGAATAATTTCTTCAGAGCACACATAATATGACCCCTGGTTTAATTAGTCCTCCCCTGAAGAGTTACATAACATGACACTTGTGCCCTTCACTGAATATCAGAACACATTTTTGACACTTCATGCCTTATTAAGCCAAACTACTCCCATATTTTATGCTGTCACATTTACAAATCTTTCAGATGGACAACACTGAGGTGTGCCTCTGGATAGTGGCAATGGTACTGACTGACGTATACATAAATATACTCAGGCTTACCCCTGCCCATATCCAGGCAGAGGAGGTGGAAATGTATAAATGAAAGGCACACACATGTCCAGTGCTTTTGAAGGTGGCAAGATTGTTTTAATGGTCTGTGCTTATGGAGTACATTTGTATTTGTAAACAGCTAACTTAAACAACCTCCTCCTTCAGAATGCTGGAAGAACCCTAATGCTCCCTTGGCCAGCGCTGCACCTCTTTTTGTCCATGTGTACCCTTGGTATCTAGACAGGCAACCCCAACATCTTCTTCCTTGCTACTACTCTCATCCTTATGCATATAAAATGCTATCTTCTTGCCTTAGCCCCCTGTTTTTTGCAACCACTGTGCGTTCCTGTAAGATCTTTTAAGATTTCATTGTCCCCTCAACTGTTTGCCAGGGGAATGGTGACCTCATTTTCTTTACCTGCTGTTCAAGGAGCTGCATGAGTCCTGTAACTTTCCATTAACTACCCTAAAGCAGTCTGCTGGACAGCTCATTGATTTAGGTATCTGGCTGCAGAGCCAGAGTTTATGAGTTCTCCATTGAGCTTCCTTGATAGGAAATGGACTTGAATGATTTATAGGGTCACTTCTAGCTCCGCAGTTCTTGTTGGTTGTTGTTGTTGTCAAACTGAAATTGTTTCTTGGATCACCAGATCCTTGGAATTGTTTTTGACGTAATGGGTTTAAAATACACAGGCAGGTCCTGGTAAATTTTGCTTAATTTGATGATCATCTTGCTTAATGGTTAGAAAGAAATACGTGTAATACAAATGCAGACTTATTCTCTCTTTCTCTCCCTCTCTCTGCCGTACTCAAGGGAGAATTCAACTACAACACCAGTTTTAATCCTTTTTGTGCCTGACTATTTTATTTTTCTACCAGCAGCCTATGAAGGTATCATTCATAGTCTAGTTCTAATTTTGACTATTTTTAGTACATGTTTGATTCATCATTTCTAAAGGGGTTTCACTGCAAAAAAAAAGTCTTAGTCCAATTTTCCAATTTGGAAAACACATTTGAGTCCCTTGCTGTCCTGTTCTACAGTCCAGGACAACTGCAAGGTTGGCCCCCTGCTCCATACACCCTAGAACAGGGTTGGTGAACCTATGGCACGGGTGCCAAAGATGGCACTCAGAGCCCTTTCTGTGGGCACCCGACATCGCCCCTTCACAGCTACCTGTACTCAGGTTAAATGGCTGTATTGGCACTTTGCAAAAAAAAAATAGTGGGTTTTGAATCACAATTTGGGCACTCTGTCTCTAAAAGGTTCGTCATCACTGCCCTAGAAGCTTGAATCAGCAAGAAAATACCATCTTAGCTGGTTCTCATTCCCTTTTTCATAAATGATCCATTATAAAGAAAAGCAAAAGAGCCAGAGAACATTTCTGCAGGATATTTGGTGGGATCACTACTATTGTGAGATAATGTTCTTAGAATGTAACCCATATGAGAAGACCATTTCAGGTTTAAGAGCATACTAGACTATGGGTGCTACCTCCATTGCTAGAAAAATAACAAAAAAAGTTTCTGAGCTTTTGAAGGCAAGCTGTCTTTTTCAAAGCAGGTCCAAAAGTCAAAGCATGACAAGGGATATATTTACCCAGGAGAGAGTTCTTAAAAGTTCACTTGGTAAGATGTGTGCCAGGCATTCTTCTTGGAAGGCACGAAGCAGCATGGTCAGTTGGGGTTGGATTTCACAGCCCAGCTCAAACAAAGGGGGCATGGTTTGGGCACCTCCCTCTGCTTACACCCATTATCTCTCTATTGGGTCTTTGCGGCACAGAGCCCCTGATTGGCCAGAGGTGGGGAACAAGCACAACGGTGATGCAAAAGACCACCTTCTGCACTAGGAGGTGAGGGGAAGGAAGGGCTTTTGTGTAGAATTTTAAAAAAAGGTCCCACTAGGGTTGATGTGGACCTTGTGGTTCCTGTGGTTCATGAACCACAAGGTTGATGAACCAGAAACCATGATGAACTGCTATTTTGGAGGGTTATCCCCATATCTAGTGGTTAAATTGTACTTACCAGTTTTCAAAGCAAATATTAGATCATCAAATTCTTGTGATTCTTCATCAGCCACCAAGGAGCTGTTGCTGAAGCCTCCTGCTGTTGTATAGGCACTGCCATTCTGTGGGCTCTGTTTAAATACAGCACTGGTCTGGCTGATGGGCCTCAGTGATGCCTGCTCCCAGTCTGTTGGCATCTTTAAGAAAGTGTTGAAAAGCGTACAGTATTATAAATGATGCAAATCACATTTTTTTTCTGCATAAAAGTTTGCAAGAAACCTTCATCCACCCAGTGACATTCTTGGTTCACTTGGAGATCTCACTCAGGGTAACATATTTCAGGGCACCGGTTATAGTTTCAGCACTGGCTGAACGGCTAGGCTTGCCCAGGTCTTTGGGCAAGAAGGCAAATCTTAAAGTCAGTAGAAATGGATGAAAAAGAGACAGTTTGATTCTTGTGGGAGATGGATTTAAAGCCTAAGCACCCATCTCCATCTGTTCCATGCTGGATTATGGCTTCTTGGGTCAGCTTGAAAGGGTCTGCCTGCGTGTAAAGACTGCAAAGAATACATATGCAAAAACATTTAAATAAGGCAGAAATGTCTGCTTGGTTTATGAAGTACTCTGTCCAATGAGAACAAAATGCCATTTTTTTTAAGCATTTGTGCCTAAAGAATTTTTAATAGTTGAAGATTTTTGGATCATTTTTACTATACTATATTTAAACAATTTTACCTGTAGCCTTCCTTAGCTGCAGACATGGATTTCTGTTTAAATATTTAAATCTGCAAATTTCTCATAAGTGATTGCCTGACTGGGTTTCTGTGTAATTCGAGTAAGAGTGCCTGTAACTTCCAGGTTACATGTATTCAATTTTGGATTTTGATATTTCCTTGCATAAGGAACACAGGAGCAATTAGATGAATAGAGCTTGGAAAATTAAGCAAGCTGTTGTTACAGATGCAGTTCCGTAGAGAACAGGTTACTTTACCACGAGTGAAACAATGCTTTATTTTCATGCTCGGAAGAACGGTGACGCCTTTAAATGATGAAGCAATTCACAACTTGATGCCCAGTGAACACTGATATATTGATAATGTTATCTTATCTCACACTGAAATTAAACCTTTCAGAGATACATTTAACTCTGAAAGACCACAGACTCAATCTACCAAAGACTGTTATAAAGTTTTATAGTTCTGTGAGGTCATTGTTCAAGCATCATATAGTTGACCTTGACATGGGTGTTACTCTTGCACGGTGCTGGAACAGCAATAGGCCAGGAATGAGGGAAAAGACTGGTGAGTGAGCACAGCTCATGCCCTTGGGTTCATTATGCCACCTGGGGTAAGGCAGGGAGTGGAGAATCAGTGTTGTGACTCATGAGACTTCTTGTTGCATGACCTGTAGCAGGACTACGTGCTGGCAGATAGCCTTCCATAAGCCTAAACAACTTGAGAAAACACCACAGATGTCATATATGCTGTAGCTGAAAGTCTGCACAATGTCAGGCCCAGCACACAGTTTCCCCTGGTTCTCAGTTGTTGTGTTACCTGATTTGCAATGACCTTGTTCCACCTTTAAAAACAATCAGTCATACCTACATTGCTGCTGGGATTTTATTGTGAAATAAGTGAACACCATATAAGTTGCAACAGTGAATTGTAACAGCGAAGGTACGAAACAGACTCCTGGTCCGTGCTCAGTTAAGTGACTGGTATGTTACCATATAGCACCTTGTTAATTAATAGCGCTTGGCTGCTACAACATATGCTGTTTCACTTATTTGGGATCAAATTCTCAACAGGATTCTGCCACGTCAATATGAATATTTTGACTTGACCATAGGTGGCACAAATTCCTTTTCTGAACTACAAAACCCAGAGTACTGAATATTCTAGCCTTGGAGTTCAAAGGTTTAACCAGAATATTCTGCCCTCTAATATATACACTGTCAAAACATCAACTTATCACAGTGAAGAATTTTCCCAGACCAGAGTAGTTTAGACTACAGCCACAATATTATTCTAAAAATCACTGTGCACATGGAATTTTTTTCCCATTGAAAAGGCATTTTATTCCGACCACTAATCTTTGAAAAGGTTATTTATGAGGCTTCCTCCTCCCCCTGACTGTTCACTTCTCTTTGAGAGAGCTCTAAATGGTCTTGGTAAAGTAATGTGCAAATAATCTTGCAAAAGACCTTTTTGTGGTCCATAACTAATTGCTAGAACTACAAAAATCTAAAAGGGTGAAGCACCTAAGTGGTACCACACTGTCGGCTGGCTTCCATGTGTATTCATCAAGAACTTTGTGATATAATGAGTCACTCATGTCCATAGAGATTACGCAGAAAAATGAGGGTTACAGAATTGACTAAACCTGACACCTCACACTGAAACATTTCACCATTGTTTGAACCAGTTTCTCTTATTTTATTAAGCTTGATGCACAATTCCTAGAAATTTCTCTCTTGTTCACTCTCTTTTGCTGCACCTGAGGAACGGTGTGCCTCTGTATGAACTTCCATATCTATTAGTATAAGAATCAGAATGTTTTACATGGCACAACAACATCCTGAGAAATAAATATGTTCGATCCAAAGAAGCACCATCTTCCACTGCTGCACCGGTCTCTCCCACACCCTTCTGCAGAATGGATCAACTCTCCTTTTTAGGAAAGATTTAAATTGTTACATACTTATCAAAGTGGGTTTTGATATTAGAACCTCTCTGGTTAATGGGTTTTTTTTATAGCTGTATGACTCGCCTCCCCTTTCTTTGTTGTTTTCTTAATGGTGGCCTTTAGTGTACTAATATTACTTTAAGTACAGTGGTACCTCTACTTACGAGTTTAATCCGTTCCAAATGCATGCTCATAAGTCAAACAACTTGTAAGTAGAGCAGCCGTATTTTAAAAAAGCAATCAATCAAATAAACAAATAATCAAAAAAATTAAAAAACATTGTAAGTAGAGCAGCCCACATCTAAAATTTGTAAGGCAGCAGTTAAAACGCCAATGGTTTTCTGAACTTAAGTCAAATTGCTTATAAGTTGAGCCACTCGTAAGTAGAGGTACCACTGTATTCTTTAAATTATTGAGATGTATTATTTTTGCCAGCATCGTCATTGACTATGAACTCACGTGAGGAACTGTAGAGTAAATATATTGGAATAAATAATACAGTAGAAGTATTTCCGCCCACATTTGAGTGTTTGTTTCCATTCAAGAATGTTACTTGCCTGAGAGTGAGAGTTACAAATTGTAATCCAATCAACTGCTGTTACTGTGATACTGGTGGCATTTCTCAGAATTTGGGTCTGGACTGGACAATTCCAGATCCAGGTTCCTTCAAAGAATCAGATTAAATCATCCATTTCATAGCATTTCTCTGCTGCTTTTGGTAAAGAAAGGGATCACACATTCTCTGACTGGACTTTGATGCTCATCTAAAGCCCACCCCTACTGGCTCCTTTTTCAAAATATCAGAAAACTCTACAGATCAACCTTTTGTTTATCTCATAGCACAGCCTTGAGTAAGCCACTATTTCCAGGTCCTTTGCCATGATAAATATCCTGCCTCTTTAGGGTAGGATGCAAATGCAGTGGATATATTTCATGCACGTTTTCATCTAGAATGTATTCTGGATCCAGCTTTATTTTTAGATATGCAGCTGGAGGAAGCACATCAAGGGTGTATTCTCTTACCTTGTTTTGTTTAAAACAGTGGTTCTCAACCTGTGGGTCCCCAGATGCTCCTGGACAGCAACTCCCAGAAATCCAGGCCAGCTCAGCTAGTGATGAAGACTTCTGGGAGCTGCAGTCTAGGAACATCTGGGGACCCACAGGTTGAGAACCACTGGAACAGGTAAGTTCCTATATGGATATTAAGGATATAGGTGCAATCTTAACAAGAGCACACCCTTTTGTACAGGAGAGAACTCTAAGCTAACACAACAGCTTGAACTTAGCCTCTAGTAATACAACGGTAGCAACAGTATTAGAAAAGTCACTCTTGGGAGAAGTCCAGCAAGGCTGTGCCACAGCACTCAAAATTTAAGTCCCATTGACTTCAGCATGGCTTGCTCCCACATAGATGCACATGGAATTCTAACTTTGGGACATAGATCAGTTGCAGAAGGTACTGAAACACACAGTACTATTTAATATATACACAAACAGAACATATATGAGGGCATATAAACCTGGACTTCCAAGGGCTGTTTACCTCCTCCTCCTCTCTCTTTGTACCTCTATCTATCCATCTACAGAGTGGCTGGAATCCTGTTCCATAACTGATGTACATAAGGCTGATGATGTCATTAGCTGTGGTGATTTTTCAGAAATACATGAGTTCCCTCCTCTCCAGGTCCCAAGGGATCCCTTTTATCATGTAAAGGCCACTGGGGGCCATAAGATGGAAGAGGAGACTTTAATTTTGGAAAATTGCCAGTGGGATGATTTTACTCTCAGCCTTGTGTGCTGCAGGTCTGCGACAAATTCAGCCAGCATATGTATTCTTAGTAAGCAAGGCCGATAAAGTTGGTACCTCTTCCATAGCAGCGATGAGATTCTGAGTAGACTTGCTGATCTCTGCTCCTGCTGAAGGCATGCCACTGCCATGAGTGAAAAATGCAGAACCTGAACTTGTTGTATGTCCATTCATTTCGACTGTATAACTTGCTTTTACAGGGCAACATAGTTGGTTGTGTAGAATGAAATACACCACAAAGACGTAAAGACCCTAAAAAGAAGAGAGAGGGAAAGCTAAGCATCTATATCTATATATCACAAAAAATCATGAACACATTTAAGGTACCCACATCATGACAAGATTCTGCACAGAACTCACAGAATCCTAATTCAATCTGCTTTTTTGCATCAAATTATGGGGGTCCCGAACTGCATACCCTATGCAGTGTTGTGCCTCGAGGCAGGAGTGGGTTGATTGGAAATTAATGCCTGGACTCAGACCTTAAAGTACTGGCTTAGAATCCTTTTTTGTGCAGACCAACTGGGGTATGTGTCTAACGTGCTGTCTGACTCTTACCAAAGCCAGTGACAATCCTTCATTAATCAAAAAATTAGGTCTGTAGGTATCCCGCTTGATCATATCTTGATGTTAGGGCGGAAACAGGCTCTAAGAATTCTTACCCAGAGGCTAAGTGACATAGAGAGGCAGGAACTTTTTTCCCTGACACATGCTCCCTTTTGTCACAAAGTGTGATTCTAACTTATAGGACCCCCACAGCATATCTAACCGCGCTCTGTTCACCACAGGCTTGTAGAGCTTTCATGTTGGCCAGGATGAATGTATTGCCATCAGCACTCCTTCAGGGTAGGTTTATGGGGATTTCGCACCAAGAAAGATTCTGCCCATGTGGAAACCAGTCCCCGGAATTTATCCAACATGTGCTTTTATTTTGCCCTTTTTATGATCCTATTAGAAACAACTTAATTGCTCCATTGCTGAAGAAGTTCCAAGGCCACCCTTCTAGATGGTTAGTCCAATACTGTTTAATAGATAAGAATTCTTATGTTACAGCCCAGGTAGCAAAGTTTTTTCTGGCCGCCATACGCAAGAAAGCAGAGATTACCTCGACCATTCATCTGCTTGCACCCACCTGCTCTATCAAAAAAGGCTGGAGTACATCTACATGAGAAGTATGGTGCAAAAATAATCTAGGCCTGTTATTGCCAGTATTTACACCATGCATAATTTTGTCACCTGAGAGATAGTAAGAAATTACAAAATTAGCACATGCCAAAACAATATGTGGACAGCAATGCTGTTATTTTTAGAGATGGGCACGACTTAGCGGTATTCCCGTTTCCGTTTCCGTTACTCGGTTCCGTTACTCTACGGAAACAGTAACGGGAATAACTCCGCCAGACTTCGAGCTCGAACCGATGAACGAACAATTTTGGTCTGATTTGTTGTGCTCGTTACTTGCATCGCGCGATCGCGCGATGCCACGCGGCACAGAAAAAAAGTTTTTAAAAGTTAAAAAAAAACCCGGTTCCCGGCCAAAAAGCAGGTGGAAAAATGCCTGCCGTGCCTCAGGGCACCTACCAGAGGGGTTGTTTCTGGAGGTCCCCGGCCTCCCCCCCATCCCCCGTCCTGGGCTGCTCTGGTGGGACTCGCCGCAGGCTTGCAGCCAGCAAAAAGCCCAGTCTCGCCGCCGGCCGCCGCAAGCAAGCGGCACGGAGTCACGGACGGCACAGGAAAAAACTTTTAAACTCTCCCCCCACCCATTCCTGGGCCAAAAAGCAGGCGGAAAAATGCCTGCTTGACTAAGGGCGCAGGGCACCTACCGGAGGGGTGGTTTCTGGTCTGGAGGGGGGGTCCCGCCTCCCCCCCATCCTGGGTAGCCGGACTCGCCATGCCATGCGGTGCGGGCGGGGGATCCAAAATGGGGCGGCGAACGCAATATTGTTTTTGAAATCGTGGTCCAAAAACACACAAGCACAACAGAAACATGCGAAAATTTATAAGCTGCCAGATTTTTCACAGTAGCAGTGGGTTTTTTCTTGCAACAAAATGTCTCTCCTCTCCTCCTCTGTCCTCCATTGATTTTATTTTATTTTATTTTATTTACACCTGCGCAGTGCACAATGATGGGCTGGCCCAGTGGCCTGGCCAGCCATGTGGGAGTGGACGACCATGCAAATTTTTGGAGCCATCCCACCAATCGCATGGCCACTTGGCCATGGAGACTTCTGGGATGTGCCAAAAAGCCCCCTAAAACCTGCCCTAGCCCCCTAACCCCCTAACCCTAATCCTTGACTCCTTACCCATACGTCACAGACTGTCTTCTTAGTGGGTCAGAGAGGCACCCAGAGGTGCAACCCACTAGCTCACCGTAACCTTACCCGTCACAAGCCTAACCCTAGCCCTTGCACTAACCCACCTTAACCCTAAGCCAGATCTACTTGCATTGCACTACACGCAAGTACGATTCCCTTCTTTGTGAGACATAGCAGGTGCGACCCAGTCTTCACGGTTCTCCTTGACAGAGGGTCGTACCAGTGCACCGGTCTCATAGTCTGCAACTGGTATGCATATCCATATGGCTATGCATGCCATTTTGCAGCAGCAGGTGAGGAGGGGAGACCCCCATGTTGAGGGGTCTCTTGGAGCCTGCTGCTGCCCCTTCCTAGTGGGTGAGGATAGGAGGCACCCACGGGTGCCTCCAGGAGCCCGCTTTCCCTTTATAGCGGGCCAGAGGAGGCACCCACCCCACAGAGGTGCCTCCAGGAGCCCGCTACCCCCCCAAAAAACCAGTACTAACAAAAACGAAAAAACAAAAAAACGAACCGACCAATTTTTGCGATTTTTCGCGAAAAACGGAAACGAGCCGAAACGGGCTGCCTCCGACACACGACAACTCGAAAACGTCATTTTCCCTATTTGTGCCCATTTCTAGTTATTTTCAGTACTTGCTGTGTTCCATCCACACACTGGTTCAGGAAGTGCAAATTTATAAATTATTGTCAAAATGAAAATTAAATTCTTCCATTATCCTTGCTAATTAGTTCTGTTTTAAAATACAAGTATAAATTCACAGTTCATTCTCTCAATTGCTTTTAGGTTGATAGTCAGTGAAATGTATACATTTAGAAATGATTAAGCTCAAACCAGCAGTGTCAGTAACATTTTTACTACATTTTTATTCTGCCCTTCCTCTAAGGAGCTCAGATGGCATACATGGCTTTTCATTCCCACCCTCCTCAACATATATTTTATTCTCTCAACAAATCCAACAATTTAGACTGAGGGGAAATGGCTGAACTTTAGTTCATAGAGTTATGGTTGCGCCAGTTTATATTCATGATTTCCCAGGCTAATCAGGCACATTCTAAGCACTGTGATAGATTTCCAGATAGCCATCAACTTCATGCCCTGATTATGAAATTGAGAAGCATCTCTTCATCATTGGAAGTAGAAAGGGAAAACGAGACGGGAAGGCACTTGTTATGATTTAGCAAGGCCTTTCTTGTGGTCTTCATAGAAGAGATAAAAAACAAGAGAACACATTTATTTCATTCTGAATTTTTGTGAAATACAATCCACTTCCTAAAACATATGGAGCATAATAATTAGGCCACAAATTCTGTACACAGTCTGCGTGGAAGATATTGATTGGGTTTGATGGTGAATAATTTCATTGATAATGGATTTGTAGAATGCTTTTCTGCTGCATGAACACTTGCACATATTTCTCTGCATGGTTTTCTCCAAAATGTACACATTTTTGTGTGCAATTTCCATGAGGTTATGCTTTGGTATGCATCCTGCCACTACCCAAAGTGTTTTGCTTTGCATTTTTCAAATATATGCAAATATCTTGCGAGAACACTTCAGAATCCAATGGGGTCTGTAAAGCATAAATTCCAGCTTGCATCAGTAAAGTGCAGATCATTTTCTTTGTTGCATGGTAAGATATACCTAGATTTTATATTCAGTTGTGCACTTGGATGCATGCCCAACTATACAATAGCCAGACACAAAGCATCTTTTGAAGTTTTCTTTAATAATAATCATGTGTGATCAAGTCCGATCAGTAGTTTCTAGGTAGCTAATGTTGCAGGGTTTTTAAATTTCTGGTCAAATTCCTCTAGCTTTGGAGCAGAAGTGCAAGGATTCACAGAGCAGAATACCTTCAGGTTCACCACCTCATGTTTTCATTAACGGGAATGATTAATAAGTCACTCTGAGACATTAGTGGTACAAAGAATAACAGGTTTTATTTATGTTCATTTATTAGCAAGATGAAAACATGACTGATTTGAGCAACAGGCCTCAACAGACTCACTGCCTGCTTCCAATAGGCGACCGAGTGGAAGAAAAAATATGATTATTTATTTATTTGCTTGTTTGTTTGTTTTATTTCTATACAGCCCATTTTCCAGCGGAACTCTGGACGGTTTACAATGGAATTAAAAACAGCACTACAGCGAATAAAAAAACAAAGCAAGAGAGGGAAAACCCTCGGCAAGAGGTGTCAAGAAGGTGGGGAAAAAGAAAAAAAATTAAAGGTCACCCAATGCCTCCCTAAAAAGGAAGGTTTTAAGCGCTTTTTTGAAGGCGAGCAGGGACTGTGCAAGGCGCAGCTCACTAGGAAGATGGTTGCACAGTGAGGGGCCAGCCACCAAAAAAGCACGATTGCACGTGAGCGACTTCCGTGCCTCTCTGGGTGTAGCCACCCAGAGTGAGCGCACCTGTGACATTCTAGTGAGCTTGGCCTCAGTTGACCTTTGGGAGATACGCTCCGACAGGTATTCAGGACCCAAGCTGTGGAGGGTTTTGTAAACCAAAACCAGGACCTTGAACCTTATCCGGAGAGCCACGGGCAGCCAATGCAGGCATGCCAGAACTGGGGTGATGTGATTGTATCTACGGGCACCCACCACCTGTCTGGCCGCCGCATTCTGCACCCGTTGAAGTCTCGGGATGAGGGTCAAGGGCAACCCCACATAGAGGGCGTTGCAGTAGTTGATCCTCGAGATCACGAGGGCCTGCACAACTATCCTCAGGGAGGCCTCATCAAGGTACGGGCAGATCTGGGTGATCCAGGGGAGATGGAAGAAAGTGGTCTTGGAGACAGCCATCACCTGAGCTTCCAGGGAGAGGGCTGAATCGAAGACCACACCCAGATTCCTGGCCCTGTCCGTAGGCTAGGATACCGCCCCGAAGAACAGAACCTCAGTCTTCTCTGGGTTGAGTCTGAGCCTATTAGTCCTGGCCCATTCCATGACTGCCTCTAGGCACAGATCCAGGGAGCGTACTGCTTCCACTGCAGAGGTAGAAAAGAAGAGGTAGAGCTGCGTGTCATCAGCATATTGATGGCAGAAAACTCTAAATCTCCTAATGACCTCAGCCAGCGGTCTCATATAAATGTTGAACAGCATGGGGGAGATTGCCGACCCCTGGGGCACCCCACAAGGGAGCGTCCAGGGAGTCAACAGCTCATCCCACAGCTGGACTCACTGGGACTGGTCACCAAGGAAGGATTGGAGCCAGCAGAACACTGAACTCCCGATTCCCGCCTCGGCAAGCCGATCCAGCAGGAAACCGTGGTCGATGGTATTGAAGGCTGCTGACAAATCAGGGAGGACTAACAGAGTAGAGAGGACAGAATCTCTTTTGAAATCAGACCCAGGGAAGGTCAATTTGTGAGTGCTGGACAAACAGACAGTCACCCCAGCCCCGAAGGATACCTTCCAACCATACTTACTAGAGGCATCATGCAAAGACATGGAGAACAAGGGTATCTATGGCTATCATTAGAGATGCCTAAGGACAACCTCTTGGTTGGAGAGATAGGCAGGATATCTCTCAATGCCATTTGCAGGGAATCGTAAGCAGGTGAAGACATCTGCTTGGGAATACCTGGAAATAAATGGTGAGCTGCTGTGTGAGACAGAATGCTGGACTGGATGGGCTGTGGCCTGTTCCAGCAAGGCTGTTCTTATGTTCTTAGCATGCAAATGGCTTATCATTCCGTTATTTGAGAAACACACTGGATGTGTGCAGTATTTCTGGCCTCCCCCATCATAATCAACTGCACAGCTCCCTGTCACAATGGCTGGACTTGGCTTATCATTAACTGGCAACAATGCTCTTGAACTGAACGTTTCCTATCCTCCCTTCAGGTTCTGAGGGCATTTTTGACATGGGGAATTCATTTGGGAGCCTCATGATAGAGGGCAAAGGAGGAGCTGTTAATATCTGAAAATCACTGTCAGATTCTACTTCTGCTTCCTTGAGAGGGCCAAGACTTGATTATTCATAGAGTCCCTTCCAGTTCTGCAGTTCAAAGGTTATTACTTGTATTACTGTTGTCAGCACTGCAGGATAGAACCACAGCAACTATCTAATGAAGCTCTCTAGATATTAAAGCCCCCCCACTCCCTCGCCTACTCTCAAGGTTCCCAAAGGCATCCCCAACTCAAAATACATCCTTAGGTAGACTCAGAAACTGGGAGGGGGGAGAGCGAGAAAAAATAAAAAGGATTAAATTGAACTGAAATGAACTAAATTAAATTAAAGAGGAATGTCACAGGCTGGTGATGACATCCAGACACCAACAGGATTCCAGGCAATATTTTGATCAGCATTTGATTCCGGGTGAGGAGCCTGGATGATGATGTCTCATCCATTCTAGTTTCACGCACAGATATTAAAAAGCAAGAGGCTTTCTAATTCCATCTCAGCAGAAATGCTCCAAGCTGCAGCCTTCTAAAAGGAATCCTCTCACATACTAAGCAGAATAAAAAAAAGAAAAAAAGAAGTGTAGAAAGGTTGACTTTGGCCTTTCAGGAGAATTAATTTTGTGAATCAATATTTTCCTCCTTCCTGAGTTGTTTTACAGCCAACAATGACATTATGGTCACTGATGAAAGTTCTCATCACAAACATGTTAAGTGCTGTACTTTAAGAGCTGAGGGAAATGGGGTGGCGGGGGAGGGAGGGTCATATAATATGATTATGTCTTTCTACCACTCCTCCTGAGAGCTGCCTAATGCCACTTAGACATCATTATTAAATTTGTCTTTTAATTAGAAAAGATTTTGGAAAGCTATCAAAGAAAACAAAAAACCCTCAATATAACTGTTTTATTTTATTACTCTGAGACAGCACTTTCACACTTGCAGGTTAAATGACTTTATTGTAGAATACAATCTCTCTCTCTCTCTCTCTCTCTCTCTCTGTGTGTGTGTGTGTGTGTGTGTGAGAGAGAGAGAGAGAGAGAGAGAGAGAGAGAGACTTCATGGGTAAAAGTTGCACAGGATTTGCTCTGCTTATCAAATGTGTGAATTCAAAATACTGTTTGCTGATCGCATGATGCAAAGACTGATTCAAAATGGTCTTGCATTTTTATGCTCCCAAAGCATTTTTTTTTTCCTTTGCTGCTGGGCGCTTTCTACTATTTCATGCCAGAACAATTTGAATTAGCTTTTCCCCATGCAATTTGTTGTGATACATTCAAATAAGATGACGGGGTGTCTGTAGGTGGTGCTTTTGGTAACATAGGCCATTGGGGTGCGATGTTCAGGCCCAGGGAGACATGCAAAAGCAAAGTACTGCAGTTCTAATGCTGCAGATAGGTGCCAATCTTGAATTCTGTGCACCAAAATAACCTTCAGCTCATGTAGGAAGATTTTTCTTGTGGAGTAAAAGCTGTTGCTGTTAATTACTTAATGAAAGTGGACTTTTAAAAATTCCATGACAATAATTTAAAACCAATGGGATTGTTTTGACTTGTGAATTATAATGTATTTTACAAAATTACTATTCAATCCTTTGATGTTCTATAGTACTCTAGACTACCTTTCCATTATTGTCTTTCTATAGAAAAACATACAAGTGTGAAGCTTAGATAAAGTGGGTTCACAGAGAACTAGAAAAGGATCAGTAAAGGTGGGATCAGAGAAAGAATTCACAGAGGTGGGACCAGAAGAAGGAAGAAAAGAATCCTGTGGGCTAAAATGTGACTTGCATCACATTAAGAAGAGTTAACTCCTGAATCAATCCACAGACCTGGTGCGAGCACTGACTGTGATTTAAAATGTAATACAGGCTTCAAATCAAATCACTACAAAGTGTAGCCACACTTTGTGTGAAAGAGAGACAAGAGAGAGGGAGACGGGGAGAGAGAGAAAGACAGAGATGGAACTAGTCTTATACTATGGTCTGTTAAACAGAAGTTAAATAGATTCATGTTATTTCAAATTACTCTTCTCCGACTTATAGTAAAAAAAATCTACCCATGGACTTATCTATATAAGAGCAATAATGAATCACTGTCACAAGGGAACCAGCAAATGTGTGAAAGCTAGGAGCAAATAACCCTATCAATAGAAATACATTAGTGCATGTTCTCATCCACTCTGAAACCTACTTCAATTCTCAATCAATCAATCAATTTTATTTTACAGCCAAAGGCCCGATAAAATACAGTATACAGTCAAACAAGTACACATTCCAATAAGTAAAATAAACTTAAAATTAGTTAAGCACCAGAATTCTCTTTCGTTTTTTGGGCTGAGAGAAGGAATTTGGCCACAAGTTCTGTAATGGACTTATTTCTGTCTTCTAGAAGATATCTTGTATACCAGTCCAAGGATCTGCCTGGTAGACCTCTCATTACAGGGTAAAGAAGCCTGATACGTTCATCTCTGTAATAACTACATATAAAAAGAACATGCTGCAATGTTTCAATTTCTTTATCATTGCAGGGGCGTAATCGATTTTCATATGGTATGCCACTGTAGCGACTCTCTAAAACTGCAGATGGAAGACAGTTAAATCTGGCTCTTGAAAAAAATCGGTATTTTGGGATTGTCAGTCTTCCCAAATATTTAGCACTTTGATGAAATTCAAGATTTAAACCGCCGGGCAACCGGCAGGAGCTGGAGGTAGGTGGCAAAAAGCTGGATACACCCAAGACAGGAAAAAGCATTTTCTCACATGGTGTGTTCGGCTTTTTGCCAACCTCCTCCAGCTTCTTTTTGCCTGCTGGGCACCTTGTGGGAGCTGGAGATGGATGGCCACCTGCTTTGGAGCATGCTTGCACCTACCCACTCCTTCAGAGCACGTCGTCAAAGCATCCTCATAGAACCTAATTCTCAAGATAAATGGGGGACTACTGTATATCTGTGTACTTCATCAATTAACAGCAATTAGCCACAGCAAGTTATGCAAACCTTTCATGAACATCAATATGTTTCTAGCCATTTTACTTCTAAAGGCTTCTAAATGGCCAAAATCCCATCCATTGTTTTAGATGCTTGCAAGAGGAACAGCAGAAATTGCCATAGCTAAATGCCAAGGAGTCAGTAGATGAATGCTGGGTGCACATTCAATGGCACAATTGGGCATGTGGCTGATGTGTGACAGGTACAACATCAGTTAACTTTTGCAACTTCTGGAATTGCTCTTGTATGCACATATAAATACTCAATGGGAATTCTGGCCACTGCATAGTGCGGTCAAATAGCGCTCTTACATTTGGTTAAAACTTGAATGGAAGAAGATAAGTACTTACTTGTAGGCAATTGAAAATGACGAAGAAGACCAAGATCCACAGGTGCCTGTATGCCATGTGAAGTCCTCCCCATAGCCATGTAATGGAAATGAGGGCAAACAGGTACAAAACAAGTGGGATCTCTAGAAAACACAAGAAAATGACATTTATCAGTAGATACCCTTATAAAAAGCAATTTCCAATAGCATCACTGCATTTTAAATTAATGTTAAGTTCTTAATACAGTGGATCCTTGTATAACAAGTGGTTTGTGTAACAGAAAATCCGCTTAAAGGGAAAAAATTCTGGAGATAGGGGGAAATTGCACGACAGAATCACCTATGGGGCAAATCCACACAACAGGAAAACGGTTGCAATTAGGGATTAATCTGTTTTCAATGCATTCCTATGGGAAAGTTGTACAAAGGGAAATTTGCATAACAGAATTTCATTTGCAACAAATTAATTCCTTTATACAAGGTAATATTGTATCTGCTTTGTAAATCAGAATTATAGCATGGGGAAAACTTCTGATGACCGAGAAAGTCATTCTCTGTTGTTCCCTGTCTTGTGTGTGTGTATGTGTGTGAGAGAGGGGGGGTTAGTGCATGACCTGCTGCTAATCTCATTCAAAAAGCTGGAGAACTAGTTTTGAAAAGACTTAATCTGACAGCAGTTTCTAAAGCCAGTGGATGTAATTATCTAATGATAAGCACAGACACTGCATTTATTGGGAGAAAAAAAATGCCCAGCCTTGGTCAAAGCAGTACGGAAACCAAGCAAGAGACCTGTCAAATCAGCAAACTTCAGCCTACCTTGATGTACCAATGAGAGCCTGATAGGATTTTGTCCTACAGGTGCCGGGGAACAGCACTACAGTCAAATAAGCAAATAAAATTCCTAAAATGCCACAAAAATATCTAAAGCCAAGTAATAGTAAAGTGACCTTTGATATTGATATTGTACCCACAATAGATTACAAAGGCTGTATTTGCTCAGCTGTGTACATTTCAAACATAACACAAGTTCTACAAAACATTGCTCTTTCTCCATACAGTATGATCAATTACTGCTGCTTCAGCACAATTGATGAAGAAGTAAAGAAAATTAAGCATAGGAGCACAGTCGCCTATAGAGCCTTCTCAGCTAGTTTGTATGTCCTTGATAAATCACATGCTGAGACATACATAGCTTCTAGCAATGTAAGAAGTGGTTTCTGTATGGATTTCAGTAGGATAGCTTTCCTCCTCATAATAGCACTGATAATTCTTAAAAAAACAATTTTGTTTTTTGTTCGCAAATAAGGACAGTAGTACAAATGTGGGCAGTTAGTAGACATTGTTGGTTTCTCCACTTCTCCTCAAACAGAACTGCATATGGACCTTAAGTCTGCAAGTGCCAACTATATCTGAGGGTCAACACCAGAGAATTCAGTGGCCCTTACTTTACAGCAGCGGTTCTCAATCTGTGGGTCCCCAGATGTTCCTGGACTGCAACTCCTAGAGGTCTCCACCACTCACTGTGCTTGAAGCAGTTTCTGGGAGTTGCAGTCCAGGAACACCTGGGGACCCACAGGTTGAGAACCACTGCTTTACAGGTTAGACGTGCATGGGATTTCACTGCAAGTATGATTATAATGAACAGGGTTCATTGAATGAGTTTTTAAAACTACATCAATGTCACTGTGCCATGAAGCTTTTCTTGGCCAGATTACTGCACCCCCAAAGGCTTACTGTATATGGCCCAAGACAATCAAGGTTCTTGAAACATAAATGTTATGTCTAATGCTATAGAACAATAATGACATAAGTTAACTGAAGGTGAGGGTGAGTGATAGCTTTATTGGACCATTAAAAGATGACAGACACAAACTAGCTTTCAAACCTGTATGGGTCTTCACTTAGTTGGACTCTACAGACTTGGGGTAATGTGGAAGAAACACAGAGCTGGCCAGATGAACAGTCTACTTAAAGCAAACTTCAAAGTAGGGATTGCAAGATTGGGTCAGTAATGTAGGTGTTGGATATCATGCCTGAAGGAGTCGATTTGAATGTCTACAATGATCCAAATCCCATTAATTCGTCTATTCAAATTGGGAGAACCAACTGTATCCCACCTGAGGTTACTACTGTCTTTTTGAGTGATTCTAATCCATACTAGTAGAGCATGTACTGTAGTAGAAATCTGCAAACCTATACCTCTAAGTCTGCAGCCTCCATTCTACTTTAAGCAAAGAAGCCTGGCCCACACATATCTGCACATGATTTTTGGAAGCTTTGTATTTTCTTTTCCTAATCATAAACACATTCGACTGATCTTTACTGCAAAATACAGCACGACATACAAGCATGTGTATGGATTTATTACAAAAATAAATCATTACAAAGATTACAAAACTAAATGCACATGGCCAGGCAGCTTCAACTGAAAGAATTCTGAACCTGGAGCTGTGTACAAGTATGTTTATGGCAATCATCCAATTCATTGTTCCAACTAGAGTAGACCCTTTTAATCAGTTGTTGAATCAACATTTAGATACACCCCATTAATTCTACTCTAGTTGGAATGACTGATTAGATTCAGGCCTATGTGGTACTGCTGCCTTGTGTGAAATTACCTATACTGGCTGGATTTCCACTATCTAATTAGCTTTAATCTATTCAATTCCATTTCCTTAAGAGTCAAACACTTGCTTTTTAAGCAGACTATTTGCTGCAAGGGATTTTGTTCAATTTCTGAGTCTGGTTCCCATCACAAATGCAGGAAAGGATTTTGACTGTACAGATCATAATTCTTGGAAGCTAATAAATCCTAAAGACATTTGAAATATTAACCCTGTTACTGTGTCCGGAATGGCTCCAAAACTTGATGAAAAAACTTCTCCTACCCCTTCACAAACTACGGGGGCATAATGCAACTGGTTTCAAAATGAGAAATGGATTTTCATCTTGTGAAGCAACCCTATTCCTGGAAATTTCATTCATCTTATGAATTTTTCATCTTAAGGGGCACTCGTCTTAAGAGGCACCACTGTATAAACCCCCAGTAGTGAAATGTTCAAGACTTGTTATCTTAAATGAACCTTATCAGGTCTCAGGAAAGAAGTTCCTTCATGTATGCATGCTTATAGCATAGGTGAGTATAGGATTAACAGGCATGCCTGTTACAAAAATGAGTAATAGGCATCTAAAAGAATATTCTATGTATTTGCACAGTTCCTATTCCCTTCCTCTCTGTAGAGAAAGGGGAAAATGCTCCCAGTGAATTATGTCCGGCATCATTAAAGTTGTTATCGCTTAAAGCAATTATTTGCAGTTTCTCATTGCTAATTTGCATCTGGACATTTTGCTTCCATTTTGCTCTTAAAGTGTGCATCTTCTACGGTAATTTCTATGTCTTTAATGAACCTAATCAGCTGCCCTGTGAAATAAGAAATTAATGAAACACACAGAAAACAATTAAGAAACAGTAATGTATAATGTGTGTGTGTGTGTGTGTGTGTGTGTGTGTGTGTGTGTGTGTGTGTTTTATGTGTTTAAAAAGCAATTGTGCTTTAGAAGTAAAATGATTTTTAAAATTGCTGTTTTGGCAGGTTTGATCTTTTTTAGGACCATATATGTAGTTCTGAAGTGGAGAGAAAGATGCTACATTCCCTTGATTATCATTATCACAGTGAAGCAAAATGGGGGGCAGGGAGGATCAGTAACCCTTGACATAGTTTTGATATGAACAGCTAGAGCTCAATGATAGGGAAGATGTCCTACAGAGAGAAGGTCTGAGAAAGAGCCCACCACAGTATGTTCAATTAAAGGACCTCAGACAAGATGGAAGGGAAGACTTGAGATCTTAGAGAGCTGCCTCCAGTACGATCATTAAGCAAATGGCTGGTTCTCTATAAGGCCTCCCTTTGCTTTCTGTGGTGGACACAAATCTGTTGAAAGGATACTGGATGTGAATTGCATGTGGCAGAAAATAGTATCTCCCCCCATCAGTGGGTGCCCATGTTCCAACCAACTGGTCTCTCTGCCACAGAGCCTTGTCTCACAGATGAAGAGTAAACAACTTTCAGAGACGGAATATGTTTTCTGTGTGCTGTGGGGTTACACCACAACATTTCCCACCTGGAAAATGACAACAGTGTGTGCAGCTCAAGTGATTAGACTTGCCACTAGAGTTCTCCTGTTCCTATAGCTTCTAGACAGGAAGTGTCAACACTGATGATTAAGGAGGAGAGGTATCTATTCATTGCCCCCCCCCCACAGAGAGAGAGAGAGAGAGTTTGACAGAGAGAGAGAGAGAGAGAGAGAGAGAGAGTTTCAGTGAGGGGAGCTGAATTTACTATTGACTAGGTGAGCTGGGTCTGGATACCATCTCCCCCCCACACACACCCAAAAAATTAATTAGAAGAATGGAGATGAGGGCCTGGTGGATTATTCCAAAGTGTTAGGAGAAATGTGTTCTTTGATGCTCCATGCTATGGCATCAGTGGCACAAAATCTGCTGGTTACAGTCCCTTCCCCATATTTTGCTGGTTTGAACCCCTTCCAGACTTTTTGTAATTTGCATATCCCCTAAATATAGTTAATGTCACACTATTCTCTGTCTACTGGTGTTCTGAGGAGTACGCATTTGAGTGAATCTTCACATCTGCCTACCAGTCAGTGTAGAATGTGTTATAAAGTCCTTAACTTCCTTAAGTGATGGCGTGTGTATGTGTGTGTGTGTCCATCCATCCATCTGCCCATCTATCTATCTATCTATCTATCTATCTATCTATCTATCTATCTATCTATCTATCTATCTATCTATCTATCTATCTATCTATCTATCTATCTATCTATCTATCTATCACAAATGTATTAAAATGTTAAACCCATTGTATTAAACCCAGGCCTCATGCAGTGGGTGACATAATGAAACGATGCTGAAGGTGTCTGAGGCTTTCCTTTTTTGCTCAATTCATTTGGAAATATAGTGCCTGCTCTATTATGTTGCAGCCTTGCTACTAACAATAGCTCTACCATGGAGTGCCTAACCTAGTAATGCAGTGCTGAAACTCAGCCAGTTTTTATACTGTAGTTCAATAGGCAGCTGAGCAGACCTTTGTGACAATTTGTGCTGGCAATCTAGCATATTTTCATCAAAAAGTAAAGGGGGAAAATAGAATTGTCCAGAGAACTCCAAGGATGCTTTCAAATAAAGGCGGGTCAAACAGCCAAGTCTTTAACAGAGCAACTTAAGTGGATGACTAGTAAATGTCATTGTTGAGACATTTCATAAGAATACTAGTGTTTTCCATGTTGCTTTTCACCCCCCCCCCATAATGGATTTTTCTTTTCTTCTTGTGTGCTCTTTGTAGCTCTTAATGTTACCTTTTAATGTTCTAAGATGCCTCTTCAAACTCCCTGTTCTTAACTTGAATATCTCTTAAATGTTCTGGACTGTGTATTGCCACTCATTATCGTAAGCCTCTTTGGGTCCTTTTCCAAGGAGAAAGGTGGGGTAAAAATATTCAAAATAAATAAATAAATAAATTCATGTCTGAGACTGATACTATCAGACCATTAGCTCTCTGTCACATATAAGGGTGGGGAATTTTGTTTAACTTTCCATTAGTCCTTTTAAGTTTTGGAAAGGTACACCTACTAGCCATTTCCTTTTACATCTGTAGTTTAGTGAATTATGTGACAGCCGCCTCCCCATTTCATACTTAGGAAGAAATTGCTGGAGAAAGCAGGGATGATCTGTTCTTCACCACACCTGCTGAAAGAGCATGCAATGTTATGGAACATACCCAAGTCCAATTTCATAACAAAACTGAAGGAAGCAATTTATATAACAGTAGATGCTGTAAGCACATCTGATCTCACCTGATTTCAGAAGCTAAGCAGGGTTGGCCCTGGTTAGTACTTGGATGGGAGACCACTAGGGAATACCAGGCGCTGTAGGTGCCTGGAGTAGGAACTGGCAAACCACTGCAATATTCCTGCCAAGAAAACTCCATGGACATGGGGTCATGAAGAGTCAGTCACAATTGTAATGACACCATACACACACACACACACACACACACACACACACACACACACACACACA
>JAHTLZ010000240.1:20830960-20845204 GCA_023846285.1 Phrynocephalus versicolor | reverse complement strand
CTCCTCCTCCTCCCGCCGCCGCCGCCGAAGGAGCAGCAGCTGGTGCCGCCTCATGGCCGAAGTGGCTGCTTGGCGGGGAGACGCGCCACCCGCCTTCCGCCTCCGCGCCCTGGGCCGACCCGCGCCGCGGCCGACGCCTGGTCGCCCGGGGCCAAGTGCGGCCAAGCGGCCAGGCGGCGCGGATGGGCGGAAGCGGCGATCACGGCCAGGGCGGCAGGGGGCTGAGCCACCCCGGTGCTTGCCCTTCCGGCCGCCCTCCTCGCCGGCCGCCTCGGGCTCCGAGCTGTAAGAGTCCGGGAGGCAGCGCGGCGGGGAGTAGCGGTTGGAGCTCCTGCGCCGCGCCATGTCCCCTCGCTGAGTCTCGCCGGCCGACAAGCTGCAGCAGGAGGTGGTGGGTGGAGGTGGCTGCAGGGGGGAGGGGTGCGGTGCGTCGCTTGGCCTGGGGTGGGGGGCTTGACCAGGCCGCGCCGGGAATCCCCCCCCGCTTGCCTCTTGCCGGAGTCCTAGAGTCGCCCGGCCGCACCTCCCCTCCCCTCTTTCCCTGACCGCCCGTGGCCGCGGGGGGGGGGAGGGGGGGCGGATTTTTTTTTCGTTGCACGGATTTTTCGTTGCACGAACCGTACGTTGTACGGGGTACCACTGTATTATGTTAAATTTTCAAAAAGTCAAAAATAAAAAGTATAAAAATGTTTAGGATAAACTGGTTTCTTATTTATGGTTATGGGGGAAGGCATATTAAAATGATATGGATCAGGCCAGCTTCACTACTGTTCAGGTATTTTCTCATTGTAGGTACAAAATGAGATTTAGCTGTGCAGTGGAAGGGGCCTTATTAATGATGGGAATTGTCCAAAATTTCCAAAACCTTTCTTTCTTAGTCTTGTTGGTCTCTTGATAAAATTTATTTATTGAATGTATTTTACATCAGTTTTCATGAAAAATATATAGCCAGCTCATGTCACTAGAAGCAAAAATGGAACACGCAGAATGTGAATGTATATTGAATGAATGCAGGAGAAAAGTTAACAGACTTACTAACCTGAATAAGCATCCAAGTGAACTGGCAGAGGTAGAGGTAGTGAGTGAGTGAGCCCAAAGCTGAGCAGCTTTCTTCTGACAGTTGCTGACTTGTGTACGCTGAAGCCAGAAAAGAAGCCTAGAAGAAAAATATATATCAATCTTGTTAAAAACTGTGGTTTCAATATGAAGACAGTCAGCAAATGAAGCACGCTAGTCAACATATATAAATAAATGTCAGAAATCTTACAATGTGTGTGTGTGTGTGTGCTGGAAGCTCAGAACAGAAAACTGGGTAGATAGTCTACCTGTTTCTGGAATTATTGCATGATTTTCAGGTCTCACAAGAAATGATGAAAGTGACACCCCAGGTCTGCTCAACTGGTTTTGGAATTCATTTAAAACCCCAACAAATGATAATAGGACCCAGGAGACAAACCAAGAATTCTGTTTTTCTCCTGGATCCCAATCAAACCAAATCCAAATCTGTGTACCTGTCATTGCCTTCTATTAAGAAACAAAAAAATGGCCATACTGTTTTGTTCTGGGGTTGTTGTTTTGTTTTTGGGGTTTTTTTTGGTTCCGTCCCTGCCATCCCCCGTGGAGGGTATTGTACCCCCTATTTTTGGTATATTTGCACCTCTGATCTTCATGTTTGTTTCTTGTTTTCTTGTTTTTAAAGTGTACACCGCCCAGAGTTCCGTTCCAGAAGATGTGGCGGTATATAAATGTAATAATAAGTAAATAAATAAATAAATTGTTTTGCACAGGAATGTTCAGGACACAGAAGCTTGGAGAGGATTAAACCTGCCAAATGGCAGATAGAAATAAATTTTTCTGTTGGCTTGCAAAGTAGAGATGGGCATGAATTGAAAAAATGACGTTTCATTTCATGTTGTTTCGTTGAGAGGTCTGGTTCATTTTGTTTTGTTTTTTTGCAAATTTTCATGGAAAAATTCATTTTGTTCTTTCGTTAATTCGTTATTACCGTTTTTCCCCAGCGCCTACCACGCAGCCCCTGGGGCCCGGTCGGTGCTATTTTTTAAATTATTATTATTATTTTATTTTAGGGTGCCAGCCAGGAGAGAACACCTTCCGCTCCCCCACCTGCCCCTGCGACACATCAGCCTGGTGGGGGGGGGAATACCTCCTCCTCGGTTCCCCACACAGCCTCCCCCGCCCAAAGCCTTCGCCATCACCGACCTGTTGGGCTTGGAGGTGGAGCTGCAAACTCCAGCCACCTCAGCTGTCACTGGCTCAGGCTGCAAAGGCTGGGGGCAACCAGGGTAGCTTTGGCGACGGCAGTACTCGGAGGCGGCAGAGGCGGAGGCAGTGGCGGCGGCCCCTTGCCGCCGGGTTTGGACTTTCTGTGTGGGGAGGCTGGAGGCGGGTGCCATGGCAGCAGGGTTCCCCCCACTTCTGGGTTCAGGTCCCATGCTACAGCTGTAGTGCGGGGCTTTTTTCCCCCTTTCAGCACCGACTGTGCGGCCCCTGGGGCCTGGTTGGCACTGGGGTTTTTAAATTTTTTTCATTTTAGGGTGCCAACCAGACCACCCTTGGGGCCTGGTCAGTGCTCCTTTTTAAAAAAAAACTGTGCCGAGTGACCACATGGCCACGCTGCAGCTGTAGTGCTGCCGTTGGCTTTTTTCCCCTGGTTGTCATCCCAGAAGCCAGGAAGACCGGACCTCCGGACCAGCACCAGGTAGGAGACATCTCCGCCCCCATTAACAAAACGAACTGAACTGAACCAATTTTTCTCAGTTCGTTTTGTTTCATGTTAAATTTGCCCCTAGGGTCGTTATTTGTTTCGTTACGTAACGAACCAAATAACGAACAATGAAACAAAAACATTCATTTCGTGCCCATCTCTATTGCAAAGATATAGGTATAAGTCTTTATTCTTCACCAACAGAAACATCCATGCTGGTGCAAAGGATGTGAAACTTAAGTAGCTCCACTGTCATTTTTTGGACACATGGGCAGCTCTCAGAAGTGTGAAAGTTATATATGTGTAGTAGAAGGTTTCAATGCATGTACAGGAGTTGTCCATCTTGGTTATTTGAGCTGCTGTGCATAAAAATGCCCTCTTATGTTCTGTTCCTACTCTATTAAGCTGTAGTAGTAGCATAGATATATACAGTACTATAATAATAATGGTTGACTCAGCCTTCCTTCTTTCTGAGGTCAGTAAAATGAGTACCGAGCTTGCTGGGGGGGGGGGCTATGTGTAGCCTGCATACCGTAATTAAATTGTAAACTGCCCAGAGACTACTTGAAGTGGTATGGGATGGTATATAAGCAGAACGGTATATAAGCAGAATCAAATGGCCTAGGGAGGTCCATGCAGTGTATGATGGCCAATATTATATTTCTCTGACTCTCATCTCCTGCTCAAAATGTAAAAGTTATTATACTTATATATCATTGCTACTTGCAGTTGAAATAATGCCAGTGTTGTTTTAAAAGCCCAGAAAGCATTAGAGTTATCAGGATCAAACCCCAGATGCTGAAAGGTTTATCTAAATGGGCTCTTTTGATTAAGTCTGGGTCCAAAAAGCAGCAGATATGTTTCACTTGATAGCAACAATTTTAGAAGTATAGAGCAGACACTGATCAAATGTCATAGGTAGAGTTTACGTAATTCAAATTGTGTTACCAAAAACATATTTTTTTTTAATAAAAGCATTTGTATGTTGTGAGGCACATATATGAATTGGCTGTTTTCATTAGTGATTTGTGACCTAATTCTGTATGTGCACCTCAACATTTTTCCACAAACCAACACAACTTTTACAAGACATCTACAATTTTTCACAAAATGCACACGGCTGCATTGAAATGGGATGTACTGAAAGTTAGTTAGATAATGTACCTAGCTGATCCCCCCCCCAGCCTAGACAAATATTTTATATTCTGTGTTGGACCTCTTCCATAACTCCCAATGGTATGCTGTTTACTAATGGAAAAGAGATAACTAGGATCTGGGAGGTAGAAACTAGATCAAACATGTCTTGGAAAGTGATAAGTTCTTCAATAAAACCAGCCCTTAAAATATTATAGGATGCTGTACCTTTGTATGACAGGGTGCAAATAGGAATGACTGAGAGATGGCAGCTGCACCCTCTCTAAAATATGGATGCACTACAGACTTAGGCTCTTTTCTACATGTTTAGGGCACATCTAAGTCATTACCCTTGAGGTCATTACAGTAGATACATGAACAGTAGAGATGAGCACAAAACAAAATTTTAATGCATTTCATTACTTGTTTCATTACCTTACGAAACGAATAATGATCCAACCCATCAAAGGAAAATGAAACGAAATGAAACGAAAATTTCCATTTCGTATTTCGTTCCCCCAACTTGTAGCCATCTTCTCTTCTCCTTGCAGGGGCCAGGACCAGGAGGAAAACAAAATAAAAGGGGCACAGCAGCTAGCGCCTCTCAGCTCTAGGGGGGAAAAGCCCCCAGTGTCTGGGACTTACAAAAAAAAACTAAGCGCCAACATGGCCCCTCTGGGGCTGCATGGTCAGCACTAGGGAAAAAGTGGTGGCGGGACAGTCTACCGATGCCCGGCCTGGCCACTGTTTGGCCTCCGGAGGTGGCAGTGGGACCCGAACCGAACCAAGGATGCGCCCCAAACAGAACCAACCGAACCTTCAGTTTTCTGTTTCATGCCCACCTCTAATGAACAGATAAGCAGAACAGAGGATGTGGTTCACTAGAGCAAAGGATATAACTCATTGTCATTAAGATACTGATAGATTAGCGACCGTTTCCAGATATGCCACTTGTACTAGTTGCCTCTTCCAAAGCTGTCTGGACATTTCCTTTTCGGCCTTCAAGACCATTTTCTGTCTGAGACTGTGCAGTTTTCCATAGCTGACTTCATAGGGACTCTGTCTATGCATACGTAAAACATAATGTCTCCTTATGCCTCTCTGCCAGGACCTTTAACTTTGGCATGGAGTAGCATCAGTTAGAATGAACAATGAACTCATAGTGCAGCCTGCCAACTGTGCTGTCTTGTGAATGATAACAGTTTGCCACGTAAGGAATAAAATCAGCACTGCACTATGAATAAACCAACGAACACAATTTTGCGCTTTAAGAAGTGCTGACCATTTAAAATGCAAGAAATGAGCAAACATAGTAAAATGCTTCTGAATATGAATTATTAACATGGCAAAGTAACACCATTGCCATGCAGAGGGCTTGCTGGTAGTGCAGAGGCACATTTTATAAGATGGCGCTGAAGGAGTTTTCCCATGGAATGCAACAAGGCTCTATTTTTTCCCTTGTGATTTTAAAATGATGAAAATGCAAAGGTAAGTCATCAATTAATTTCAAATCCTATGTCATCAGCAGACCCTCAGTTGTGTTTCCTTTTCCTCAAGTACCACACAAACCAAGAGAGCCTTAGAATTAGAATCCAAAAATGTAATAATGACTCCAGTGAATGACAATGACCTAAAAACTCACTTCAGACAACATAGATTTTTTCCCATTCCTGAGAATTCTGTGCAGTTTTTCAGTTAGTAAGAAATTTGTAATATACAATAAGAACAGCTATATAAAAAAATTACTTAAGAGAAGATCCAACAAAGTATCTATTAAAACATCAGCTAAAAAGAGTGCAGCAGTGAATTAAAAGCTAACAAGCTTAACTTCTAAAAACATGACAGAAAGAAATGCCTTTGTCTTTTTAAGGAAAAAGAACAATGGCTGGAATACTACTGGCAATTTACGTATGCATAAGCGAATTTGTGAACCTTTAGCATCAACCTGTGTTGCATGTTCTGTGTCACCAGCCACAAAACCATGAACCTGAATACAACATCTTGTTAATCTGCTGCCGATGAGACTTGCACAGTTATATTAATGCATGTGTAAAGGGCCCATGGGATTCTGGCCAATGAGAAAAAGATAATGGGCAATCCACAGAGGGAATGCTAAAGTCCTTGGGTAGGAAAGGATGATAATTTGTTGAAGAACCTCCCAGGTACCAGATCTAAACTTCGTGACACTTGAGGACTTGACCCCAGATCGATGGCACTGTCTTCAAAGGAAGAGACAGTTCCAAAAGGTGTACCAACTCCTGTAGAACATAAGGGGAGAATGGATGTGGGTATACAAACCCTCAGCATGTTGTTCAGTAGGTGTGAGCTGACTTCCTGTTACTGTAATTTGGTGGAAAATTTGTTGCTGGAGAGGTCTTTGCCAATAGTTCCTATTAAATATTATGTTTCTTGTCTGGATACCAACTCTGAGTTTTCCTTATTAATTGATGGATGACACAGAGGTGGCATTTGTGATCTTCCTTCCTTGGATGTGGTGCACTGTTATGAGCAATCAGATCACTTCCGACTTATGGTGACTCTATGAATGAGCAATCTTCTAAATGTCCTGTCCCAACAGCCTTGCTGGGTCTTCCTTAATGGAATCAATCCATTGTGTATTTGGTCCCCCTCTTCTCTTGCTGCCCTCAACTTTTCTCAGCATTATTGTTTTTCCCAGAGAATCTTGCCTTCTTCTGTGCCAAAGTATAAATGCCTCAGCTTCATCATGTTTGCCTCTGAAGACAGTTCAGGCTTGATTTCCTCTAAGACTGACTTGTTTGCTTTTCTGGCAGCCCACAGTAACTGTAAAGCTCTTTTCTAGCACCATATTTCAAACCAATCAATTTCCCCCTCTGTCATCTTTCTTTACTGTCCAGCTTTCACAGCCATACATGGTGATTGGAAATACAAGACTGCAGATAATTTTGGTCTTGGTCTCCAGTGACACATCTTAACACTGGACACTCTTTTCTCACTCCTTCACTGCTGCTCATCTAAGTCCCAGTTAGCATTTTTTTCCTATTAGTTTTCCAGTGACAGATGAAAAACATTCCAAACTGAGTTTACAGAGCTTTCAACTGGCTGATGTATCATCCCACCACTTAACCTTGCTTTGCTGTACATGGTGGGCTTTGGCTGAGTAACCTTCTTTAAACACAGACTACTACAACAACTGGTGTCCTTAGTTGGAGATTTTGAACTTCAATTTTTTTTTATTTCTGGGTGTGTTTCTGTTTCATATGTTTTCCAATTACAAATGGCTCAGATTGTTTTGAAATGGAGTAATCGAGAAATTTAATACATAAATAAACTGAGTAATTCAGGAGCCAATCCTCGTCAGTTAAATATTTTCAAGCACCTGATAAAATATACAGATCTTTCTTCAATTTTTACTCTGACTGTGATTACTTGAAGTTAAAATAAATTCTTACTGGGAAGGGGAAACATCAGTATGACTCTGCTGTGAACTGTGTTGGTTTTGGCACATTTCTCCTCACTATCATATTATTTCCTACTGACTGTCATAAGTCTGCCTGAAAGAAAATGCCCTCTCAATGCTTCTTTTTCAATTATCTATATTTTCCAATACAGCAGCATTCTCATTAATGTTTTTATTAATTCTAATGATAGAATTAATCACAGACACCACCTGAAGCTGTTCTTTGAATTAAATTTGGGGGTATATAAATCCAAAATTAAAATAAAATAAAGTTATAAACTTGTGTTAATCTTTTCCTATGTCTTTCACAAAAATGTAAAACAAATCAATGAAGTCATGTAATAACCACTGTGGAGTCCTTTTAGTTCAAGTATAGCACAGCACTGAATCTGTACAATATAAAGATCAGTGAATGGGAAATCAACAATCATTCAGGACCCGATCCTGCAAGAATGTGCAGATCTCACTTGCATCACAGAGACTTGGCTGGATGAGGCTGGGGGTGTTAATCTCACTCAGCTCTGTCCTCCAGGTTTCTCTGTAGAACAACAGATCAGACCAGGGTGATGGGGTGATGGAGTGGCAATAGTCTAGTGCAACTCCATCCCTCTTGCTAGATGCCATGCTACCCGATTTCCTGGTTTTGAATGTACATACTTAAAAGTAGGAGCCAGGGACAAAATGGGAATTCTCTTGGTTTTCGCTCTCCCCATGACACAACAACTTCTCTACCTCAGCTTACTGAATTGATAACAGAGCTGATGCTGGAGTCCCCTTGGCTCATCATTCTGGGGAACATTAACATCCATGCTGAAGCAGCATTGTCAGGGGTGTCTGAAGACTTCATGGCCTCCATGTCAACAATGGGGTCTGGCCGAAATGGTATCTAACTCAACCCATCCTGCAGGCCACACCTGGTCTTCTGCCCTCATATGGACAGTGGGGACATTGAGGTAAAGGAACTTTCTATAGTCCTATTGTCCTGGACAGACCACTATGCGGTGTGCTTTAGGCTCACTGTAATTCAGAGCCTGGCCAGAGGGAGAAGTCAGACAAAAGCAATACGTCCCAGAAGGTTGATGAATCTAGATGGTTTTTTGATCGCTCTTGGCAAGTTTCCTACCTCTCCGATGGGTGATTCTATTGAATCCTTGGTTGAACTCTGGAATGGGGTAATGAGCAAAGCCATTGACTGTGCAGCTCCTAAACATCTCCTTCCTCAAAATAGACCCTAATTGGTTGCTTGGTTTATGGGGGAGTTGGCAAAATTGAAATGGGTAGCCTGTATAGCTGAAAGGCATTAGCGGAAAACCCAGATTGAAATAGGCAAAGAAACAGTGAAAGGCCTTTGGAAGGCTTACTCCAAGGCAGTGGAGGCAGCAAAGAAAGCATTTTTCTCTACCACCACTGATTTGGCACAAAATCGCCCAGGGCAGCTTTTCAGAATAGTCAAAAGTTTGCTATATGCTAAACCACAGCAGATAACACAGACCACTCTCATTGCAAGCAAAACTGAACAGATCCAGGCTACCTTGAATGCTGCTATTGATGCAGAGCATGCAAATAAAACACCCCACCCGCCTTGTCCTGTATTAATGGATGACTTTCAGCTCCAACAGGTGGATTGTGTGGTCAGGACCCTTGGGGAGATGAGGACACCACAGGTCTGCTGGATCCTTGCCCCTCATGGATCATAAAAGCTGCCAGAGAAGGTATAGCAGACTGGTTAGGAAGAGTAGTGAATGCCTTCTGACAACAGGGCAGGATTCCGGCATGCTTAAAGGAGGCAATAGTAAAACCACACTTTAAAAAGCCCTCCTTAGACCCAATGATACTGAACAATTGCTGACCAATACCGAACATCCCATTCTTAGGGAAAGTTCTAGAGTGTGTTGTGGCCTTGCAGCTCCAGAGGTTTCTGGATGAGATAAACTACCTCTATCCATTTCAATCTGGCTTCAGGATTGCCTATGGAACTGAGACGGCACTGGTTGCATTGGTAGATGACTTATGCAGGGAATTGGATAGGGGATCTGTGTCCCTCTTGGTTTTACTAGACCTGTCAGCTGCTTTTGACACTATAGACCATGGCATCCTCCTGAGTTGTGTCTCTGAAAAGGGAATAGGGGGTACTGCCTCAAAGTGGCTCCGGTCCTTCCTGCAGGACAGAACGAAAAAGTGGTGTTAGGTGATTCATGTTCGGCACCACAGCCACTGACCTGTGGAGTTCCCCAGGGTTCTGTTCTGTCTCCTGTGTTGTTTACCATCTATATGACACCACTGGGGGAGACTGTCAGGTCTTTAGGGGGTTAAGTGCCACCAGTATGCCGATGATACCAACTCTACCTCTCATCGCCTCCAGATTCTAAGGTAGCTACTATTTCAAATTTACATGAGTGTTTAGCTGCAGTAATTAACTGGATGAGGATGAACAAAATGAAACTAAACCCAGACAAGACAGAGGTGCTCCAGGTCAGTTGAAAGGGAGAACAAGGGATAGGGATGCAACCTGTACTGGATGGAGTCAGCCTACAATTGAAAAAAGAGGCACACAGCTTGGGGGTGCTCTTGGACTCATCCTTGAGCTTGGATGCACAGGTCATAGCTGTGGCCAGGAGCACATTTGCACAATTAAGGCTAGTATACAAGTTACGCCCATTTCATGAGAAACTAGCTCTTGCCACGGTGACACATGCCCTAGTAACATCCCTGCTAGATTACTGTAATGCACCAGAGCCAGATGTTGTTGGCTAGGCAAGAGAGGGACTGTGAGTGGGTGCCACCTTGTTTGTTTAAGTAATATAGGGCAGTTATGTTGTCTGTTGTGACCTGGACCATTTTGTGCAACAGGGAGAGCTCGAATGCTCGAAGAGCTTTGAAAATGGTGAGGAGTTCCAGGTAGTTGATGTGATGTCTCTTCTCCTCTGTGGTCCATCTGTGGTGGATGGATAGGTGTCTGCAGGTGGTTCCCCAGCCTGTCGTACTGGCATCCGTCGTTATCTGTATCGACGGGTATCTCTGCCTGAAAGGTCTGCCCACCTTGAGGTTGTTTGTGGACCTCCACCACCTGAGGCTGGTGAGAAGCGGTGGTGTGACTTGGAGAAGTTTGAAGGGTGGGTCTCGGTGGGGGCGGAACCGAGCTAAGAGCCAGGCCTGCAACTGTCTCATGCACAGTCTGGCGTGTGGCAGAATTGCTGTGGTTGAGGCCATCAGGCTGAGCAGATGTTGGCCGTGACGGGCTGACACTCGGCTGGATCTTTTGAATAGTTGTATTGCGCTCTTGATCTTTTTGGGGCGGTCTGGCTCAAGGAAGGCTTTTGCTTCACGAGCGTCCAAGAGAGCTCCGATGTATTGCACCGAGTGGTTGGGAGAGAGGATGGATTTTTTGTAATTGATCCGAAGGCCCAACGAGGTGAGTAGGCATATGGTAAGAAAGTGTCCGCTTTCTTCTTCTTTTTCTTCTCCATGGGTTTTGAGGAGGACTTAGACCTCGATGAGGTAGACGGCACCGAAGCCTCTGACTGGTTGGATTTTCCATTGGTTTGAGCGACTTTTCCCAGAGGTACGCTCTTAAGCATCTGAGGCGGTGCTTGAGGGCAGGTTTAGTGAGCTTCTTGCACTGTGGGCAGGCAGCGGGTTGGTGGGTTTCTCCTAAACAGTACAAACAAAGGCTGTGTCCATCCGCAAGGGGGATCTTATTGGGACACGCCTCGCACCTTTTAAAAAGTGCTGCCGATGCCATAAACAGCGGGCAAACGGCCCGTGGAAACGGGAGAAGCCTCCCCCGTAAGGGGGTTGGTAAAATCAACGCAAACAAATATAACTAGTAAAATAAACTATTAAAGTGTGGGAGGGGAGTAACTGGGGTAAAGAAAAACATGTAATAAAGAAATATAATGAACACTTTCCTTTTCTCATTGCAGGAGCTACGAAGGAGACCGTCTAGACTCAGCCGCGGCAAAAAGGAACTGAGCTACTGCGCGGGAAGGAGGCGGGCATGCGCAGTGGAGGGGGGAGGTGCCTGTACCATTTCAGCTTTGGAAGGACCAGAGACTCGCGCGCAGGCGCAAGAAGACCCACCACGGTGTGGATTCACAGAGTCCACGACGAAGAATAACTCTTACAACATTGCTGCTATGCCAACATAACCTTAGAAACCAAGATTTGAATATTATAATTGTATGTGGCTGAATAAAAATAACTGAAATCTGCTCTCTTCCTCTTTTTCGCTTTTGTTTTGTGAGAAACCACAATATAGTCCAGCAAGATTCCTCATGCATGTAGAGTAGATAAGTTAAGAAGAATGGGAATTAACTAGGCCTACTGAAGCCATGATTTAATCAACATCTACACGCTGGTTCTATTATATATATAAAAATGTTAACCAGTGTTTTCTTGGAGCTTGGCAATATAAATTTCCTGCACAGCTGAAATAGAACAAACACATGGAGCAATGGCTTATATAATTGTTACCATTTTAAAAAAATACTTAAAAGAGAAGTTGTTTACACAGTGCATTTGAAGGGTGTGCCCCATCTTGTTCTCCTTTGGCAGTGCATTTGTTTTTACAGTTCTGTGTGAAAAAGGTTGAAGGCACTGTTTACTTACTCATACATTCCACTGACTCGGCTGTAAATAACCCGAATCAAAGCCAAGTCTGAAAATCTTCTGCTCTCTTTTTAAAAATGTTGATGAACAGTGGCTGATTTGTCAAGTGCTTCTATGCAATTGGTGCTTTTTAAAGAAAGGTGCCTGTTTCAATGAGCATAGTTTAAATAATAGCTTGCAAGTTCTACTGCTTCAAATATTGTTTTCACCATCATGTTCCAGAGAGCAGGGACTAGGTCTCTGGGAATTCTCTGATCTGCAGCCCCTTGACAAATGGGGTTCTCTTTCATATGCTGAACGTCTCCAAATCCCCTGACCAGAATACAGGAACATGTGTCCTTTGGATGCAAATACCCAGGCCAATGTAGCTGAATAAGTGAATAAGCAAACATCATCCACCAAGCATGTGCCATGTCTACCAGAAAGGCATGCTACAAAATAGGGGGAGTTATCTTGCAACTTTGAAGCTGAGACTCCAGTACTTTGGCCACCTCATGAGGAGAGAGGACTCTTTGGAAAAGTCCCTGATGCTGGAAAAGATTGAAGGCAAAAGGAAAAGAGGACGGCAGAGAAAAAGATGGTTGGACGGTGTCGTCGATGCAACCAATATGGATTTGACAAAACTCCAGGAGGCAGTGGAAGATAGGAAGGCCTGGCGAGCTTTGGTCCATGGGGTCACGAAGAGTCGGACATGACTGAACGACTGAGCAACAACAACAATCTTACAATTCCCATAAATCCTGGCCAATAAAACTAGTGTTGAAGGCTTCTGGACATTTTGGTTCTGGTTGGGAACCACTGAATTAGAGGAAGAGGAGAGGATCAGACCCAGAACTTGGAAAGGAGACTGAAAAGGAAGAGAAGAGTTGCATATATACTGTAGATAATATTTGCAAAGGAAAAACAGCTATCAATTTGAAATCACCTTTGACAGGAGGCTGGTAATGTACTTAATTCAATGAAGTACCAGGTACCTTGCTGCAATCCTGAAAAAGTCTCATTTACACATGCCTCATGGCAAAGGAACACTGTGCTGTTCACTCTGATCAAGTGTGAACATAAGCTGCTCAGAGGTAACTGGCAAATAATCCCCAGCTACAGAAGACTGACAAGCTCAGCACAAAAGTGGCAAGCCCAGGAGAGCACATCAAAAGACAAGGATGTAGAGCAAAATAATCTGTTTAGGGATGGTGTAAGTAGTCACAAAATAATTATGGGAAATGAGGACTATTTCTACCAGTTATACTTCTGCTCAGCTCAGTAATCACTGGATGCGACTTTTTATCAAGTGAATTGTGTCTACCTACACCACTCCAGTGTTCCGGCCAAGAAAACTCCATGGACATGGGGTCACAAAGAGTCGGTCACAACTGCAACAACACAACACACACACACACTACCAGTTTCCAAAACTGCATCTTGCTGTCTGTGTAATGTTAGAACAGCTAGGCCAAAAGGATTGTGTAGTTGGCTGTCAGCATCAAGAAATGAGCTAATTCTTTTCTACAGTACTTTAGCTGAAAACCCCACCCCCACCTCCCCCATCTGGATCATTTGTTGTTACCAAAATAAAAGGGTATCTTTAAAGTTGAGTTTTAATGCAGCTGCTTGCCATAGTATGTTATGGTGAAGTAGACTCACTAAATCAATGGAGATCCAGTGAGTAGACATCTTTGTAAATTCAGTTGATTTAAATGGGCCCAGTCTAGTTTGACTTATTATAGTAAAATAAGTAGCAACTAAAGTAAGCCCTTTTGAATTAATTGGGAGTTATCTAGGAATTGACTAACCAGATTACCCCTGGTTCAGTAGACATGCTCCGCAGTTTTGGACCACAACTCTCACAGTCCTTTTGTCATTGGCAATCTAGGCTCAGAATTCTGGGAGTTGTGGTTCAAAACATCTGGAGTGCCAAAGGTTCACCATCACTATGCACTTTACTGTGATAAGCAATAGGATTACTACTGGCCTCAGTGTCACAACATTTTTATTGTTCTAGTTTGGATGGATGTTGTTTAATTATTTGTGAAATAACCTTAACTGACCTTACAAAAAAAGGGGGCGACACTACCTTTTGTAAATGAAAAATTATCTGGAATGGGAAATTACATGTATAGTGCTTGTTTCTAACAAATGCATGCTGTGTGCATCACATACTGGTTTTGGTGATTAGCAAAAGAGAAATTTGGACTAAACAAAAAAAGAAGATGGCTGCTTAAAAATTGAGGTGTTTTTTTTAAAAAATAGGAAAGATGCAGCTTCATGGCAGCCATACAAAGACACACACACACACACACACACACACACACACACACACACACACACACACACACACACA
>JAHTLZ010000240.1:20811835-20830950 GCA_023846285.1 Phrynocephalus versicolor | reverse complement strand
GACTGTTGCCCACATGTTGCCTCTTTTAGAATATCCTGTGCTAGAATGAGAATGTTATTCTAATGTGTTTCCCATGCAGCATTCATTATTACTGTCGGTTTTCTTCACTTTCAAGCGTTCACACCTGTACATAGTGATTGGGAACAGAAATGCCCTTCTGAGTTTCAGTCTTCTGATTTTGTGGCTCTCCACTTGGATTGACGACAGAGCCAAGATAATACACAGTCTGTCATTATTTCAATTTCTTCCTTCACAACATTAAAACTGGGTAGCTCTTCAGTCTTCTTAACATTCAACTCTTTTGGCACTTTCTTGTTTCATTTTTACCAAAAGTCATTTGAAGTCACTGCTGCTTTCTGCCAGTAAGATGGTGTCATCTGCATATCTTACATTGCTGGTGCTTCTTCCACCAGTTTTCACATTTCCTTCCTCTAAATCAAATCCAGCTTTGAATGATATGTTCAGTGTACAGAATGAGCTGGCAAGGGGATAAAATGACCCCGCTGTCTGACACCTTTGACTAACGGAAACCATTCTGTCTATATTTTGCCCTAGCAGTAGTTTCTTCTCCACAGTACCTATACTGGTTGTACATTAGGACAGGCAAAGGCTGAGGCACAGCCATTTCTTTCAGAACAACTTATAGTTAGTTTCTCATCATCCACACAGTCAGTGGTTTGCTGTAGTCTATAAAGCATAGATTGAGATTCTTCTGAATTTTTTTGCTGTGCTCCAATATCCAGCAGATATTTGCAATCTGATCTCCAGTGCCTCTTCCTTTTTTGGAATTCAATTTGAACATGAGGCATTTCTCACTCCATATAAGGAAAGTGCTTCATTGCAACACCTAGAGCACTACTTGGATTGCATGGGAAATTAGAGTAACTGTTCCTTGGCATTAACTTTCTTGGGAATTGGAATGTATATTTAATCTTTCCAGCTTAGTGGCCACCATATTTCCCACCACCACCATATTTGCTCACATATTATTGCTGGGATTTAGGCAGATTCAAAATCTGCTACCTTCATAACATCCCAGTTCTATCACTGGGGCTTTTTCTCAGAATCAACTTTTGAATGGCCATGGGGCAACACTCTAGGAAGAAACATCCTGAAATTAAACAATGAAAGCATAGCCAGACTTGCATGTTTCATTAAATGCCCAGCAAAACAGATCAGATGCACACAGGCCCATAATAATGTTTACATGCTCCTATGTAGAAGCAACAAAAAACATTTGTCAAAGAACTATCATGTGTGGTGCTACTCTAAGTGCCTCCTAGATTCCAGGCCTTATACAAAGCAATAAATACAGTTAATCAGGACATAGAACAAATCTACACTGTACAATGTTTTCCCATTTGACCTCTCAGTTTGGCCCGAGGCAAGGGAATTAGCAATAGAAGACTCTCCATCCTACAACACAGAAGCGTGGATTTTAAAAGAGACATGGTATGCTGCTAAGAGCCATATTAAAAGTTGATGGCCTTCCAGAGAACTGCAGGCTCATGTGGAAGACTAACTTATTAAACCACTGTGAAATATATTTAATGTATTAGTTTCAACTGGTTGGAGCTGATTATACCTCCTGGCCCACCTGCCTAGGTCAGTTCGGCATTGGAAAAATGAACGAAAATGGACAACGCCTGCTGGAGTTTTGCTGCTATTATGGTCTCTGTGTCAGCAACACATTCTTTAACACAAAGCCCCAGCACAAAGTCTCTTGGAGACATCCAAGATCGAAGCACTGGCATTAAGCTCGACCTGATTCTCGTCAGGCGCTCTAGCATCTCTAGTGTTACAATCACACGCCGTTATCAGAGTGCCGACTGTGACACAGACCACTCCCTGCTGTATAGCAAAGTAAAACTGAAAACAAAGAGATTGCACCACCTGAAGAAGGAAAGAAGATCAAAAACTGATACCAGTAAGACCTATAACCAAGGAAAAGTGGAAGAATTCTCCCATGTACTCAAGGAAGCTCTTCCTGGCCCTGCTGAAGATAGTGCATCTAAACTTTGGGAACATTTTAAGAATGTTGTTTATAACACTGCTTTATCAGTATTCGGCAGGGAGACTCGAAAGACAGCAGATTGGTTTGAAGCCCACTCAGAAGAGCTGATGCCAGCTATTGAGGAAAAGAGGAGAGCCTTGACTGCAGATAAAGCTTGTCCCAGTGAGCGCAACCTACAGGCCCTGCGAGCTATTCATAATAAAGTCCAGCAGACTGCCAGGAAATGTGCTAACGATTACTGGCTGCAACTGTGTTCTTGGATTCAAATGGCAGCTGACACAGGTAACATCAAGGGGATGTATGATGGAATTAAACAGGCCTTAGGGCCAATACATAAGAAAACTGCACCCTTAAAGACTGTTTCAGGTGAGATCATCCAGGATCGTGAGCAGCAGATGGCACGCTGGGTGCAGCACTACTCTGAACTGTATTCCAGAGAAAACACAATAACTGAAGAAGTCTTAAATAATATTGAGTGCTTGTCTGTTTTGGAGGAGCTTGACAATGAACCAACACTAAAAGAACTAAATGTGGCTCTGGATTCACTTGCCTCTGGCAAGGCACCTGGGAAAGATAACATCCCTGCTGAAGTTCTGAAGTGCTGCAAAGAGATCATTGCCACTGAACTGTATAAAATCGTCTGCCTTTGCTGGAGGGAAGGGGGAGTACCATAGGATATGAAGGACGCTAATATTGTTACACTTTATAAGAACAAAGGTGACCGGAGCGACTGTCACAACTATCGTGGTATCTCTCTTCTTAGTATTGTCGGAAAGCTGTTTGCACGTGTTATACTGAAGAGGCTCCAGATACTTGCAGAGAGAGTCTACCCAGAATCACAGTGTGGCTTTCAGACCAACAGGTCCACTACTGATACGGTATTTTCCCTCAGGCAGTTGCAGGAGAAATGCAGGGAACAAGGACAGCCACTTTTTGTAGCCTTCATGGATCTTACGAAGGCATTTGATATGGTTAGGAGGGACGGACTCTTTAAAATACTCCTCTGGGTTGGATGCCCACCCAAGCTCCTTAACACAATTAGGTCTTTTCATGAGGATATGAAGGGCAATGTAGTTTTTGATGGCCTAGTGTCAGATCCCTTCGACATCCGAAGTGGAGTGAAGCAGGGCTGTGTCCTTGCGCCAACCTTGTTTGGGATCTTCTTTGCTATCATGCTGAAGTATGCTTTTGGAACTTCAACAGAGGGCATCTATCTCTGGACCAGATCAGATGGAAAATTCTTCAATCTCTCTAGATTGAGAGCAAAGTCTAAGGTACAGGTGAAATGTTTCTCCTCTTCGCTGTTGACGCCGCCATTACTGCTCACTCTGCCGAAGATCTCCAACAACTCATGGATCATTTTAGTAAAGCTTGCAAAGATTTTGGGCTAGAAATCAGCCTGAAAAAAAACCACAAATAATGGGCCAGAATGTGGACTCTCCTCCTCACATTACAATTTCTGCAAAAGAACTGGAAGTTGTCCATGACTTTGTGTATCTTGGCTCAACTATCTCAGATACACTCTCACTAGAGTCTGAGCTGAATAAACGTATAGGTAAAGCAGCTACTATGTTTTCCAGACTAACAAAGAGAGTATGGCTCAATAAGAAGCTGACAGAACATACAAAGATACAGGTCTATAAAGCTTGTGTACTGAGCACACTTTTGTATTGCAGCAAGTCTTGGACCATCCATGCCCGACAGGAAAGAAAGCTTAATACCTTCCATATGCACTGTCTTAAGCGAATATTCAACATTACCTGGCACGACAAAGTTCCAAATAGCATAGTCCTGAATCGAGCTGGAATCCCTAGCATGTACACTTTATTGAAACAGTGACGCCTACGCTGGCTTGGACACGTTGTGAGAATGGATGATGGCCGGATCCCAAAAGATCTTCTATATGGAGAACTAGTGCAGGGAAAGCGCCCCAGAGGGAGACCAGCGCTGCGGTATAAGGATATCTGTAAGAGGGACCTGAAGGCCTTGGGAATGGACCTCAACAGATGGGAAACCCTGACCTCCGATCGCACTGACTGGAGGCAAAAGATACAGCATGGTCTACATAAATTCGAAGAGGCATTTGTCCAACAGGCAGAGGAAAAGAGGCAGGCACAGAAAGAACAAAACTCGAGGACCGGGCAAGAAACAGAATATATCTGTCCCCAGTGGTAGAGACTACCATTCCCGAATTGGTCTATTTAGTCACACTAGGTATTGTTCTTAGGATCTCTACTCCAGGCATGATACCATAGTCCTTTGAGACTGAAGGATGCCAATGATGATGATGATGATGATGATGATTAGTTTCATGTTAACATTTAGGAAAGTTTTATTGTCTGGTGTTTGTAGAAGAATGCAAAGGTCCAAAAAAAAAAAAAAGAGGAATGAGTTTCAAGATGTAGAAACAAATATGTGGATTTATTCATAGGTCTTCTGTTAAAAAACTCAAGCTCCCCATGTTTCATCCTCAGGAGCTCAGCATGAAACTGAAATACAGATTAATTTAAAAACATATGGCTAGTAGGGACTTGAAACGAATAGCTATGAATAGTAACAGATTCACATATACACACATCAAACATGCTAGTCTTTGATTAATGGCAGAATTTTAAATACATATCAATCATGTGAATATTTTCATTAATAGCAAGTTAATTATGTACAGCATATGTTTCTAAATTGGTATTTCTGTTTCATGCTTAGCTTCTGAGGAAGGCTTTGGCTGAAATTTGTAGAGCTTGAGGTTTTTTAATAGAAGACCTCCAAATAAATTCACATATCTACATCCCGAGACTCATTCTTTCTTTTGAGCCTTTGCCACTTGTGCATGTTCCAGTTCCTTTTGTTTTGTTCATAAAACAATGGGCAGAGGAACTGACATGCATCATATATTGCCTAGTGCAAGAAAGGATGCCGTATCATGGAAAAAAACATTTCAGACTTATTTAAAGAGTCCAGTGCACATTCTCCCAATTATACAGAAATTAAGATGACCATCAGAGGCAAGTACAGGCAGTGACTTTGGGAGAATTACATATAGTCTTTTGAAAAGTGTCATGAGTAATGTCAAGCTTGCTATAGATGGGCAGGAATCACAAGTTCCAGGATGCAGAGCCAGTGTTCATGTTCACTTTCTTGCCATCTGTGCTTGCAGATTGCCTGCCCTATTATGTAGTTAACACAGGGACAGCCAAAGATAACTGCCAATCACCCTTGGATAGTAATGACAGTGAGTGTCCAGAAGGGTAAGCACAAGTGATACAGCAACAATGGATTGAATTAATCCAGACTTTCTCAACCTGCTGCCTTCCAAATGTTGTGAACTGCAAATCCCAACATTTCTATTTACCGTGATCCAGGACAACTGGAGGGCACCATGTTGGGGAAGGGTTAATGTAACCGTGACAAAATAGTTCGTTCCTAATTTGCATCTTTTTTCCAGCTTTGAAATTGACAAAATAGGTTTTTGATACTTTCAATTTGAAAGTGACAGCTCACAGGCGAAGCACAGGCACAAAGCACAGGCGTCAGGAATTAGTCCTTAGTGTAGAATCATAGATGCTGTTTAATAGTGTAACTTGCTTATGACAAAAAGTCCTGTGAGAACTATCAGATAACTTTTTGAACTGATTCGGAACTAATCATGTTATAATTTTTGAACTGATTCAGAACTAATCATGTTACAACAGGCGCACACCAGAGCCTAACAAAGTGGATCAACTATAAATATGTCAATTGTTCCGAAATCTGCATACCAACCGCACATGCTGTAGTCCTCGGAAAAGAATGGTGCCACCTGCGTTTTGTTACCAAAACTGCACATATTTCTGCAGTTCCAATTACTCAACAGAAATAAGGTCAGGGCTAAATTAATGTGGTAGCATATGTTTAATCTATGTTTGGAAAAAAAAAATCTTTATCCCTTTGTGCTAAAAAAAATGCTGTGTGGGAAATCACAAACCTTCCAGACATGCCAGGATTCTGTCACTATACAGCAGAAAACTGGAAAGGCAGCAATCAACAAAGCCCTTCCAATTTCAATGCTGGTGCTTCGTATGCTTTCGATGGATTCAACTGCTTTTTCCCTCGTGCTGAAAAGGATGCTGATCGACACCATTCAAAGGAGTTAAGTGGCTTTCCCAGTGAACCTTTCTGCAGTCCGGATACTATTGTGCTGCCATGCATTTCCTTTCTGCAAGAGCTCTTCCTTCCCCCCCACCTCTGCGCTCTCTCGCTCACTCGCTCTCAACACCCCCCTCCCGTCACTGCTAAAGAGTGCCGGCTCAAACTGGCTAGCTCCAGCCTGAGCAGCATCTTCTCTTTCTCTGCCTCCTCGCTTTTGTTCCCAGATTTAGAACATGACACTCACGGTTGATTCTAAGCTGCTCCTGTAACGAACCGCCTAACTAGCAAAGGCCGGGAAAACTGCTTTTTAACCAGACCAGGCAAATTGGGGGGGGGGGTGCTTTTAAAGACAAACCATATTGTAACCTCATGTCTAGTATGACTGAGGTTGTAAAACTCAGCTGGTACCAGATGTGAACCATCTTTCACTTCACATTCACATCCTGGATTCCCGGCCACTGTTCTTATTCTTGCATGAAACAGTTTATGAAGGTTATTGCAATTAATGAAAGCTGCCTGGGAGCTATTTTTAAAAGATCTATTTCATGACACAAGTTAGCTTAAGGAACAAGTTGGATTCCTTGCGGAATATATTTCAGTGCAATAACTGTAGCTGGGTGAGGCTGACATCTCTTGTTTATCTAGCAAAAGTTAACTGGGTGCTGGGTTGCTCTTTCTCAGCCTTGCTACCCTCACAAGGTTGTTGTGAAGATCAGGGGGAGGGAACATACAGATTTGCCTTGACTGATGGAAAGGAGGGCTAACGATGCAATAAATATCATAAATTACTATGATGGCCGGACATGATTGTTCTTGAGTTGTGTGTAATTTCTGAAGACCAAAGAAATCTGCATCTAATATTGTCTTAAAAGGATACTGTAAAGTCATCTTCCATACTATTCTTCCAGAATAGTATGACCAAATGTCCTCTGGTATAAAGGTCAGTTGTCTATTTGAATGACTGTCAGAAGGGAATCCTCACTCAAAGGGCTGTTCATTCCCAATGAGACTTGCAAGAACTGCAAGGGTGGAGATCAGAGATCTTGAATTTGCTCATCCATACTGAGTACCTGGACATCAAGCTCAGCAATCACACAGGTCACTAGGTCTTCCCTGCCCTAGTGGGATGCACTGCAATGTCATTTAAGCAACAAAAACAATTTGGAGGTATGCATATGAACCAGCATATACAATTTTGTGCCAATAAAATGAAATATGAGTGGCTAATCTCTATGAGATGTGGGCCTCCCACAATTCCATGTTCTCAGAGGATGCTAGAACTCAGCCTTTGAAGTGTTTTCAGAAGCTGCTCTCTAGACAATCGTTCAGTTCCAGGACCCTTTCTGATACCACAACATATATTGTGACACATCTCTTTAACCAGGCACTAATAGAAAAAGGATTGTTGATACAGTAACTACCTGGGTTGCTTTTCTGGCTTTGGATGGAATGGCTTTCTGCCGGAGATCTGGCAGTCTCCTACCAGGTGGCCAGTGAAAATTCAGGGAGCTTCTTTTCCCCTATGGTTTAGCTCCTCACATATTCCAAAAGGAATAAGTGGTCAGAAGAAAACTAAGGCTTGCTGAGGAGAGTTTACAACCCAGTTCTCTGCCTTCAAAACCAAATACATTATTTCTCCCAGAAGCACGTAAGGTAAAGTCTCACCTCTTTCTCCACTGGGTGAAATAAATACAGCAGCAACAGTTTACTCTCTAAGTTGGTATGAAAAAAATAAGAGAGAGAAAGGAACCAGATACAGTTTGTTCAAAACAGCTCCTCGTGCAGTGATAGATGCTAAGCTCTATTTACATTCCTCGCCTGAGGTGATTGCAGTTCCTCTGCAGTTCTGCACTCTGGAAACCTCTGGAAGCCATCTAAATTTAAGAGGTCCTCCTGAGATATAAATGTTTCTGTTGGCTGTGAAGAAAGTATGCAGGACATGGAGGAAGACGAAAATGGGCATGGAGAAAAGCTGTTCTAGTAATTCAAATCAACAACACTCTCATCACAGATGCAAGAGATAACACTGCGCTCGTGTAGGTGCACAATTAGTTAAAGGAAGTTCCACCAAGTATCTCTCTAACAATACAGTAATACCACGGATAAAAAATGCCTCAGATAACAATTTTTTTCGGATAAAAAATGGAAATTTCCATGTATAGGGCTGCCTCAGATAGTGAATGTTCTTTATGGGTGGCCTCAGATAACAAATGTTACATAATGCCTTACAAAAAATGTGTACTCTGCATGTATTGCAGGATGCATTGTTTGTGGAGGTGTGGGAGGAGTTAGAGTGTTTGTTTTTGTCCATGGTGTTTTGGAGCCATTCTGGACATATTTTGCTGAGGGATTTGGACCTTTCGAACTTGGTAAGGTAGGGAGCTAGCTTTTATTAATCTTTGCACTCTTTTTCTTTGCATTTTTGCTTGGAAGAGGCTGGGGTAGTCTTGCTAGTTTCATTTCTCTGTGTTTGCAGCCTTTTTTCATTACCTCTGCAGGCAAAAATGGGCTGGATTTTTCTTCCTGCTTATGTTTGTGTCTTTGCATTTTTCCCCATTGCACTTGGGGTGGGAACAGGCTGGGTAATCTTGCTGGTTTCTGTTGTCCATGTTTGTACTGCACTGCAGGGGGATGTTCTGGGTGGTGGTGGTTCCAGGACTGCAAGCCTTTAAAGTGCATTTAATAAAGAGGGCTGGAAAACTACCACCACCACCCCCAGCTTCTTCGCCTTTTTTCGGACCTCCAGAACGGATTAATCAGTTTCCCATTCATTTCAATGGGAAACCACATTTCGGATAACAAGTTTTTCGGATAACAAATTGCCTCTGAGAACAAATTAAATTCGTTATCAGAGGTACACTCTATACGAAACTCTGTATTAACTCTGTATTAATCTTTCCTCAAAAGCAGATTGGAATAGGCATATTGAAAACCAGGTGTTGCTTTTGTTACCATTGTTTCAATAGACATTCACAACAGGAGCACAGACTCTTTTTTGACCTTTATATGGAACATTTGACCAGAGTTTTATATAATACATAATCATTTTAAGATGAATATTTAGACACATTATTCAAAATTAAAAATATGTCATTGTTTTTTAAAAAAGACCAGTGTACAAAACTAAAATTGTGTAGGCTGCACTTTCTTTAGTCTTTATGCATACATATTTGTTCACTATTCCTCAGGATCTATCTATCTATCTATCTATCTATCTATCTATCTATCTATCTATCTATCTATCTCAGTTTTAATCCAATATTGCCAGTGAAATATACTGTATATTGGGAGGTATGCTCACGAGGATGCTGGATGTTCAAGAAGACTTTTGATCACACTGTAGCAGCCTGCTAACATGATAGTCCTATAGAAAAATGTGACCAAATATGACCAATTATGGGGATACCTGTACTGAAATATACCATGCCAAAATTAACAATTGTTGAATCCCTTTGTTTTCAAATGGGAAGATTTAAAAGGAGGCATTTTAGTCTCTCGATGAAATCAAAGCTTTAGTTGCCTCAGATGAAACCCTATATGGTTATAATCGACTAAAACAGTCAAATGGCACACTTTACCCTGTCAGATTCCAGGACAATGTGCAAAAATTAACACCAAAATACTGAGAAGTTGAAACAGGACATTGACAGAAATTCAGCAGCATGAATGTGCATAATACAGAGCACTTCCACCTGCAAATGTGTTCCCTGTCATGCTTCAACACTCATCCTGTACAGTACCTGTTTTTCTTTTTTATTTGTTTTCTGAACAGGATAAAAATCTGTCCCTCCCCTCTCCCTGCCTACATGTTTATATGCATGTTTTTACAGTGCATGTATTACTTGATTACCTGCCTCCATTGACTCAATTAACGCATGCACATTCTAAGAGCACTTTCCAAAAGTGCTCATTTTTGGAACTGACTAAAGCCATCTGAAACATAAGAATTCAAGAGCATAAATTCCACCTGCATCATGGCCAGCCCAGGTTTATTGGACCAACATAACCCTATCAAACTTTAGACAAAAATATTTGTTATACATTTCTTAATAGTGGATACAAAGGCAGTGGAGAGGGACCAATGTGGGAAATGTCTACCTTAATTAGAAAGATTTTCCTTCTAGTTTGGTGCTTGAGTGAACACTGTTTCACAGTTAGAAAACTAGTGCAGAGAGAGTGAGAGAGAGAGAGAGAGAGAAACACAAACACACACACCAGTTGCAATGGATGTGAAAAGAGGTGATGGCGTTTCTCATTAGAAACAAAACTCCCTTAAGAGGCAGAACATATCTACTTATCCTAGTACATGTTTTACCTCACCTCTTCATGTTACAACTTAGCTTGCTTATGTAATTACACTCCTGGAAGGGAAATATTTTGTCTTTGTTATACACCATTAAGCTACATCTGGCATTTGGTGACCCTATGCTGTATGGATACACATCCTACAAAATGGCCTTCTTTCTATTTTTGACCCTCAGTCTAATGTCAGATGGACTGGGGTCTTGGAAAAATATCTCAGTAATTGCCCTTAAAGTTTGGGTCCACCTGGGTCCTTACTGATTTCCCTTCTAGGAAGGTAAAAGCTGTTCCTTTTATGGATTTATCTTTTGTTTTATGGTCTATGTTGTTAACTGCCCAGAGTTGCCTTGGGAAAGTTGGGCAGTCTACACATATAAATCTAAATAAATCTGGATTGAGTTGGGATATGCAAGTACCATCCCTTGCATTAATTTCTTCAGTTGTAATGTTTATAACATAAGCTCTACATGCATTTCTCATTGAACCCGTTATCTGGAAGTTGAGTCGTGGCAACTGGACTTCTTTTTCTTGAGAGAGAGAAACATTTTGCTGCTCATCTAAACAGCTTCATCAGTTTGAATAAAGCTAGGTGTGAGCCCTCCATTTTATAGTCCACTTTGAGCTCTTGTCACCCTAGTCTGAAATAGGCTCATAAGATAAACAATGGCCTGAATAGGCTTGTTAGGTAGACAACAGTATCCTTAAGGTGAACGATGGCTTAAGGTACTGAAACCCATAAAGTATGGGTTGTTAGCTATGTCCTTGGTGGTGAAGGCTTTTTGATTTATTTTATTTTATTTTAGAGTATTTTATTTTGTTTTGTTTTATTTTATTTTATTTTAGAGTATTTTTATCCTGCCTTTCTCCTTGGAAAAAGGACCCAAGGCGGCTTACAGAATGGGGGATAATATAGAGTCCAGTACAATTAAGACATGTTCAAGTATTGAGAACAAGGAATTGAGGAATTTCAGTTTTTCATATGTGTTTCAGATCAGGGTGACAAGAGGTCAAAGCAGACTATAAGATGGAGGACTCACACTAGCTTTATTCAGACTAAAGAAGCTGTTTGGATGAGCAGAGAAATGTTTCTATCTCTCAAGAAAAAGAAGTCCAGTTGCCATGACTCAACTTCCAGATAAACTCACCTGGATGTCTGAGAATCTTCACAGTCATTTAGCCTGTTATCTAACTTATATGACACGTGTAGAGCACAACTTGTTCCTTATGCTTTTACTGTCCCCCTCCCCAAATCCTGTTCAGCCCTGCTGCTGTCCTCCCCCAAGGCTTTCAGGACCTACTGGTCTGATCCTGTCATGGACTGACATTTTGACAAATGCTGGCTTATGATTCCTCAGTTTATCTCACCCTGTAACAGACATGCAATTATTTTTCTAATGTCAAATTCTTTATGTCACAACAAGTGCAGATTCATAGCTCCAAGGTTTGAACAGGGCAATTTCTCAACATTAGTACAATGATTTATTGTTTTGAAATAATGGATGTTTTCAGCCACAGTTATATAATTCTTTGTTCTGCCACAAGTCGCATGTCTCACTGCATTTCTGTGACGTCAAATATAGAATGGCCCATTCTGGAATATTGAAAACAGCATTTCACATCTTTCTGTTCCTGACATACGTTCATTGTAAAGAATAGCCTTTCCATGGCTTTTGAAGGGGAAAGCATGAATGGAGCAGGACACTGCAGAGCTACCTTAGCAAGTACCAATAAGGAATGTGGATAAACAGTGCCTCATAGTGGGCTGTTATGTTCAGCATCAAAATCTGAAAGTGATATTCTAATTCAGCTTTGGAGAAAAGGGGATTAGATTGGACGGTGAATCCAGTAATACAAAGGCCAAGATGATTTCTTTCCAGAGTTTCATTCAAAGGAACAGAAAAAAATTATACATTCCATTTTTTTAAAAAAAACTATTTTTACACCAAATACAGAAGAGGGACAGGTGGCACCTGAGAAACATGTATATTTCTTGTAGTAGCTTTTGTTAAATAAATGCCTCTTTGTGGGATGCATGTGGCATTATCATCACTTGACAAACAGAGAGAGCTAGATCAGAGCTGGAACAGTGCTTTTTTGTTGTTGCTTCGTTTTTGAGAAGAGTGACCCCATGGCAACTATGGCCACAAGGGAACTTTTCAAAGCTCCAGGCAGACAAAAAAAATGTAAGCATGCTAAGTTGAGCCTCCTCCCTTGTCATTGTCCCCATCGTCTGTTCCAGGTGATAGAGGCAAATATATGTAGTGGAGAGCCTTTTCTCCTCCTATGAGGTCTCTGCATCTCAGAGGGTTCCAGTTTTCACTTTTAAATAGATAATCCTTTGTACTTCAAATATTATCCCTCATATTCATGTGGGCCAATGCTGGAGCACTCCTTGTAAACCTGGTGGATTAAGATCCACAAAAATATAAATCATAATACAATTATTTTAGCCTTTAAGTTACCACTAAGCTTTCATTTTTTTCCACAACATAGTCTCTTAAACAAGGACTGTTCATTTGTGACTCAGGCTTCACACAGATGGGAGTAACATAACAGGCTTCCCTCTTTGGGAGGTTTCCAAAAAGAAAGAACTACAGAAGGGCTTCTATTAATTTCAGGCCAGAGGGAACGTTGTGACTCTTGAAGCTGAGTTAAGCTTAAGAAGAAACCAATGCAAGCATGGTGACTCTTACTTGGGTTCATCCAGCCCAGTAGTTGCAGAATGCATCTGTGTTAAGAGCTTGAATTGCCTTAAGGTGAACTTTTCCCCACATTTACAAAGCCGCATAGCCAGAAGTAGTCACTGTTACACAAACATGTGGTGCTTATATACTACCCCATAGTGCATAAAGCACTCTCTGGGCAGTTTACAAGTTAATTATGCAGGCTATCCCGCAAGCGAGATGGGTACTCATTTTACCAATCTTGGAAGGCTGGAAGCCTGAGTGAACCTTGAGCCACCTACCTGGGATTGAACCCCAGGTCATGAGCACAGTTTTGGCTGCAGTACAGCTGCTTAACCACTGTGCCACAAACAACAAGGAAGGGGAAACTGGAAAACTGGAAAAACTGGTGGGGGAATGGAGGGGGGAATCCTGACAGGTTCATGAAGTACTACAGAAGATGAAAACAAATGGTTTTGTTGCATACATTTCTGGGTTCCTCTTAAAGATCTGACTGCAAAAGCAAGCTTTGAATGGAAAACAAAACATTAACAATACTAGTCATGGCCAAAGAAGTGATCCAGTGAGGACATTTTTGAACAATTCAGTACAGGGAAGAAAGATAAACAGTATAGGCTCCCAGTAAAGGCCATGTGGCTTTTTCTCAGAGATCGCCTGACCAAAGGTCATGGAAGATTAATAAATAATGCCATTTACAGCGAGGGTTAAACAACAGTTCAGGTTCCAAAGCCAAAATATACAGTGCCTTCAATAATATACAGGCTAGCCCAGATTAAATATAACAGGCTTCAAAGATCCACAGAATTAGTGCTGACCTAGTTCCCTTGAAGATCACATTATTTGAGAACATTGTCCTTCATAAGTTAACATAAAACTCAGCTACATCTATGCAGTTTATCATTAAGCATTTCCTCTTATTGTAAGACTGAGAGGGGAAAATAGCATTATTTGTTTGGAAGTTTGTGCCAAGAGGGCCAGACTAGTTTCAGTGTTCCATAGCCTCCTCAAAATGCAACCTGTACGACATATATCATATAACATTTTGGCTAGAATTTTATTTTTGTTATGATTTGTTTCGGTTACAGTAAACATGGCTCACCATCTGCAGTTAGTTAGTCATCTTTTCAGTATAGTTCGCTTCGGTTGATTTTGCTGACTCATCAGATAGAGAGACAGCGAATAGCATAAAACACTTATTTGTGATCCTACAAATTTAAGATTCCTTTATTTACACAAATCTCTTTGAATTTCCTGACTCAGTTATTTCTCTCAGTATCTAATAATGAGCAAACAATCTATGAATATGACAAAACAATGCACAATAAAACTGAGGTACAGAATGTTGCTTATGTACCAGATGATTAGATTACAGGGAATAATTTTGATTGCCACCACTGCTCTAAAATTAAATGCAATAAGAAGATTCTTTGCCTCCAAACTTGGAGGGATTGTATAGGAGACTCAAGGGAGGTTTACCTGCAATGCTGGTGTTTCTAGGTCTGTTGGGGCCATTTTATATGGCTTTAAAGTTTAAAAAAAATTACAAATTGATTCCTTGATACAGAAGAAAACCCATAAATTCATTATTTGTGACTCATCAACCTCGAAGAATCACGAATCAAAACAAATCACATTTTTTTTATTCATGCCCATCTCTCTATGTCCATTAAAACATCCTTGACAAAGTACATGGAATATCACTGTAAGATAATTTAGCATAAGGCACCTTCATAAACCCATCAACTGAATGATCCTTAGAATAATAAATCACAGTAGAATAGCCCTACCAAGTTAATGGTGATTTGATGAGCCAGATCGTCCATAGGTTTCAGTGATGCAAATGGGCCTTCTCTTAGAGAGACTTATTTCAGCATAGTAAGTTGCAGCTACAGTAGGCTCATTTGAATTCATGGAACTTGTGCAGGAGATGACTCACTAAACCCCCATTGATTCAATGGGCCTCCTCTAGTATAGTTTACTCTTCTGAGTAATAGGAATTTGGCTGATCTTGAAAATTTCCTTGGTGTTACCTCCCACTGACTATATCAGAATTTGCTGCTAAATGTATCCAGCTGTGCAATCCTTTACATGTTAACTGCAGAGTAAGTTTCAAAATATTCAGCAGGGCTCACTTTCAAGCAATCAGCAACGGATTGCAGTCTAATATCACACTAGATGTAACTCTACCCCCCTGTTTTCAACCGCTTAGGATTTATATCTTTTTTTCTTTGACTGTTGATCCTTCCATGAAACACACCTCAGATATTTGAAATGACATTGATTCCTAGCTTGGGAAGGGGCTTCTGAAATGTTAAATTGGCAAACCCAGAACACTGAAAGAATCCCATCTTTTGTTTCCTTTGCTTTAACTCCTGAATTGCTTCATGAATTAAGTAAACATGGAATTGGGACTGCCAACATTGTCCCTTACTACAGTCCCTTACACTTCAAACCAAATATTTTAGCAGATGACTAATAATTTGGGCTGGGTATGAGAAATCCAAACAGAGTAGCACTGGCTGATTAATTTTTTTTTTTTTTGCATTATAATGAAGCAGGTAAGAGTTCTGTGCCTTTATAATTAAAACACTATTCAAATAGCAATGCTGATGAGTGAATTTAATACATTTTATCTAGAAAAAGGAAAAAAAACAGGCAATAAAATCCATTTAGAGAAAACTGTTCAAGAACCTCACTGGGGTAAAGGATGTATTGGGGAAGTATTCTATGATTTTTTAGAGCTGACACACATTTGGCAGCAGCTATAGCCCCATAGAAATTTTATTTATTTATTTATTTATTAAATTTATATACTGCACCGTCTAGCAACATGGCTACTATGGGCAGTTTACAAGCTACAAAGAAATATAAAAATACAAATCATAAATAATAAACTATGAAGTATACAATATAACATGATAAAACATAGTCACATTACAGATCAAATGAGATTAAAACAGAGAACAAGATGGGCTAAAGACAAAGCAAGAAAAGATAACAGCAAATAGACAGAATGAGCTAATACCCAAGGAAAGCCTTATTGCTACCTTATCTACTTTTTACTGCCTGTTTTCTGGCACAGCATTGTTAAAATTGCAGTTCTCGAACTACAGAAGACTGCTATGCATCTGAAGCTCTGAAGGCTGGTTTTGAGTTTCAGACTGACAACAGGAAGGAAAACCAGCTGCACCTTTAATACCAAGAGGGAGAACCATAGAGTCAAGTCTACAAATAATGACCACCTGGGATGCCCTCTAGAATGGCTTGCCTAATTCACAATCATATTAACTGAGACAATAAAGTTAACAAGAGTATGGTACACTGAAGTGTCTTGGCAGGCTTTAGCACATTCTTTCAGCCAGGTTTTATAATCTTTGGTTAACTAAGTGCAACAGACAGGAGTTCATGATGAGGTTATGCTTTTTTAAAAAAATAAGTTTTAGTCTACTCCGATACACATGGCTGAAGTCAGAAAAGGGTACTTTTTGTTTCATAAAGGCAGACAGAACGAACTCCAACATTTATGGCATCTTGATCCTACCCAGCTCCACCTGCAAACAAGAGTCATTGATTTAACTCACTCCCTTTCATCAAATGACATTTGCCTGAGCCTGCTAGATTTGCCTGAACAAGAATGGGTCAACTTCGGAACAAAAGAATGGATTGCGAGCAGGTTTGTTTTCCAACATCTGAGATTTAGGGCCAAGTGGAAGAATAACAAAGATTAAAACATTCCAAGCTCCTGTCTAACCCTGTGTACCATATTATCCATTCAGAGCTTGGAAATGTTTCTTCTGGAAAGTGTTTTTCTTTCTTGGATACTGTGTCCTATTTCTGGTGGCAAAAAACAACTGTTATCACAGGAATGCTGGGGGCAATTACAACACAAAGGCAAGGCCTCTGGTGGATTCTTTGATTATATGTGCTGTTCAGTCAATTCCAATTAACAGTGACCCTTCTTAGGGTTTTTAAGGTACGACCAAATACAGTAATCAGAAGTGCTTTACCAGTCCTTCCTTCCTTCTGGTGGCACTCTGTGACCGTATAACTTGTCCATGGCTGCACTAGCTCACTTTCCCCTTCAGGAGGCACAGTGGGCAACTGAATTCTCTACCGTTGGCTCTGCTGCTATGTGTTCCAACCCTCTAAACCACGGGTCCGCAACTCCCAGTTCACATATTGGCCTGTTAGGAACTAGGCTCCATAGTGCCTCAGTAGCTAGTAAAGCTCCCTAAGGTGTGTGCCCAAGCAAGCTCGCATGTTTCTCCCTGCTTCCATGCAGGGCTTTTTTTCTTCCATGCAACCTTCATTACTGTTTTTGTTTTGGCTACAATGGAAAAAGTGGGGGGGGGGCGATATGTGTGTGCAGATGCGCCTGCAAACATGTGAATGGTCCCTGGCACTAAAATGGCTGGGGACTGCTGCTCTAAACTATGCAACCAGCTCAAAGACTTTGCCCAAGTGAAAAATAGGGTGTGACTGAGAACTTGTTGTTCAGTCATTCAGTCGTGTCCAACTCTTTGTGACCCCATGGACCAGAGCTTGCCAGGCCTTCCTATCTTCCACTGCTTTCCGGAGTTTGGTCAAATCCATATTGGTTGCATCGATGACATCGTCCAACCATCTCATTCTCTGCCATCCTCTTTTCCTTTTGCCTTCAATCTTTCCCAACATTAGGGACTTTTCCAAGGACTCCTCTCTCCTCATGACGTGGCCAAAGCACTGGAGCCTCAGCTTCAAAATCTGTCCTTCCAGTGAAAGAACTAACAACTTCAATTGTGCGTAAAGTCCTGACTGAAGTCTGAGGAACCAGAGCTGCATCTGAAGATTATTCTGGAATCTTCCACAATGAATATACAGTGTCTAACCCACTCCACTTGTTAAAAGAGGCTACCAACATACATTCCAAAACATATGTATTTCACTGAATTTTGGAAGCTAACCAGAGCCAGGGTCTGGTTAATACTGCCATGGTTGACCACCAAGGATTAACAGAGGTCTCCTGGAAATGTTTCAGCATGGAACCATAAAATTAATTGTGAGATAGTTCAGACAATCTTGAGCTCTATGAACTAAGATTATAAGATAGTTTCCTACATTGACATAGCATGGATAATCCTTATAATACATATAGACTTGTCTAAATCTGCGGCTATCTTACTTCCTGCAAAAAAGATGAGGTAAAGCAGATGAGATTGGTATATAAAGAAGATACCCAATCTCATTCCCATACTAAAAAAGTGACAGCAAATGCTTTTTTCCCATTTACTATAGACTAGATGTAAAAAGACTGTAGCCAAGCCAATCCTTTAGCTATACAAATCCTAGAAATTCATTCTTGGCTTTCTAGTTGTCTTTAATTAAAAATCAATGAAAAAGAAAGGTAGTTTTTGCTGTGCCTTCCTCCTTTGTCCACATTCTAGAAGAGAAGGAAAACATGATTATTTCTCTGAATTTACCAGAGAAATTCAGATTCCTATCTACTCACTCCTCTATTAATTTTGATCTACGGTTGATTTAGGGAGATGTGTTTGCACATTCTAGGTACTTTGAAGTAGCTCCTCTATGAACTTTGTCTGGAGGACATCCATCAGTCACAGTCTGCCCTTCAGCTGACCTTGGGCCATGCAACAGAATAGAAATATGTACTGTGTACTCCAAGAGCTTTCACTTTTGGACAACTTCCCAATTGTGTACTTTTCCTCTTTGTAGTTTATCACTTTCTTGATATTGTTGTTTACATCACAGTTATTACATAAGTGGAACACTTCACCCTGCAGTTCTTCAAAAGTGTTGTCTGGCTTCCAAGGAAAAAGTGTCTGATACAGTATCTTTCAATTAATGTGGACTGTTATCCAGAAGAAACAAATTAACTAATTCCTCTAATTTTGTAGAGCCTGGGAAAGTAGTAGTAGTAGTAGTAGTAGTAGTAGTAGTAGTTTATTATTATTATTATTATTATTATTATTATTATTATTATTATTATT
>JAHTLZ010000240.1:20782405-20800950 GCA_023846285.1 Phrynocephalus versicolor | reverse complement strand
CTAATTTTATCATGGAAATTTGATTTCCTGAACCGCACTGTCCACTGGAGACTAGTTTTTACTATCTAAACTTTACAAATCTCTTAGTCTGAAAGGATTAGTAATATTAAAAATGGTATGCTACACAGCATGGTCTACCAAATTCATTTATCTGAACCAGGGCACATATTGCTGATAATCCGTTGGAGTGATCTGTTTAGCATGACCTCTATGTCAAAGCAAATGTACCATTATTATTTGGCTGTTGCTTGAAAAAGAGAGGCTCATGGTGAAGTAGGTAACCTGGAGAAGAGCAGTCAGGCCTCTACCCATAGCCTGAGTTTGATCCCAACAGGTTTATGTAGTCGTCTCAAGTGTGACCAATCTTCTGAAGTCAGTTAAACTGAATGCAGTGGTACCTCAGTTTGTGAGTATCTTGGTTTCCGAGTGTTTTACAAAATTAAAAATTATAATAATAAAATTTTGCTTCACTTTGCGAGCAATGTCTTGCCATCTGATTGGCACTTGGGGTGGCAAAAACAAGAGAGAGAATGTTTAAAAATCTGTCCTCCCCCCCCCTCATTGTGTGGGAGGAAAGGAGGGGCTTTTAAACTTGTTTTTTTTTTTTTTTGCTGCCCAAGGCCGCACAGCTGATTGGTGCTTGGGTTGGCAAAAAGGGGGGAATTTTTAAAACTCCCTCCTTTTTCCCCACCCCATCAGGTGGGGGAGGAAAGGAGGTTTTTTTTAAAAAAAAACTGCTGCCTTAAGCCCACACTACAGCTGATTGGCGCTTGGGGTGGCAAAACAAAATGTTTTAAAACCCTCCAGTTTCCCGTGTCTGGAAACTGGAGGGTTCCTATGGGAAAACAAAAAACAAAATGCAACAGAATGAAAATTTCCATTTTGTCTTGTTTCATTTTTCTTTGAGGGGGCAGTTTGTTATTCGTTTCATTACTTAACAAAAGGAATAGGAAATAACAAAATGAATAAAAATGAATAAAAAAAATTGTTTTGTGCCCATCACTAGTTGTATTATTAGCTGACTTTTTTAACGAGACATTTATTGCTGCTACTGTTGATAGTTGTTGCGTGTTTTATGAGTCATTCTTGTTTTTATGTCCTTGATTAAGCTATACTTGTTTAAGCTTTTACACAACCCCTAAAATCCGCTGGCCACTTAAATTCGGACCAGAGATCTTAGGGGCTTGTCGCTCTTCCTGTGTCCCCACCCCTCCGCACTTCCTTTCTCCTGTCTGCGGGAGGGGAGGGAGAAAAAAAAAGGAAGAAAGAACGTGGCTCACCTCCGTTCTGCCTCTCGCTCTTGACACGGCAACATTCCAGTCTCTTAAGTAGCTCTTAAAGGGGCGGGAGCAAAAACAAAAAACAAAAAACAAACAGAAGCAAGGAGAGCCCCGCACTCACTATGGTTACACCCCATCAAGGAATTTCCACCTCCAGAGAGCAGGTACTTGAAAGGTGCACTGGGACACGCTAAAGTGGGCGTGGTCGCACTTAATTTCCTGTAAACTCCGGAGCTGGTGGGGAAACATTTTTAAGCTCCAGAGCTGGGAGCCATTTGCCCCGGAGTTTAGGGGTCGTGTATAAACTCCCTGATGCATTTACAACTAAACAAAACAACTTGGAAAAAATGAAGACAGTGGTTATTTATTCTGCTCAGGACACGGGGATAAATCCTAGGTAAATGGCTTGTGGTTGACTCCAACTTCTGTCCATCCGAGGTCAGTAAAATGAGTATCCAGATTGCTTGGCGGTGGGGAATGGGTAGCCTGCATAATTATTGTAAACAGCCCAGAGTGTGCTTTAAGTGCTAAGGGGAGGTATATAAGCAGAAGACTTTGGTTTTGCTTTTTGCACACCATGGCAGTGTTTCACACTAAAGAGACAAAAAAGGTTTTCCTCTGTGTCTTTGCAAAGTGTCTCTGTTCACAGTTAGTGCCCCTTACCTATGAGAAATGAAGTATCCCCACACACATTCCAAAAAAAAAAAGACTACTTCTACTCTTTAAATATCCCTGCAAAAATAGCAGTCATTGTCATTTTACACAAGCTGCATTGTTTGTGTCACAACTTTATTTATGTTGAAATACTTTGTGAGTAAATTTGCTCAGTTTGCCTAAAGAAAGGTGTGTGTGTAAAAGAGTGTGGTTATGTTTATTCTCTTTCTTTGTTCAGGGTGCAGTAATAAGCTTTACCCTCTCCAAGTATAAACACTGCAATTCCTTCCATGTAAGGCTAGCAATGATAGCTTCCACCCAGTTTTATGGACCTAACAAGCCAAAGTGCCATCGATATTTAGTTTTTGTTTTCAATGAAAGCAAGGAAATTATACTCCTGAAAGCCTCCTGAAAGTACAATTTTATTTTTAAAGCACGGTATGCCACTCCTTGGTGCCTCACATTAAATAAACCTGATGTTTTTATTTAAAATGGAATTTAGACTGCAGAAATTTCCTTATGAAATGTCAACAGTGGTGGCAGCGTGTGGTCCATGGCAGTTCAGGATTTGGGTGGAAATGGACTTGCAAATGCATCAGAAATGCCCACCTCTGACCTAGGCACACCCACATCAGGTTCATGGAGTGGCCCATGCCATGTCCCAATGGAAGCTGAGAATCAGGACGTGTGCAACGGCAATTATTTCCCTCAACAGCTATTAAATAAAGGCATACTGCTATGTTGAGGCATGCATCTACCCTGAGAGCAAGTCCACCTGTATAGTCTCTCATGAACACCAACTGGACCCAGTTTTCCCTAATGGGTTTGCCACATTTTCTCATAAGTTGAAATGGAGTTAGCACAGTTTACCGTGCCCAGAGCAGGTTTCTCCAGGAATGGGTGTAACTGGCCTACTAGCTTTAATTGTGCAATGCACTCCTGGCCACAACTGTGACCTGGGCATGTGGTTGTTAATGAAAGAAATAAGTGAGAATGCCAGCTCTCTTCACAAAGAGTAATTGGGGGAAATAGTATATAACAACAATGGCTGCTGGTATGAAAAGGAAAGCTGGAACAGTTTTGCAGTAACCAGTTCTGATTATATATGTAAGAAATACCAGGAGGTGAACTATGGGAATGATCCAAGGTAAACACTTCTCTCAAAGGGACAGTGTGTCTTTCTGAAAAACACTAGCAGTACAGTGCCACAGAAAATCCTTCTTCATGACAATAAATTCTAGATGTTTAGGGTTTTTTTCCTTACACTTTGTCCTCTTGCTTAACAAGATAGGAAAAAAATTGTTGACTCTAAATAGTTTCAGCTATTATGTAAGAGTCCTGTACTCTCTTGTGTTGTAACACATTGCTCAGCAATTTCCACATTAGAAAGGTGTTTTCTCTTGTATGTGGACATCTTGTATGTGCGTATAATCACATTAGACTTTTAATCTCTTCAGCAAGCTCACGCTACCCCAAACAATTTCCTTAGACAAGGCACAATCTTTATGCAATACAGTCAAAGTGGCTAAAATTGTCTATGCTCTGTATGGGAATTAAAAATAAAGTTTCTGTCTGCTGGTTTACAATCTAAGAGATACAACCTGAAAGAAGTAATGGGAGAAAAGGGACACAAATAAATTGAAATGTAGGGTTAAAGATTTAGAAGCCTGAATTATATCATATCCTTTTTTTCTTCCATACTCTTCATATGGAAATGTTTTCGCCACTGACAAAATTCTGGTGATATTTGGTCCATCGGTTGGAGAATCTTTGCAACTCCAAATATATTGGAGTTCAAGTCCCTTACACTGGTGATTCCAGATGGGACCTTTTGGCATTTAAAGTCCAAAGGCACTGAAAGTCCAAAATGTCCTCATCTCTACACTCAATCAACAGAATAACTTAATTCTGCATTTTTCCAGAGTGCAGTATTGTCATTTTAGTTTCAAAGAGTGAGAAAGAGTGAGTGTGGTGGTAGAAGGAAGCAACATTTCTGGGATGAAAAATATGTCAATAGGATGGGGGGAAAACCTGCTCCTATATTAAAATTCATACGGCAAAATGAGGGAATAATGTTTGACTCCTGAAAATACTATTAACTAGCCTTTGATACTCCATTATAAGACTTCGTGTTCTCCAACAATGGTCTTCATTTACATTCTGAAATTTTTGGAATGAACTTAATTGTGTTATACGTTTAAAATTGTGTTAAGCATTAAAAAAACTCAAATTAATGAATCAGATGTTCTACTGTTAGTGAATATGAGAGGAAAAGGTTTTGCTGCCACCTGCTGGTTTTGTTGTACTCTGGCTGATCAAGATAGCAAGAAAAGTGCAACAAAGATTTCTTCTGGTTTTAATTCAGATCATTCTAATTTACATTAATTTATTGGACAAACAAAGTAGCATCCAAGATTTGCACCTAAGACTTTTCTAGTACAGTATATCGAGTGAGAAATGTCAAATGTTTAGTTTGGAGCCAGAAAAGGTCAAGGCATTGAAGATCATCAAGTTGCAGTGCAAATGTGTATTTCTAAAAATTAATGGGTATATCACCACATTTCATTGCCTTGATGAACCCATACTCTGGAGAAGAGAAGAGAAGAGGCTACCATTTGGATAGAATATGGAGAACAGAATGGTTTTGCGCTGCCAAGGCATCCGACGAGAATGTATTTTGTGTCCCTGTCTATTCAGTCTCTGTGCAGACCATGTCATACAGAAAGGTGGATTATATTTGTGAAAACTTATGGAAGAAAAATAAGTAATTTGAAAGATGGGGATGATACCATATTACTAGTGGGAAATGGCAATGACTTGAAATGACTACTGAGGAAGGTTCAAGAAGAAAGCTTAAAAGGAGAGTTACAAGCAAACATTATAAAGACAAAAATGGTGATCACACAACTTTGACAATGAAGAAATCATTGTTCTAAAAGAATATTTACATTTGCTTTGAATCAACAATCAAATTGGAATTTGCATCCAAGAAAAGTTTATGAGCTTGCTGAAGAAAGTAAAAGTCTAATATGATATTATGCACATACAAGCTGTCCACATAGAAGAGAAAACACCTTTCTAATGTGGAAATTGTTGAGCAATGTGTTACAACATGAGAGAGTACAGGATTCTTGCCTAATAGTTGAAACTATTTAGAGTCAACATTTTGAACAGTCTGGAAAAGACTGAGGCTCATTGATGAAATAAATAGAAAACTTCTTGAAATATAAAGCCGTGTCACTGGAGATGAAGACCAGGATTATCCATAGTATGGTATTCCTGTTTACTATGAAGGGATATGCAAGTTGGATGATGAAGAAAGCTGACAGGGAAAAAAGGTATTTGGAACATGATGTTTGAGGAAAGGTTTATTCATACTATGGGCAAGTAGAAAGACAAATAAGTCAAGCCTGAGCTTTCACCAGAAATTAAAACTGAGACCATTGTACTTTAGGTATAACAGGAGAAGACATGACTCACTGCTGGGGGGAAATGGAAGGCAGTTAAAAAAATACCCATTTTATGAACGGTCTTGAGTCAATAAAGAAATATATTGGCTTTCATTTGCAAGACCTAAGCAAGATTGTTAACAAAGTAATAAAAGTAATTATTGGAAGTAACAGACAAGATACCAGGCTGTGGTGTGGTGTGGTATAGTATGTCCAGTGTAAATCAACAACAGCAATCCACCATTTTAAAACCCAGCAGCAACTGACTTTGCAAGAAATACTGTGATACTAAATGGTGCAACAAAGAACAGTAGTTCTTTTAACTTAGTAGGAACATTTACTACAGCATTCTATTGCCAAAGTCCAATTTCAGTGGGGCAAATTCCCATTTGAAACAGTGGGGTTTAAAGTGAAGCACCTACCATCTGTTGCTGTCAGTGGAACACCATACCTTGTCTTCTGAAAATTCTGCCTAGTGCAATTCAAACATGCATCAATTTCTGTTAATCTGTTTAAGGTGCACCAAATTTAAGACAAACATTGCCTAGAAGAAGGTAAGACTCAAGTATCCAAAGAACAAATCAAATAACATGTAATATACAGTATGGTTCCATTCAGAGCACAGGCGGGATGCTTCTCATTAATAAACTTCTTAGAAAATTCTATGAAGTCAAGTCTGCAACATTTCATAAGTCGTATGAATCTGATTATACAGAGAATGGACAAGAGTTCATCAATGGCACTGATGATTAAAGAATGGAATAAGAAATAGTGGATTCAACTGATTACAGCTTGAGTTCATTCTCTAGAATACCACATGTGTACTTCCCCTCTTCAGGATCAGCCCCCCCCCTTTCACCATTGCTATTATCCCCATGCAGAATAGTAGTGAATACAGAAGCTTTTTCAGGTTTCTGAGGGCTTGCTTGAGGCTACATGTGGAACTGTCACATTCATTCAGGCCACCAAACAATTCCTGCCATCATTTTCATTTTTCATTCCCAGAGAGTTTCCTGTTCCATACATTCATACATCTGGCTTATTGATCAGACTGTACGACCTTACTCAGTTTTATGAATTATTTACAGCACTTTGAAGCAGAATACTGAGAGTTACTTTTCAAGAGTAATTCATTCCAATCATCTGTTAACGATGCTTCAGAAGGAACCAATTCTCATTACTCAGTAAAATGCTGAAAATTCTTTTTATGCTGCTCCTTATGTAACTAGAAAACATCATTCATTACACCGCCAAAGGTATTTCCATTCTGCACCTTGTTGCTTTTGAAATTTAACATCATTGAATCCTCATTACGAAAACATAACTAGGTGTTGGTAGCTACATGACTTGTCATTTCTAAGACCTACACTGACCATGTTTCCTTCACTTTCATTAAGCCTATTCCCTTGACAGAAGAGTTTCTACTTCAAAAGCTGCCATATTCTTCAGTGAGATATTTAAAAAGTAAAGCCAAAGATCCCCCCCACGTATACGTGGTAGTCGTGTCCAACTCTAGGGGTGTTGCTCATCTCTGTATTCAAACTGAAAGAGCCAGTGTTGTGCAAGTCCATGGCCATGCGACTGGCATGGCTGCAAAGAAACACTGTTTAACCTTCCCACTTTTTTATGACGGTACCTATTTATCTGCTTGCATTTACATGCTTTCAAACTGCTAGGTTGGCAGAAGCTGGGGCTATCAGTGGGAGCTCGCTCCGCTGTGTGGCACCCGGGATTTGAATTGCCGAGCTGCTAACTTTAACTTCTTAACTAATGGATCATTAGAGAATCGTGGTCAGAGTTTTCCTTATTTCCAGGATTATACAAATTAGATTCCTTTGTTTTGTAATTGGTCTTTAGGACCTAAGCATGGAATTACTTAGAAGTCTGATTAAATAAACAAGAAAAGTGGTTCTATCACATCTCAGTAGCATTAATGAACTTTCAACTCCAGTTACAGGCTATTGCTAACTTCTGTTTCTGACTTCAGTTAGTGGACTAGGAATGCCTAGGTCTAAGAAAATAACACAGAAGAAAACTTACTGGGTACATTCTTTCTATTCTCAAATTGATGCAACTATAAAATTCAATAAAAATTGACAGTTATTTGTGACTCATAGCAGTGTACACGAAGAACCCTGAGGTCAGTTTTCCTGCTCTGTAGGCTTGTGCCATTTCTCCCAATGTTAGATTAGTGTAGTAATTTGATAAGAATAACTCTACAAATTCACTTGAATAGTATTGCATATTTTCCTGGTATTGAAAATTGTTGGAGCATTTACTGTTCACACGGAGTGTATAGTGTGCATTGTTGGGGGAGGGGTTTCCCTAAATGTTAATGTTGAGTTCCAGAAAATATTTTTAGTGAAAGATAAGGGGTTTAAATATGCAAGGTGTTTATACAGAAACAATGGCTTTAATCACACATAGTGGCTGGAATCCTATTGTGCAACTAGACATACATAATCACACATAGTGGCTGGAATCCTATTGTGCAACTAGACATACATAAAAGTGATGGTGTCATTAAGCACAAACTCTAACAGTTAAAGTTTCCTGTTCCTCTCTGCCACAAGTTCTCCTAGACCTAGAGGGATTTGTTTCATTCAGTGCAAGGCTTTGGAAGCTGAGGAAATATCATTTTTCTCACTACAGTTTTACAATGGGAAATTTTACATTAAACTCCATGGCTGATGACATCTCAGCCTTGTATACTTAAGAGTTGTGCCACAGGATTCAAGTATCTTTTTATGTACTGGAAAAAAATAAGGATAGATGCACTGGATTCCACATATGATGACATCTGGTCAAAATATAGCATTGTGCCAATCGCTGACAAGATGCGCAAAGCATTGGTTTGGACATGTTCTCCATGCTGATGAGGAAACTATGGCCAAAAAGAGGCTCACCGTGGAGGTCAGCTGATCCTGACCGAGGGGACAACCAAACCAGCAGTGGATGAACACCCTTGACAATGACATGAAATTGTCCCAGGTTCACCCAGACCTAGCCCATGGCTGTGCCAAGCAAAGGCCAAAACAAAAACAGCAGACCCCAGCACCAAGTAGGGCAAACACTAAGAAAAAGAAGCAGCAGCAGCACTATATTCAACATATCTGTGACCAAGAGAACAGAGACCCATCAAATATAGGCTATAGCAGTCACGAGTTAAACTCAGTATTTGCCTACCTGAGTGCCTAGGCAAGCAACCATCATATGAGTAAGAAGTTTAGCTGCAAACATTGTAGATCTAGTGCAGAAGAAGTGTGAAGAAACAGCCAAGATGAAACCTATTTCAGCAAAAGAAAAGCAGGGTTAAGGCAAAATATAAAGTCAAGAATTATTAAAAGGGCCAAAAACCCTCCAAAGCTTGAGGCATTCAAGACAAAAATAGGCAACCATCTGTCAAACATTCTTTGATTTGAATTTTAAGTCCCTTCCAGTCCCATTATTCTCTGAGTCATGCTGAAAGGATTGATATGTTTCATGTAGACCATTCTGCAAATCTCTTTTTAAAGTTCTCACCTCTGTTTACAAATCTCCTAGTTCTAGTGTATCATCATAATATTTATAAATTCTAAGAGAATCACAAGACACTTTCTCAGATTTTGAATACAGGCAAAATTGTTAAATTCTTTATAAAGTGCATGACTATACATGATAATTTTGGGTGAGATGAGATTTACTGCCTAGGATTTTAAGTTTCAGTCAATATGTTTTATTTTGTATATTTTCTATTAGTATATACTTACAAATCTCAGTATACAGCTAATATAGAAGTACTGATAAATATCTAGAAATAAACATGTAAGGCTTGATTTAGGTAGCACAGCCAGGAATGGATCTTTCCTTGATCACTTAAAGTGAAATGAAATGGTAGCTGGTTCCAGTTAACTGAAACAATACATTTAAGCTGTTTTACTTGCTTTTTTCCTATGGGGCTGTTTGCTTGTTTTTATCAATTTTGATTTATTTTGATCTGGATTCAAATAGTTACACAAGCTGCTTTGCTGCCCCAAAGGAAGTTTTGATTTATACAACTCAGTCCTCCCTTCTGCAAAACAGCTTTCTTCTAAAAATGAGGGTACTTATAATAAAACATATAGATCTGATATTTTAAAAAGGAAGGAAGTCCACAATTCCATTGGGCATGCTGAAAATAGGTCTTTGGATCCTGTCTATGTTCTTTACCCACATCCAGATATATAATTCATTCGAGTAAGAACACATTCTATCTTATTGTTTGTTTATACACGGTCCACTAATACAGAAATAATGACATAGCAACTAACCAGAAATACAGATGAAACCAGATGAGAAAAAAGCTTCATTGTAAGAAGACAAGCTGTCTGTCTGTGCATAGGCAGCATAAATAGACATGTGTGAACATGAACATTCCACGTAATCTGAGGAATCATCCATCACTTTACAGAACTGACTGTCAGATAACCAGCTACAAGGGAAAGAAAGGTCAGTAATGTTAATTCATTAATATTTGGAATGGAGATCAATAATCATAAGAAAAACAGAAGCAAAAAATAAAATAAAATGAATTGTGAACATAACATTTACTCTCATAGGGATAACACACATCTCAAACTCTACCAAAATGAGGACATATAGTTGTATTACATATGCCATGGGGATAGGCAAGAAAGAAAAAGAGAATAGAAAACTCTCTCTCTCTCTCTCTCTCTCTCTCTTTTTCACATACATAATGTACAATTTATGTAACTATAATGAGTTTGAAAATCTACCTTTCGGCATTCTGATTCCAAAGGAGACATAAAGACTTATGTGAAACAATTTGACCATCTGTAGAATAAATCCTATAGGTGACCATATTGTCCTCTTCTAGTAAAAATGGAATCTGAAGCTTCAAACTTAGTGAAAAAATCTGAAATGAAAAAAAAAAAACACCCTAAGACATTTATTTTCTTTAAAAACATTGAACATTCACCAACATTACTAAGCAGTTCTTTCCAAGGTCTGAAAATGTGAGGTCCCTCAGCTTTGCGGCATCAACTTTGCAGATACTGATGATTGAACCGGAGATCTTATAATACTGGGTTCAGGCTCCTCCATTCAGATGCTGGCTGTTCTTTCTAACAAGGCGACTCTACTGGCAAACATGGTAGTATGGGAATTATGGCATAGTTAGATTGTAGCATTTTCAAATGACTGTACAACATCCAGCTGGATGGAATCAGCTGGATGTTCCCCCTCCTAACCTGTATTTCCCCTCCCCCTCTGCTTCTGGGGCTTCTCCCTTTTTGTAAGGGCATGTATCTGCATACTCAAATAAATAAATAAATAAATAAATAAATAAATAAATAAATAAATAAATAAAAATATTGACTTGTGAAAGTTCAGTAAAGCAAAAAAGGTACAACAGTAATCTATGTGTCCACTGGACTGTAGCTTAATATGGCTAGTGTTACAGAATGTGATTAAATTAAGTATAAAGTATTTTAGAAATCCAACGTATCACACCTAAGCTTACAAGAAAAAAGTACCATAATCTCTGGCAGCAGTAAAGTTAATGTGTGCCCCTGAGGTGTACCTGAACAGGAGGCTGCAAGGAAGCCTCCAGGCAAAGCAATTTAACCTCCCTAAAGACAAGGTGCTGCTCTTATTTAAAAATCCTACCTTATTTTTTAGGGCAGTTCCTTTATCACCTGTTGTAAACCACTGCTGGCTACTATACTCAGTAACTTGGATAAATCTACAGCTGTCTTCTTTAAAATGTGCTGAGGTAGAAACATCTAATAAACGTTCTGGAACTCTGATAAAATCACCATCTTTTCCATCAAATCTGTGCCCATTGATTTGCTGTGGATACCAGTAATGTGCCATGATTACAATATAAGGGCAATGATCAAGGATGGTTTTGCCTCTGTTGAAACAGAAGAGGAGTGACAAGTTCAAGAAATGGGGAAAAAGTCACTTACTACCTGTGAAAGAAAACAGGTACAACAAGTATTCATGCTTTGTTTAACACCTTGATGGGCCTGTGCTGTTTGAAATAATGATATAAATAATATGTGACATTATTACAAATTAACAATTCTTAGAGGTCTGTAGGCATTGGTGAAATACTCTTAAAAAGTAACATAAACAGGTATATCTGAAATGCATTTTTGTAGATCTCATGCACATCAAATAAAATTATCGTCAAGTGCATCATAACTTATAAAGCCCTATAAACAGTTTGGATTCAAGCTATCTAAAAGCTTGGACCCAAAGTTTTGGGTTCATCTCCCTTTATGGACATTGAATCAACTGAGTGTTAAGATCATCAGGAGAAACTTATGTCCTACTTATGTCACATATAAAGAGCTGTAGTTCCACAGAGTTTTAACATGTACTCAGAGCTCTAACTGGACTTCAGTATCCACTCTGTTCTCAGAATATATTCTTGGCATGCACTTTAAAGAACTCGTACCTTTCACCCTGTGATCCACACACCTCACCTACAGGCAAAGAGAAGGCAAATTTCTCAGTAATATCTGCAAGGAAGCTGTAGCCTCTAGTATCTTTGCGTTTCGGATTAATAAGTGCACAGAGGATCTCATACAAAAGGATTCGGTTTTTATCAGTCAATGGTTGCTGTTCACTTTCTGATATTACCTTTGGGAGAAAATATTGGAGAAGTGATATAATTACTTTATGTATGCAAGTGGCAATTGTGCCATTTATGTTTCATACTGAAAGTATTCAGAAATAAGGAATTGTTTTCCATACCACCCCAAGATAAAGTAAATTAAACTTCTCGAAGGCACAGCAGTTCCAGGGAGTTTCATGGAATTTGCAAAGACTGTAATGCGCAGGTTTAAAAGATAGGAGAACAAAACAGAAAACTATGTAATCAACAAACTGCCTGAATTCTACATTTGAAACACCAGCAACATTGAATGATTGGTGTCACCTAGCATGTTTGGCTGTCTCTGGATGTGTTATTCTGGATGATATACTATTATTTATTTATATTTGTACTTGTTAACCCTCAGGAACTCTGGGCGGTGTGCAACACACTGCAAAAACAATATGTGCAAACACAATCCCCATAGTAAACAAACTAGAATAAAAAAATGAAAACAATAAACAATGATAATACAACAACATAAAATCCAGCAAGAAAAGTGCTGGGACAAAACAATACAACCAACTCACAACACACAGTTGTACACTCAGTGATCACCAAAACTTTCCATAAAGGGCCAGGTCTTTAGGGCTCTTTATGATACGTGTATTGGTCCTGATGTGTTCTCAGGATGAAGACTCTGGCAATTATGCCAATGACTGTGAATGAGAATCACCAGCCCCACCTTTCAATCATAAACAAAATGGCCAGCTTCTTTAATTGTTTGCACATGTGTGGAGGTTGCAGAAGAAAATAACTCCAAAAGTCAGAAATCTCTCTCAATCCATGATGACAAGCAATCTACACATTTTGTCTCTAGATTCTTAGTTTGCACTGGAACCATTCTTTAAATATATATTTTACTTCTTAGTAAACAGAACTGTTTGTTGGAGCATAAAGATGCTTATTTTGGGGGGTTGCCTGATACTTCTCAGTTTGCCAGTTCAACACTTTGTCGAACTATATCACATATACCACCTGCTGACGTCTGAGTCACCATCTAAGTTGGGTGCGTGAATCAATGGCCTTCTTTAAGAAGGAGGAGGGCACGTAAGGTTGCTAGTCTGCCCTCTTTACTAAAAACTGTTAGTCCTGTTTTTAGAATCAAACCAACATTTCTGACAAGCTGTTATCGCTACTGTTTCTCATTCTCATCAGTTCAGAGGCTCCTGTAAAAGCGACCACAACTTTTTCTAGCTCTGGGGAAACCTTACTCACCGGACAAGGGAGACCTAGATATGTACCTTATCTATGATGTGCATCACAGCAGCAAGTTGTTCTTCTGTACTTTCTGTCACTACTTTAATGTTTAAATACTGGAGCACCTTATTCAAAATGGTGTCATCAATGGGTTGGTATAATTGATCAGCCAGACCCCAGACTGCTTGGGAATTGGAATCAGATACAATGGTGATGTTAGCCATGCCATAGACGTCATCCACTCTGGCACCTCCACTAGGGTTGAATAGCATAACCTGGAACCGTTTGGGAAATGGATTCAGAGACATAGTCTTAGGGGTGAGTGTTACATCCAGAACAGCATTCCTCTGCCCAGGTTCAAACAATAGTATCCCTTCAGATTGGATAAAATCTTGTCCAGAAATGGCTGGTGATATGATAATGCGTCCAAGAGCTTCAGGCCTCATCAGCTCCTAGAAATAAACAAAGCTCTAAATTAAAAAAAAATGAGGCTTGCTGGGCTACAACATATATGTTCTATATTACATACATTCTACCGTACAGTAGCTACTTCACGTTTAGTACTCTTTTATCTTGATTTTAGATAATATTTACCAGGGTAGCTAACATGGAGCAAAAATAATAATATAAGAAAGGCACTTTAAGAATCAAGAGCTTGGAAAAGTTACTTTTTGGACAAAAATCCTCAGAATCCTCCAACCAACATAGCTATCTTGCCCATAAAGGAATTTTTCTACTTCTAAGAAGGACAGCACAATCATCCAGAATATGAAAGCAGCAGGTCACCATGCCATTAAAAAACAAAACAAAATGAGAAACACTTCACATAGAATTGAAATAATTTTAAAACACTTTGGAAAATAAATGCATCTTTGGGTGGGACCAAAAAGAATGACACACAAAGTCTGGTTTCCTGGTAAGAACTTTCAACTGGAGGGGGAGTTTCACTGAGAAAGATCTATCCCAGTTGCCAGTGGCTATGCCTTATAACCATGTGAGTGGGCTACTTTCTATAAAGGAGACTCATGGCACAGTGGTTAAACTACTGTACTACAGTACAGCCAAAACTGTGCTCACAACCCAGGGTTCAATATCAGATAGTCAGCTCAAGGTTGACTCAGCCTTCCATTCTTTCGAGGTTGAAGGGTGCAATGTGTAGCCTGAACAATTACTTGTAACCACCCATAGAGTGGTTTAAGCATTATGGGGTGGTATATAAGCAGCACACTTTGCTTTTTTTATTTAATATGGAGAAAAATCTACAACTCATTTCTTTAATGGGGGAGATCATATTTGACAATCTGTTTACATCTTGCCTTACAGAAGCACTAACCTTAACGCTTCCACAATATTGATAAAACCTGGGGGCAATTAATATCCCAGCGTTTAAAGTGACTGAAACGAATGGGAGAGCAGGAACGAAGGTTACATACAGTGTAAGGTAGCTATAGAACCATAACCAAGCTCCACTCAATTAGCCCATGTCATTTTGTCTGTAGACCACTAACCCAATGCAGCACTGCCCTCTTCACTGACACATTATCCAGATGATGACTAGACTAGACTGATTATCTTCCCATCATGCTGCTCACATATGTGGAGTCATGACATAATTAAGATGGCAGTATGGATCTGTCAGTGCCACCACAGGACTGAAATGGCCTGGCTAGTCAATCTGGTACAAATCATTTGATTTAAGGAGATCATGTCCTAGCAACATACTTGGTTTAAGGAGTAGCTGCCAGGAGAAGATAGTACCAGAACATATTCAGTTGTGATTTGTGAAAAACAAGCTGATGCCCATGATTAAGGCTGAAGTGTATACACATACTACCAGAGTTTGAAGCAACTGTTATTCAAGAATGCATTTCCGAGCCTCCTGGACAAAAATCAGTTACAACCAGTTTCAGGAAAACTGCTTGCTTTTCTCTGAGAAACACAATGTGGCTATTTACATGAACTGACATGTTGAAGACAAAATCACTGCCTTTTTGTTAATGGCAGAACCAACTATTTCCTCCTTTCAGATGTCTCAGTAAAACCACTAAGAACGAAGTTACAGAAAGGAAATATGTAAATTTGGCAAAGGGATAAGGAAATCAAAGTGAGATCCTCATTCTTCTTGGCACCCCCTTAACATCCTTTCCCTAATCTTTCTTTTTGGCACTCTGCCCCGAAAGCTTAAGATCACAGAGTGTCAAGTACACTTAAAAACAATCTCCACAGAAATTATACAGTAAGCTGGAACAGGCAAGTGATCACCTTTGCACAATTCTTACAGTTTGGTTCTTCAGCATTAGCTTTAAAGGTGGTGAGGCAACATCACTTTTCCTAATAAGAATGTCAAAAATTCTCACATTGTTCTTTATCAGCTACTTTCACTTTCTCAGATATATGGTGGTAATGGGCTTGTCCACAAAGGCTTACAATGAATTATAGTTGTTAGTCTTTAAGGCACCACAACATTCTTCTTTGTTTTTATTTTTTTTATTTTCCCTAAATCATTGCCTGCTATGTTAGCACAGATTAACACAACTACCTCCTCTAAAACAATACAAAGTAATTCTTGAGTAAGGAGATAAGATCTTCCATTGCCTCTTCCTCACAGGATATGGTGAAGAACTGTGACAGTCTAACTCCTGGCAGGTGAAGATGGACAAAAAAACTCTTGCTGATCCTGATAGAATCTTTGTGTTGGGTGACAATGTTATTTTGCATCATCGTCATTGTCGTCATCGTCGTCGTCGTCGTCGTCGTCGTCATCATCATCATCATCATCATCATCATCATCATCATCATCATCATCATCATCATCATCAATCACAGACCCTCATCAGTTTTGACCTACAGCAACCTTTTCCAGATAGAGAATACTCAGAAGTGCATTGCCATTCCCTTCTTTTGTATTGGGACTGTGCAGCTTGTACATAGGCTACATCTTCTGCACTGGATGGCATATGAGGGTGAGACAGTGAACCCATCCAAAAGACTAGGAACTGGTTGAGTTGAAAGACTTGGGGAGTGGATGCAGCTGCTCATTCCTCTCAATGAGGCAGAGAGAGTGGACTGAAGCAAGAAACCCAAAGAAATCATCTTTTTGGGGAGAACAGGAATGCTGAGACAGATGATGGGTATGTGTAAGTCCTCTGGGGAAGAGAACGAGAGAATTCTTGTCTTCCAGAGAGGTACCATACAAGGATCTGACTGTCAGCCCAGAGATACATATGCCCCATTTCATTAACCAGTGGCCATCCCAATTAGATATGCTGAAAACCCTGAGACAGAGACCACCACCCATGGAAGACTGACTCCTGCCATCATGCATGATGCCCTGTCTCACCCACTTTTGATGCATCCTCCAAATCCTCAGTGACAGAAGACTGGTGCCACCCTATTTTTTTGTAGGCAAAGTAGGGTAGGATCTCCACATAGGTGGACCCTTCAAAGCTAGTTGTTTGTGTTTGCTTGTTTGTACTTTGTTTGTTCCAAGTTAAACAAACTCCTGTTTTTTGACAGCATTGTGTTGTCCAGCCCATGGAAAGTCTAATGGAAGGCAATTTGGTGAGACACTTTAGAGCAGTGGTTCTCAACCTCTGGGTCCCCAGATGTTCCAGGACTGCAACTCCCGGAAATCCCTTCCAGCATAGCGAGTGGTGGAGGCTTCTGGGAGTTGCAGTCCAGGAACATCTTGAGACCCACAGGTTGAGAACCACTGCTTTAGAGTCTCAGGGATGGTTATACTAATGTTTGATTTTAACTAATCTATTATAAAACCTAACATTCTCAGTTCTGATCATTACTGTGAGGTTCACTTCCACAATGCCAACCAGATTACTTCAGTGTCAATGTACTTCTTGGATTTCCAATGAGAAGGATTAGCCATGTGTAAGAATTATTGTGTGGTCCTAATTGGAAAAATAACTGGCATTCCTTTTTGTCAGCTGGAATCAATAAACGTGACTTGAACTGTGGGTTTGTGTCCTGGGGTTCAGACCCCGCCTCTTTCTTGAACTCCAGTTCTTAGGAACATACCTTTTAGCTTCAATGGTTTGCTCTTCTTGGAAATAAAATGTTTTTGTGAATGGGTAGCTGTTCTGTGATTATAAGTACAAGAATAAATAAATAAATAAATAAATAAATAAATAAATAAATAAATAAATAAATGATACCTTCAATACCTTCTCAAAGGTTCAAATTAAGTATTGAAGTCCCTGGTCTGCAGTTAAATGTCTGCTCAAACTATGAAATAGTAACTGTTTCCCAGAGACACACTGATGAACTTAACTTCAGAGCAAGGACTGAATCCAGATCTCCCAAGTCCAAATCTAACAGTTCACTTATTCTCATGAGACATAATTCTCACATGATAGCTGTGGGTTGTTAGATATTGATTATGTGTGTAAGTCAATAAAAGAGAAATGCGGAACATGGCAATCAATGATAAATTAACTTGTGACTTTAAAATTTGTAAAGGGGTATCCCTTACTAATGATTTAAAATATATCTGGAGCCCATTTTTGACATATGTATTTGAGAAACGAAAAGGATATGCTCCTACCAAGGATGCAATTTATTTCTGGAAAGAATTGGGGCAACACTAAGAAGAGAGTTAATCAACAAAGCAATAATATAAGTTGATTTTAAACAAAGAATAGGCCTGAGGGTGAAGGGTGCACAAAGTTAATAAGTTCTTGTATTGTTTGTTTTCTACTTAATTTGCATAATTTTGCTATAGTAATGTATGTATGTTTCTTTTCATTATTCATTAAAATTAATAAAAATAATAAAAATAAAAGAGGGGAACTAACCTTTATGCAAAGTTTGACAATCACTGGGCACCAAAGTACACAAGATCATGCTTTGGTGACTTCAGGGAAGAAATTAATCAATAAAGGAAGAAGGGGGAAATTCCATGTTGCTGTAGAATATTGCTATACATTAAACTGAATTTCCACACCTAGAAAGCTTTTCTTGCACATGAGAAGAGAAGGAAAAATATTAAGACATCATATATTAATGCAGCTTTCTTACCTGAGTCCTATAGTCAACTGAGCTGGCAAATGCTGTGCTTGACTCTCTCACCACCTGGAGGCTGATCAAAGTAGTCTTCTTAAGGGCCACAGCCAGACGAGACCCCACAGCAAAGTAGATCAGACCTCGAGGGAAATCACTTTCTGGAACTATTATGTAAGCAAATCTGGCACTACTGTTTAACACTGCTCCTGCACCCACTTCATAGAGCTCCACAAAGAAGTGGGTCTCAAATTCATGCACCTAATAATAATAATAATAATAATAATAATAATAATAATAATAATAATA
>JAHTLZ010000240.1:20744383-20766077 GCA_023846285.1 Phrynocephalus versicolor | reverse complement strand
TTTCTTTCTTTCTTTCTTTCTTTCTTTCTTTCTTTCTTTCTTTCTTTTGCACAGCCATGAATCTCTTTCTTAAGTACAGAATATATAATCAAGAAAGACACCCAGGTTAATTAAATATCTCCTACATAACACGTTGTATTTTTACCTTCCCACTAGTGCCACTTTTGTAATTTCTACTGAAAACTCTTCAGGACCTTCAGGAATGTCATCATCAAGTATTTCAGTGTTAATCATTTGAATAGTCACATTGGGTTCAAAAGTAAGCTGTCCTGATGTAACTGCAAAATCCATGCCTTCCACTGCAGTTCCATTCAGTGCCTGATACCAGAGATGAATGTGCCCGTAATATCCTTGTGAACGGACAACTGTTACATTAGCCTGTGGGAGAAAAACATTTCTTAAGACTTTGTCTCTAAATTTTCCCCTGCATGCCATATTTAATGAATCCCTCCCATCTTGGTTTAGATGTCTGGTAATCTAGCACATTTCTGAGTAGGAAAAAGATAAACAAAAGGAAACACTCCGCCCTAAATTCATTGGAAAGTCCTAACTACAACTACAGAGGACCAACTGAATCAGTTGGCATGTAGTAAGTCAATACTTGTATGAATCTTTCTTCTTTCTTTCTTTCTTTCTTTCTTTCTTTCTTTCTTTCTTTCTTTCTTTCTTTCTTTCTTTCTTTCTTTCTTTCTTTCTTTCTTTCTTTCTTTCTTTCTTTCTTACCTCACCACAGTAGTGCAGAGGCACTACTCTGAGTGGTTTACAGTGGACTAAAACAATACATATAAGTAAAAAAATGAAATACAAAATAAAAATCAACACATCAAGAAGTGGAAATATGAAACTAAAATGCAAGATGGGGCAAGTAAACATATAGTGCAGGGAACAAAAGATCAAGTAAGGTTGTCAAAAGGGAAAAAAGTATCTCTGTAAAGCAATGATTTCAAAGATCTTCAATTACTCTATTACTGGATTCGGACTTTGGGCAAGAAACAAATTAAAATAGTCCTAAAACACTTCAGCTAAACTCTATCTCTGGGGAAGTTTTCTAGCACCTGATAGCTGTCATCTGAAATGCAAGAGCCCATAAATTATTAGATAATCCAGTTCAAAGAGAAACGAGAGTGTGAAAACAATAATGAAAAGTTGTTCCAATAATTCAGAATTTGAATGACACAAACCCATTTTTCGTCTTCTGTTATCTGCAGCAGTTCCTGCGAAAATGCAAACAGCCCATAGGGTAAGTCACTAGCAGCCATGGTGATGTTTGCAGTACTGGCAGACTCATTTATGATGCCTCCATCACTTATACCAGTTAGGTGAAACTGATAGGAACACCTTTCCTCTGGGAGATGATCATCTACTGCCTAGAGGGAAGTAAAGAAACCCAGCTGAAAGAATCCAGAAATATTCATTATGATCAGGGGGAAGAAAGAGTTCTGACTCTAAGCGTGAACCAAAACACAAAATAAAGGACAAAATGAGCAAATCCTAGATTTGTGACATGTCAGAGATGTTGCTTTATAACACAAGCTTCACACACTAGCAGAAGGTGCTGCACCATCATGGAATGGTTTGGTACAAAACTTTAGATACCGCTGCTACTTGTGCAACAGAAATAATGTACCTGTCAAACAGCAAGAACGGGGCAGCAAGAGGGGGAGGGAGAGGGGGAGAGGGAGGGGAGGGGAGGAAACACATCTATGATGGGTCTTAAAGTGCTCCATAAAATAACCATATCTACATGGACTGTGCAGCTTTGCACGAAAAGGCAGATCTTTACAAGATCTGAAATTCATTCCAGAGTAAGCTGGCTAGATAGCTGGATAGAGAGTTATGTAGATGTCTGGCTGCAAAGCTAGAATCAGGAGTTCAACTCTTCGCTGTGCCTCGGAAGAGAAAAGCTGGCCTCTGTCCTTGAAAAAGTGACACAGGCCAGGGTCCCCACAGATAAAGGAAATGGTAAACCACTTTTTGTTGTCTACTTGGAAAACCTTGAAAAAGATTGCCATTAGCCAGAATTGACTGCACAGCTGCACATTGAGTATTATGATGGCAGAATCAAGACTTGGACTAGGGCAGCATTTCTGAGCTCTCTCTTAAGGGTTCTGGATGACCAGTCATGGTTCTTGGTGCTATAACTCATGGTCAGCAGCTTGTTACCATTTGCTCACCCAGATCGCCTAAGCGAGTGGGGGAGGGCAACTGGTGTCACAGGACACACAGAAGGCAGGATGTTTACACGGCAGGGAATGGGTTAGAGCAGGGAGCAGGGAGAGAAGGAGCGATGATAAGAGAGATATAATGAAGCAAGGACAGTTGGATCTGCTGGAATGTTACCCAGCAAAACTGTCCTATCAGGAAAATTACTGGCAGGCCACGGAGAGAGATTGGCCAGCGGCCGCATATGCATCTAGAACCAAAGGCCTGTCCAATCTATGCAGTAGCCAGTCCCCAAAGAGCACCTCATATTTGGCTGAATTATCCCTCTCCCTTGTTCTTTCCTAGTCTGGGACTTATCCTAGATTCATAAATGTGATCTCCCTGTATTTGAAACCCGAGTTGTTTCCCTGACTAGAACTGAACCTCCAGTATCTATTTAAAGGAATAGCTCTGAAGGTTGCGGGTAGAGGAAGAACTGTGTATGCCTTCTGACCAAGGAGCTATACTGTATCAGTGCTGTACTATATGGTTTTGTGTCTCCCAAATTGTGATTTGCTTGGGAATTCATGAGAGCAGGTTTGTTACTGCCTATGAAGGTATGAGGCTGCATTGGCATGACTGTGTGCATAGCAATGCACAATGGTGTCATGAGGCATGTCCCCATTACTGTGAGATCATTGTCACCATGAGGGTGTACTGTCCCCAGCATGGCCCTTAAGTTTTAGATTTGATTTCTGCAACATTTGAAGATTTCTGAGTGCCGCGCTTTCCCCTCCCTTTTTGATTTCAGCATGTATAGGACACAATAGCCACAATGTGGATGCAATTTTGATACATCTCTGAACAACTGGAGTTTTAAAAGTCTGTGGTCCACACCTGTATCAGTACAACAGCAGCAGACTGCCTGTCTTTCATGGTCAAAGTTCCTGATATCTCAACAAATTCCTTCTTTTCGGGTGGTGTTATATTCCAGGAAATGGTGAGCTCTCCAAGAATCCCTGGGCCTCGGACAATCCTGCAGACAATATCAGTCACATGGTCACTTTCCCAGCTTGACAGAATGAATCTTCCCTCAAATACCTTTAAATTACAAATGTTACAGTCACTCCTGGGGAGAACTGTCTTCTCAAAAAGGCTTGTGGAGAAATATTGCTCCTCCAATTGGGAAAGTAACATACTGGAGCAGGTATATTGTGGTCCATTTCATTTGAAAGATTTAATTCATACCATGTTGACTTGTAGAACAACCACCCTGTGTAGTCTGACCCAAGATACACAGTCTCAGATCATCCCCAGAAGAAAAGATTCATAATCCACGTAGAAGTATTTTATATACTTAGAAAACCCTGCAAAGAGTCACCAGCAGTTACCATATGGCTAATAAATTATGGTTAGACAGACAAAAATCTGGTTTGCAGCTGCCCAGCATGAACTCTTGAATATCCTCAGGGTGGTCCCACATGACAGCTTCACCAGCAAAAGCAACTGTACACAATTGGAAGCAAAACCTCAAAAGAAAAGCATCAGTTATGTATACATTCATAAAACTCAAATTCTCAATTGGGTAATGCTTTTGGTGGATAACTCCTAAAGTAATAATGGGTGATATTCCAAGTTCCTCAGAATTCTTTCTCCAGCAAAGATGGTATATACTCTCTCTCTCTCTCTCTCTCTCTGTGTGTGTGTGTGTGTGTGTGTGTGTGTGTGTGTGTTCTATCTACATAGTTCAAAAACTCAATTATGACAGTCAAGTCTAACAAAATTAGACTGTCAGGAAGATAAAACAGAGATTCAGATGTACCTTGAGACAGCGGTGACAAAGCATCAGTTTAGTCCACTGAAAATGGATATGGAAATGGGAATATAGAGCATACAGATTTGTGCCAAGATCATCTCTGCCTTATATGGAATCTGAAACTCCATTTTGTCTTCCTTGTGATCAGACGTCATGAAACATGGGCAGCACATTTCACCCAGTTCTTAGACTTTGTGCTGGCAACCTGTGTTTTAATCCTCTTTGCCTGCTGAAGAATTCTGGAGAACAGATTCATTCATTAAAAAGGTTACCTTATTTGTACGTTTTTCCTGACCCAATAAAGGTATTGCCCAACCTAGAAAGTTTCCTGTTATCATGAGTATTCTGTGCTACCATTTTTAGTTCTCTGTCTAAGCTGCCATTCCTCTTGTATGGATTCCATGAGTGTCGTAAATGTAGAATGCATTATGAAACCCAGTGGTCACTTGATAAATCAGTACAGTACTTGAAAGAACTCTGCAATTTCCCAAGCTAACTGAAACCAAAATGAAGTTTCCTCCTATAATGAACCAAAATAAAGTCTTTGCTTTCCTAAGTGATCTTACATTCTGTACAGGAACTCAAAGTCTGAAGGAAAATCAAAGTGCTGCTTCCCCGTCTCCCCTTCATTTTTATTTTTTTCTGTGTATACCTGTATGTACACACATTTGAGTGTTAATTTTGTGAGAAAAAAGTTGGTTTCCAATAAGATAAATGCAACAAAAGAGAATTATTCATTTCTACAGATAAGTCACAGAACATAATGAAACCAATATTTAAACTCCTTTAGAGCATCTCCAAAAATACATCTTGCCAAATATATACTCATAGTATAGCTTTTAAAAGGTGAGTTTTTCTTTTGAAACTGATTGAAACAGAACAGAAGAATTTTACAAGACAGGGAAGTCATCTAATGATATACGTACCCAATAAAAGCAGTTCCATTATATTTTCCTATTGGTTCCCCAATCAGAACATAGGTGGATGATGGTGCTATTCCAACAATACCAGAAGCTCCCTGATCTCCTAATATCATTATGGTTGCCATGCCTGTGGGTACACAAAGTCTGCTGAATGAGAAGTTTTTAGGCACAGCTGATGAATCGTCACCCTCTTTTTGAATTAAAATCAGATTCCTCATTGTGCTTCCTTGACAGGGGCTAGACTTGGTGTTCCTTAGGATTCCTTCCTGCTCTGCAGTTCTATGATTTTGATGACAACAACTGATTGATTATACATATGGGGGGAAAGGTGGAAGGGGAGACCAGCATTCACTGCATCATGACACAATTGAGTTACTTATTGCCTGCTTCAGAAAATACGCACATCAGCAACTTACCATAGTTCTCTTTATTTCCAGTCCTCATTACACTCTCTCAAATGAAAATTCACTGTGTACGCTTACCATTTATTGGAGATATTTCCGTGTTGTCAGTAGACACAAGCTGAACTATGTAACTTTCATCACCTTCCAGTAGACCATCTTGAATGGCATGCAGAACTATGGTTTTCTGCGATTCCATCTACATAACAGAATAGACATTAGAACTGTAGTTTATTATATTGATAGAGAAAACCTTCACCTCACTAAAATAAATTATGTTTTCTCATTCACTGTTACAATTAATAATAGTTTATTATCATAACCAAGTGCCTGTTTGACAGGCAGGTCCACCTTTCTTTCATTATTCATATCACAGGACTGCACAACTTAAAATTAAAACATAAATAAAATTCAAACAAATTAAAATATTAACTAGAGATGGGCACGGAATGAACATTTTTTCGTTTTTGTTGTTCGTTTCTTTATGCAACGAAACGACAAACGAAATTTGGCCCTAAAATGAAACGAAATGAACAGAAACGTGGGGATTTTTGTTGTGCGTTTCGTTTCCGTTACTGCAATGAAGTGAGCGGCTTTAAATGCTAAAAAAATCATTAAAATTTGAATAAATGGTAACGAAATGGTAATGAAATGGTAATGAAACGAAAATAAATTTTTGAAAAATTTCACGAACAACAGAAATGAACCGAAACGGACCTCTAAATGACAAACGACAAACGAAACTCCATTTTTTCTATTCATGCCCATCTCTAATATTAACATGATTAGGCTGTTTTGGCTATTTCAATAGTGTTATTTCAGTCATTTACTAGATCTTCTTTTGTACACTTATCAGGGCATAAATTGCATGCTTATAAATGGTGAATTGATTGAATTTCTCCGTCTTCACAGAAAGTTTGTTCTACCTCTAAATAGCCCCATTTTACTTGATTATTTTTTGTTGAGACTTTCAGATGACCCAGTCACAGCTTTTCCTGATGGGAGGCAATATTTGGCACTCATCCATTCAGAAAGTTCTGTTGTTTTTGTTCTATATAGATTTAACCTAGCCTTTTCATCAGTTATAGCCACTGTCTGGAGGTTGGTGTTCATGAAGTGACTGGGTTTGGTTCTACATTACCTTATTGTGTTTGTTATTTGCTAGCACCTCAATGTACTTACAGATGGACAATGCCAGCCAATAATAAACCTTTTCAGTAAGGGTAGGTTAATACCCTTACATAATAAGCCGGCATGATGCAGTGAGAGCTACATCCACTTGGTTGGTATGAACAGCCAGTTGAGAAACCAAATCTTTCTTGACATACTATAAGGGACTATTGAGATAATATTTTCACAACAAAATTTGTGCTGTTTTAACCAAGTAAAGGTTTAAATTATTAAACCAAATTAAATAAACAAACAAACATAGAGTTGGCAACAATCTTTTTTTTTTTTTAGAACTGGCCAAGCCCTTATACTAAAACTTTATCTTCTGGCAGGAAGGACTTAGCCTCTCAGCCAGTCACTTCTTCAACCAAAAGCCACTGAATTATGCAGTTAGGAAATGAATGCCTGAAGGGAAGGAAAAAAGCATGGCCCAGGAAAAAAAGTTGACAATACTTAACTGGAAGCATTAAATACAGACTGGTCTCATCCCTGCACAGCTGGTCTTGAAGAAATCTCCATATTTACATTTGGCAGGAGCCAGACTCTGCAAATGCACTGCATGAAAGTCAACCAACACAACACGTTGCCTCTATCAGTGCATCTGTTGTAGCATTCAAGGACATTTAACCATGTTTGAGATTAAGCACCGAGGGATACTTTTTTCTTTCTCTCTATAAACCCCAGTCAGACTGATAAATACACACATAAATGTGAAAGGAAAAAAGTAAATGCCAGGAAGCAGTAGCTGTACCTCAGCAAACAGAAGAGTCCCATTGAGAGGGGTGAGATCATATTTAGCTGCCTCCTCAAGAATCCAGAGAATGCGGACTTCTCCCCGGCCTCCTGGACTTCGATTTACAGTAAGAAAGACATTTGCAGCAGGGTCATCGGTCGATTGGGGTTCCTTTATTTTTACCTAGAACAAAAAGTGGAAAGGGTTAGGCGCAACTAGGATGCATATGTAAGTGCTGCTAGTTTAGAATTTTAAAATGGGTGTCAGTGGGAAACACCCCCATTGCCTTAATATATGGTTGATCCTTTCAAAGTAAGAGTTTTGATCACCCTTCCTAATCTAGGGTGGGGTCCATCAGGACAATCCAGAGTTAGATGTTCAGTTTTACTCTCAGGAACTGCATCAAGCAGATGCTTCACTACTGCTGTGTTTATATCAGCCTCACTGCATTAATATCTTTTCTCTTGCATGAAAACGTCTGCTTATAGATTCATATTTCCTGCTTCCTTTAATTAGTTAGTCTGTGTATTTCTTTGAAGCGGGAAACATATTACATTACATTTAGTTCAACATACACTAGTAGCAGTATCACAACTTTGGGAAAGCCCCTGACCCTTTTTTAAAATACGTTTTGGCATCTGAAAATAGCAACTGCATTTGTAAAGCAACAGATTCTGAATAAATAAATAAATAAATAAATAAATAAATAAATAAATAAATAAATATAATCCAGCTAATTATATAACAATGACTTTATCACATGGACATTAACTGTTGCTCTTCCTATGTGAGCGTATCTTAGCAACCATAGATTGAAGGATGGTCTGAAGCACTCTTGTCTTAATATCCTGCCTACATATAAAATCTTACCTCTGGTATTAAACTAGCTGTTTATGTGCCTCTCAGCAATCAAGCTGTGAGCACAAAATTACTATGTAAAGAAAGAGGCAAATCAAATAATTAATCAGGCACTGGATTGCAACAAGAGAGGATATAAGAAAAAGAATTATGAAATCCAGTTTAAGGGGGGAAATGATCAAACTAACTATTTAACTCCCACCCACCCACCTACCCCACCCCACCCCCCAAAACCTCTGTTCTTTTAGATTTATTTTATGCAGAGATCCAGCCTAACCAAAATGAAACAAGTTTAAGTTGCTCCAATGAAAACAAAGCTCTTCTTGTCACTCTTGGCCCTTTTTGAAGGAAAATGGGATATAAATAAAATTCTTCCTTCCTTCCATCCTTCTTAATTAATTATGAAGGAAGGAAGGAAGGAAGGAAGGACGGACGGACGGACGGACGGACGGACATTGGGCAATAGACAACATATAATTTCATCATTCACTATATTCAAAGGAACATATATTACTCCATCTCTTCTTGTTAAGAGTTAATTCCACTTTACTCTTCAGTTTTGGTGAAAACTCATTGTTTGCAGCAAATAAATTGTTCCCCATCCACCTCCCAGTTTATAAAATGTAAATTCAGTGGGCTAAATCCTAATGCTAGCCTCAGCCAGAGTAGGCCCACTGAATAAAATGTGTGAAGTGTAAATCTATCTGATTCAATTAGTCTGCTCTGGTTGGGACTAATAATTGGATTAAGCCTATTACCGTTTTTACACACAACTTCAATTACTTATTTTAAATAACTGTTTATTCAACATCACACCAATATGCCGGCAAGTTCACAGCAATATTCCCCAAAGCACTATCCTGTTCATAATTACCTCCCTTTCTTCAAACCCAAATACTCCAACAGGTGAATCATTTGGTGGAATAGTGACTGTGACCTGGACATCCTCTCCTAATATGGCGCCACCTGTCACCCTAAGTAAGGTGACATTGAAAATCTCTAAAATTTCAACAATGTCGTCATCTATGATTGTGATCTCTATCACTCCTGCTTCCTGAAAGAAAAAAAGTCAACAAGTTCAATGAAATATGTGAAGTGCATCATTATGATTATCATCTTTAAATGCAATACACTTAGATAACCTAATGGGCTGAGTTAAATATTCATACAACAGATTGTAACACCATGCAGAGAACAGGGGAAAAGCTTCCCCATCACAATACGACTGGCAACATGAAAAAGTCCAAAATATTTGTTTCATGTCATTATGTTCTGAATATCTGTACAATGAATGAGTAGTGTGAGCAGAATGGGACACTGTCTGAAAAACTTTTCTGTTTCAAAAAAAGCCAAAACTCTTTTCTTCTACAGGCAGTGACAATCACTTCCTGCTTCCAGATAATTGATAATGTAATCCAAGGTGTATAAACATTTATTTGACCAATAGACTGCAGCTGCTGTTCTCCTGACTGTATGTGATTTTTCTTTGCTTCATCCAGTAACATTCAGATTATCTTCTATAGGGAAATTTATTTTAGAGGCATGGATCATGCAACTTTTTCTTATTCCCTGATTTGAAAGGGGACGTTCTGTGTATCAGGTTTTGCATTGTGGTGCTCTGTGAATTTACCTTTGAGGCGGATTGGCCATTTTCCCTGAAGCTATATTTTATAAGGTTATTCTAGACTAGGCATGTGAGTAGGTCTAAGCAAAATTGTATGTGTGTGTGCGCGCGTGCGCGCGCGCATGCTTCTTTCTCCAATTCATAAACTAGGTATTTGTTCTTTTTCTTAATGACACATAAAGTATACAGTAAGTAATAAAATGTCTATGGGAGTTGAATCTTGAGATATGATAACATGGTATGGGATGATCTGTTAGAAGGAGTTAACAAATACAAGATTTAGTGGATTCCTTGTTTTTCCCCCCTTTTCTCCTTCTATTCATTCTTAAAGACATTTCTGAGACCTCTGTGTTATTGCCATATATTGTTTTACATGGCCTTTAGTCATAATTCATATTTTCCTGCTTTTCAGGCTTCCGCTACTTGGAAAAAAAATAACAAAGACATTTAACTAAGTAATTTAAAATGGTGGGAAGGTGGAGTTTTTACTGGTTATATGAAGATTCAGTTATTATAATGATGAAACAAGGAAGGAAGCAGCTAAATGTGATGATAAATAGCAAGGATCCTGTGGCATTTACCTGTGGTAATGAATAGAGCATCAGAGGTGCCTGTACTGATTGGTGGGTTTGTAGACCCATGAGAGAGTCTGGGGAGTGGCCTGAGTGGATTTAAGGCTCTGCTCAGCACTGTTTTAGTCAAATAGGGACTGACAAAAAGACCTACACTTACAGATAGGGAATCTGACAGAGTTTGAGAGAATCAGATTGGGACTGACGCCATCTCAGAGAAAGACGGATAGAGTTAAAGAACAGATAGGATTTGTAGAGCGTCTATGAAGAAAACCAAGTGCTTAGAGTTTGTAAACTTAAGAACTGGGTGTGCATATATTCAACGTTATTAATAATAAAACTTGTGGGTTTTATAGTCTTTTTGTTTATACTTCAACACTTCACCATTAATGACTTTGATTCTACTTTGTAATCAATATTTATTTTTCTTTCATTTTTATTCAACTTAAAAACAGTCTGAAGATTTCAATTTACTAGAGAAGCTGCTTGATGGCAGCAAAAGAGAAAGATTAGAAGTAGTGTTTGTCAATAGCCTGTGAAAGGGCTGGGGGCAAGCACGTTAACGCTACAGGTACACTCAGATGGTGGAGGGGTGAAGGGTGAGGGGAAAACAGTCTTCCTCCAAAAACATTGATTGCTATAATCTCCATATAATTATTACAACATATCTGCTATTTTTTTCTGGTAGCTGTCAGGTAATTGCTGGAAAAAAGGTGGCAGTGGGTGATTATAGACACAGTGGCAATGAGCTTTATGGAACATCAGGTTTGAATACGGATTATGAGGTGTATATATGAATAATGATAACGATAACAGTAATTTTTTCTAAAGCAGATCTTGGGTTTCTGTGAAAGTTTTTTCTTAGTAACATCAAGCACTACTTTATCTGTTCCTTCACTTCTGCTCTTACTATTTAGATTAGAGTTCCCTATTTGGACAGATTAATGAACCCTCAGGAACCATCTTCACAGTTATTAGTATGTTTCTCTTTGTGGAAGAGAAAGAGGAATAAAGGCAGATGTAATGTGATGTCGTTTCACATGATTAATTACAATTGCCATGTGAGGAACATGGCTGTGGAAATAAAGAAATTTATTTATTTATTTATTTATTATTGGATTTATACCCCGCCCATCTTCCCAAGGGAACTCTGGGAGGCTTACAAGCTGAGAATTCAACAGCTATCAGTGATACAAATACATAGGACACACAAACAATTATCATAAGAGTAAAACCATATGGCACCCTTGAAGCCTTTATCTCATTCCAAAAGGTCCAACAGAGGGAGTAACACCAACAGATGGCGGGGGGGGACACTGTTTAGGCTAGGTCACCAAAGGCCTCGCGGAATAGGATGGTCTTTACCACTCTGCGAAAGAAAGCTGAGGCATGCAAGATGACCTAAAACAGCTGTGAACATTTGCATCTGCATACTTGTCCATCAGCAAAGGAAAGGTTTCCAAATGATGGTGTAAAGTCTTCCAGGCTAGCAGTGATAGGTGTGGCTTCCCAGAACAAATTTACTGGTCCAAATTTTCCTGCTTCTCGAGCAACTGGTAACTTCAGAACATTATCAGGGGGAGGTACCTCAAAACCAGCCACTGTTCCACTCACATCCTGGAAAGAAAACAATATTACATTCCCACTTAGACAACTGTATGGAACACAATAATGGGAGAAAGGAGAAAAGATGAAGAAAACAGAACTGCACACATTTTCAGGTGATGGAAATCTCTTCTATATACACCAGTTAATTCAACACTATTGTCTTAATTCTACATTCAAATTGTACAAAGAACATAAACATATTCTGCAACCAAAACCAGAACATCTTGCACTAATATTTGATGACTATCTAGGAAATATTTTAAAATGAGATAGTTGGCATTTTGTTGTTCCTAAATCTGTTTCAGCAATGCTATATGATATATTTTTAATATAATATTAATTCTTTGTTGTTGCTGCTGTGTTGTTACAGTTGTGACCAACTCGTCATGACCCCATGTCCATGGAGTTTTCTTGGCAGGAATACTGGAGTGGCTTGCCAGTTCCTACTCCAGGCACCTACAGCACCTGGTATTCCCCAGTGGAATCCCATCCGTACTAACCAGACCCAACCCTGCTTAGCTTCTGAGATCAGGCGAAATCAGATAATTCTTTAATATTTGAATAATTCACAGTTTTTAGCGATAGCACTGTGTTTTAATGATGTAAGTCATCTTGGGTCCTTTCTTAGAATAAAAGCAGGCTAAAATATATTTTGAATGAGTCAATAAATGAATGAATCAGAAAATTTGTAATATTAAAACATAGCAGCCCTACTTACCATGTACAGAACAATACTAGAGCTGTAAATGAGGAAGAATTAACTAGCCTACCTCTAACATTGCATACACAGATTTTCAGTGCCCCTTCATAGCCACATATATTGAGGAAAAGTTTCTACTTCATCGGGAACCTTGTGGGTGTAAGATCTCCAGTGACAAACAGCCCCTGCATAGACAGCTAAGATATCAGGTAGACCCTCTCTTTTTCAGGTATGCATCTGGACCCTGAGTTCAAACAGATAGCTACTGCTAACTTCTCAGTTCAACTCACTCTCTCTCTCTCTCTCTCTCTCTCTCTCCCCCCCCCACATGGCTTGTCCATTTGCCTGACCTTTGGTAGGCCTACTATAACGCCTCACAACATCAGCTTAATACTATTGGATCACAAAATAACAGAGTTGGAAGGGGCCTATAGGGCCATTGAGTCCAACCCTCTGCTAAATACAGGCATCCAAATGTATTTATTTATGAAATTTATATATCACTCCATCAAGCTACATGGCTACTCTGGGAGGTATACAAAATATCTTCTGGCAAAGCAAAAAAAAAAAAAAAAGCAAACGCTTGGGGGCAGGAGCAGACATGACAGATAGGTGTCCAATTTTATTTGCATCTCTCTCATGTTGAAGAGATCACAGCCCCTTGAGATAATTGTTTCCACTGTAATAGTTCTAATAGTTACAACATTTTTCCTGATATTCAGCCTAAATGTGGCATCCTATACCTCGAGCCCATTATTATGTGTCCTGCACTTTGGAATAATCAAGAACAGATCCTGCCTTCCTCCTTTGAAGAAAAGTGCTATTATATCTCACCCCAGTCTTCTTTTCTCAAGGCTCATATTGTTTGGATCCAGTCTCCCTAATCATCTTTGCTGTCTTCCTTTAAACTTGCTGTAGGTTATTGGCATTCTTCTTGAAATGCAGTGTCCAGAACTGGACACAATATTCGAGATGAGGCCTAACCAATTCAAAGTAGAGGGGAACTAGTACCTCTATGGGATTTGGAGACTAATTTACAACAGTTCTAAGAGCCTTCTCACTCACAGTATTATTAAACCAAGTATCTCTCATCTTGTAACTGTGCATTTGTCCCCCCCCCCCCATGTGTAGAACCTGGGACTTATCTCTACTAAATTTCATTCTCTTGTTTTCAGCTTAGTGCTCAAGCCTATCAAGATATATTTGAATTTTGTTCCTTCCTTCTAAAATATTAGCTGTTCCACCCAATTTTGTGTCATCTGTGCTCCCTCATCCAAGTCATTAATAAAAATGTTGAAGACGACCAGGCCTAGGATTAGATCTTTGATTCTCTACTTACTACCTCATCCAAGTTTGAGAAGGAACCACTGATAAGCAGTCTCTGAGAACAAATCTGTAACCAATTGTGTATCTACCTAATAGTTGCTCTATTCATCCCACACTTGTTAGGTTGCTAATCCGAATTTCATGGGGCACTTTGTCAAATGTCTGCAGTATTCCCATTGTCTACTTGGAAGATTATCCAATAATATAAGATTAGCCTGACAGGATGTGTTCTTGAAAAATCCAAGTTGGCTACTTGTTATTACTGCATTGTTTTCATGGTGCTTACAGAGTGATTGTTTTATAATCTGCTCCAACATTTGATTGATTGATGTCTAGCTGACCGGTCTGTAGTTCCCTGGTTCCTTCTTTTTGACAGGGACAACCTTAGCCCTTCTCCAATCATCTGTCACTTCAACATCCATGATTTCAAGAAAATTACAGACAGTGGTATCATCTTAACACTCTCTGTAGAGGCTGGCCAAGCAAGAGTGAAGAAATTTTGCAGCACCAAAAGTTCTTTAGCCTAAATCTGGTTACTTTCTAGTATAATGGCTATATTAAGAATCAAATAGAAATAAAAGGGACAGGCTTCCTTCTGGCCTTGGTAAACTTAAAAAGTTACTTGAAGACAAAAAAAAAAGAACCACACTTCTGATAGAAAGAGAGAAGTCATCATGGTTAATCAGAGACTCATCAGGTTGATGGTAAACATAAAGAAGTTCCATGAACAGGTAAAATGCTTCCGCATATCATACTTTGTTAAGCTAATATACAATCATCCAAATGAGTTTTCTGTTTCTTAAACAGTCTTAGATTGTTTGGACTAATAGAAGAATTGCATTGGGCATTGATATTTCCCAGTTTGTTCTCACCTTGATGACACTGAAATGAAACATTCCTCTGGGATCATCATTCTCTTCAATTATTATCTCAGCTATTTCCAAACCAAGTCTCTTCACAGTTGGCTGCCCTCCAGTAAGAGAAGAGTCCACCAATTTCACACTGCTTATATTAAGTACAAATCTTTCCTGTAATTCTGGAACAATATCCTATAGAAAGAGTGTTTTTAAATGCATTTGCAGCTTCAAAATGTAATTTTGGTGCTCTTTACTCAGAAATTACTTTACTCTCTGACTGAAATGGTACAGATTAAAACCAAACTAGGTATAGTGAATTAATGACTTCCTTTTCTTATGTAAGGGAAGAGGCCATTTCAACATTTCTACATAATTAAGAAAACCATTTTGGCTGTCAAATTTCACAATTTACTAATTGTGTCTTATAAAGTACAAGGATAATTCTCTCATGCTCTACAACATTGTTTTTAGAATTGAAACTGCATTTTATCTCATAGGGCTAATGTGGAAATCTGTTCTACAGTAGTATCTTGTTTCAATGTTGAAAAAAGTCTGGTTCTAAGGGAGGAAATCAATTTGCCATCCTTTTTCAAACAACAATTAAAAGGAGTTTAAAAGGCTTTTGATCTTATATTTAAACATATTATTAGCTAAAGATAAAGCAAATTCTGTAGATACAAATGTGATACATGATTATATTATTCTGTTCCAACCTTGGAGTGGCATAACATCTTTCTCCAAGGCTAAACTGCTTCTCCATATTATTAAATTATTTTATTAGCAGTATATGCTTTGTTAAGTTGAATTTACCCAGAGAATGACATTTTGGAGAGTGGACAGTAGAAAACTCATTTGATTATGTTTGATGGCATTGTATACTTTTAAATTGCTGTTTGAAGAAAGCTGCTTCTGTAATTTCTATTTTATTAAATTATACTATAGTTTTAGATATTTTCATAGTCACGTGAGGACATATTTATGATCACAGAATTACAAAGAAGAGGGACTATATAAGGAATCTGTTAATAGCATCTGAAATCTTACTCCTACAGAGATGACAGCATACTTTAACAAAATAGCTCATATATATACATGGAGAAGGGGAGGATGGCACACATAGATTTGTTCATTCCAGCTGAGGTACAAATAAAAATCCATGTGTCTCAAAAATGTTGCTGGGTCAGATAAAAAATATTCTAAATTATCAGACACATCCCATTTTCACATAACGATCAGAAATATATATGTGACAACACCCTGGATCCGGAGAAATACATATGTAAATTATCTGCCAATCCCAGCAGGAGGGTATAATACATATGTAAATTATCAGCCAATCCCAGCAGGAGGGCATATGGTATAAAAAGGGTGGAGCCTGGTCTGTGAAGTTAAGAAGTTGTTGAGAGTGAGTGCTGAGAGAGCACAGCTCTGTTAGAGTTCAGTCAGGCAGTGAGGGCTTTACTGTTTACTGGTTATTAAAGACATGGAGGCTGGAAGAGTTGAATTAATCTATTTTTATGTTTAAGGCAACACATACCAACTTCAGACATTATTGTATTTATTTATTTTCTCAATAAACTTCATGATTATTTTTATGTTATACATCTGAGTCTGTCCCAGTTCATAAGGCGACAATGTAAAAGGTGGCAGCATTACCAAGGGGATTCTGTGAAAATTAATAAGTTGGTTCCCTACACTTCACATTTTTCATCACAATCACATGTTTAAAAGGGAGGTGTTGTCACAATTAATCAGTTACAAAGGAAGAAGTAGAACATATCTTCTCAAATACTCACTGGCAAAATGACCACAGTTACCAGAGCAATTGTTGCATTCTCTGCCATAACAACTGTCTTGCTCTCCAATCTGTAATCCTCGTTTTCCATAGCTTGATTAGCAAGAGGGAGTGTAAAAGCAGGCATGGGTGTCAACTGTATACTGATATCTCCAACAAATCCTTGTTCTCTGAGAATATGCAAAGTAACAATAGCTGATTCATCTGAAAAGATTGAATAACAAATTTGTAAGGTAGGTTTCTAACATGACTATGATATAATTTCTGAAATAGTTGATTTGTTTTCATCTACTTCAGTGACCTATGTTTCTGCAAACAAACAATCATTGACCAAATCTGAGTTTAATAACACTTTTGAAATCTTCAAGAGACCTTATACCTGATCCCTAAAATCTGCTCCAAAACACTTGCAGATCCGGAGTATAAAATTGTTTTCCCACTAGCACCAGACTTAAAAAAAAAATAAAGTACGCCCACGCCCACTTAAGCGCGGCCCAGCGCACTTTACAAGTACCTGGTCTCTGGAGGAAAAAAAATTCCGATGCGGACTGTAAAACTGTGGATGCCGGGCTCTCCTCGCCTTCTGTTTGTTTTTGTTGTCCCTTTAACAGACAGGAATCCCTACGGGGCTGCTCCGACGGCAGACGGAGGTGAGCAGAGATGAGCCTTCATTTTTTTCTCCCTTTTTTTTCTCCCTCCCCTCTCCGCAGACAGAAGCAACAGAGTGCGGAAGGGTGGGAACGCAGGAAGAGGAACAAAACCCACATGATATCTGGCTGGGGGGATCCAAATTTAAGCTACCAGCAGATCTTAGGAGTTGTGTAAAAGGGCTCCAAGGTAGGGATGCATACTAAATTTCTTGTTCTCATTGATTCCGGCTATCTCAAGAAGATACTATAATGGGGAACTTTCAAGCTCTATATGATTCCTTGTTTTCAAGGGAGAATAAACAAAGGAATGCTATATATTAAGTGTTACAAAAGACATCTACAACACTTTTGATGATTCTAAGCCATAAAAGGTCCTGCAACAAAGCACTAGGTAAAAATAATAATTGCATTTTGCATTACCTGAATCAAAATGTTATCTGTAGAATTTCCTCTATCATTTTGCTCTCTCTCTCTCTCTCTCTCTCTCTCTCTCTCTCTCTCTCTCTTCTTTTCTTCTATTTTTTTTTAAACACCACAAGATATTCCACCCTTTCACCCTTGAGGAGAATATTTTTTGTTGTTCCTTGCCTCCCATGCAAGGAAGGGATATTAAAGGATTGGCAATTCCTCCTTTCATAATAGTAAGAATTGTGTGCCATCAAGTCAAATCCAAGTTATGGTGATGCCATTCAGAGTTTTCTAGGTTACCAAAAACAACCTTATTTCAGAACTGCAGAGCTGGAATGGATCCTATGGATCATTGACTCCACCCCAGTCATGGAGGCACAGCAAGGAATCAAACTTCCACCCATATCTAGAGTACCAACCTATCCAGAAGTTCTAGATAATGTGCAGAAGTGCTTTAACACTCCATTCTTCTGAGAGCACCCTAGAACTGTGCAGCTTCCGCATGTGGCTCTCCTCCCAGGAGGGACAGTGGGGAGTTGAACTCCCAGTTATCTAACCCACTGAGCTATCCATCCAGATATGGCCATGCACTGCTAACTCAAACCTGATTAATGGTCAGCCTTTTAGGGATTTCTAGGTAGAGGGTACTTAGAATAGGTCTACTATTCCCTTCTTCTGGTTTAAATATATACAAAACCCAGAAGGATTCAATGGGAATTAGGGATAGGCGTTTTGTGTCTAAACGGAAGATCCAAAACATAAAAGAGGCTCTATTTCATGTAATTTATGTGCTTTTAACAATTATCAAAAGAGAGCTTTGAAGCACCATGGTTCATATTAAGGAATGAAGGATATTTTCAGTTTTGTTTTTTCTTTCCCTTTTGTGTAAGCCTTTGTTGCCCATTCACCCTTCATCTATTAAACTGCCTGAGAACTATTTCATCCAATGGGCATGTGAGGGCTATCAGCAGGCAAGGAGAACATCTGGAGGGAGCAGGAACTTTCAATGTATAAAATAGCTTGGAACCCAGGGCATATTTCAAACATTCCTTGTGAGATTATTGTCATTGTCCCCACCTTGGAATGCTGCCGGCCTGTCCCTGTCGTGCCTTTATTTTGAATCTCCCTCCACCCCTATTTTTTGGGTTCGAGGATGTTCCATTTCTTTGAATTGTTTTTGCAGCTGCCAGTGCCAGGCTGCCTGCCTGTGCAAGTGTGCCTCCTTGAGATTATTTATTTTTAATTTTATTCTCCTCTTCCTGATTTCTTTGGGGATTTTTTTCCCTTGTGTACCTGCTAGACTCAAAGAACAGAACATAAACATCAGGTGACAGGGGAGAGAAAAAACACCCCACAGTCTGGTAATTTTGGTGAGTAGCACTTTGATTGCATTTATTTGAATACGATTATTTTTCCTGGCTTTAGAGAGATTTTTTAAAAACTATTTTTCCCTCTGCATGTGTGGCAGATTGTTTTCCCTGTCTAACTTTTAAAAATAGTTACTTGGATTATTTACTGTGTATTTATTTTGTTAACAGTGCATAGGTTTGCTGAGAGGTTTGAGGGGCTCTTTTGTTCACTTCCTTGGGCGTTTGCAGTCAAGAGGGGTGGACTTTGTGACAGTCAATGGGGCACTGAGTTGTGTAATTCATGGTTTTTTGTTGGGCACAGCCTGCTGTTTTTCGCTGCAAAAATCTGCATTTTACTTGTTGAGGTATGGGAGATGTATAGGCGTGGAGAGGGTGTGAGGCAGGACTTACATACTTCCCAATATTCCTAATATCAACTAATTCAGATGTAATGTCTTGGTAGAACTTTAGGGATTTCTGCATTCTGAAAACTTTTTGTAATGTATACCCTGGACCTATGTAAGCATCACACCAAGTTTGGGCATACGTGACTATTTCAAACAAGGTGCATACCATTCTTCCTCCTTCAATTACCCTAAGGTTGGAAATATTCAACGTTTTTTGTTCCATCTTTTCTAGATGGGGGCAGTCTAGCTCTCACATAAAGCAATGCATTTTTTCTCATTAATACAGGAAGTTATTTAATATAGATGTCTCGCCATTTTCTAAATTATCTGAGAAATCTAATGTTAGGCAAATGATATGCCCCACATTTGAAAATAAATTTCATTTGGAAGAAATTTGGCTAAGAATTGCTCAGTTCCAAAAAAAAAAATCAATAATACTTTGAAATACTTTGAAATATTTTAAAATATGCCATTTTAATTTCAGTTGCGATTATAATGTCTGTGAGGGGAACATGTAAGCATGTAGAATTTATTAAAAGAAATATGAATGTTGTTTTTGTTTAAAACTCATACAAGATCCTTAAAACAATACTGACTTTTGTTCCTTTGGTATTTTGCCAGATTTCTTAATTATTTTGTCCTAAAGCCAGAGATTTCAGTCGTGTCATGATTCTTCAGATAGCTTATGCCCTGGAGGAAAACTAATTTATTGGAAGAGGCATGAGTCATCACTGTTATGTTGATTCAGTTAGTCATAGGTTATCATGTTTGACATTTGGTACTTTAAGATCAGAGAAATATAAAAAGGCACAAAGAGCAAATTCCAACTTTTGTCAGCTGAGTCACTGCGTCAGAGAACAATGTTCTTTATATAATTTTATCAGTATTTTTGAAATTTAAGAGAATGCAATGATACTGATAGGACTGGCGGAGTCAGGAAAATAAATGAGAAGGTATAAAGTAAGAGCAAAAATATTTCAAATATTTCTTTTGAATAAAATTATGGGGCATATATTGTTTCATGAATTTCATGTGAGCAATGTTTCTCCCAGAAATATGCGCTTTGGAAATCTTTCTTTTGCTTTGGGTTATTTCAGGGACACTTCTTTCATTTTTGGTTATTAGTTTTCTTTTTACACAAAAGGGAAATCTTTACTTCAGTTTCTAATTCATGTTTCTTCATATATATAAGTTTGCATTTTCTAAGCTCTAAAGAACATTAAAAACTCTTCCAAAAACACACTCAAGCACAAGAAAGGCAACTGAGAATCAATCTAATTCAATTGCATGCAGCAGAACATGAGAAAGAAAATGTATCATCAGTTCCATACAATATTTAGTTTTATCATCACATTCATCACCCCTGGGTGAATGCAACCAGCAGAACTCACATAAAAATGCTCCTCAGCTCTTCAACTACCAGTCCTACACACACATACACTTCACCCTTAACTATTTGGATTTCATGTTGGTTGCCATGCTCTGGACACAGTCCTGTTTGCCAATTACTTGAACTGCTGTACCCATAACTGGACACAATGCTGTCAGCCCCGAGTAGCTGAATGGTATCCTTCAAATAAAATAACCAGCTCCACATATATCATCACTATACTGCACATGAGTTGGCTGAATAGCTCAGTGAGTTAGGACTGAAGAGCCAGAGGTTGGGAGCACAGTTTTTCACTGTGCATCCAAGAAGACCCAGACTGTGTGGCCTCGGTCAAGCTGTCCCAGGATGACAACAGAAGAAAAGAATGGTATTTTCTTTTTCTCTCTTTTTGCTAAGGAGCTGAGAATTGACCTACCTTCTGGTTCTGTCACTTTAACAAGGAGAGAATCTGCATGCCATCCCACAGCACCATAAGTTGAATCACTAGGTAAGATCCTAAGTATAGCTTTTGCTCTGTTTTGATCAATGGTGGCTCCCTTCCTGGGATCCTGAACTCCAACAGTGCTAACATGGGTGAGAGTTATCACCACTGTCTCTGCAGCTTCAGGAATGACATCAGCAAGGACCGTCAAGGTGATGGTGGTCAAAGCTTGACCTTCTGAAAATGTTGTCTAAGTATTATAAGGAGAAATAGGATGACACACATTATACTGATAGGGTAATACAATGATTCAGAACACAATCCTGCCCCAAGATGGTGCCCTTGGTTTCATTTTAAAACACATTCAAATCATACAGCATGAATAAATGTACATATTAACATCTTTTTTTTTTTGAGGAATCAAAAAGAGGGGACATCAACAAGCCAGTAAAAACTGTGCATCACTGTAAACCAAATTTAATACAAAAAGGACATTTATTTATTTATTTATTTATTTATTTATTTATTTATTTATTTATTTATT
>JAHTLZ010000240.1:20733631-20744373 GCA_023846285.1 Phrynocephalus versicolor | reverse complement strand
ATTTATTTATTTATTTATTTATTTATTTATTTATTTATTTATTTATTACATTTTTATCCCACCCATCTGGCCAAAAGCCACTCTGGTCAGCTAACAATCCATCAAAACAAACAATGACCTTTAGTAAAAGGAAGACAATTATTTTAAATATTAGAGACAATGTCTTACAGTGTTAGTTGTCTTTGCATGAACAAACTATGGCTCCAATAAAATGTCATAATTGTGTGTCAACCATCAGCACCTTTTTAAAGGTAGGTATCAGTTACCATCAGCTAGCAGAAAGTGGAATGTATAATAATTAAGCTTTGTACTTCACAGTAGTTGGAGAGAAGAAGAGGGTCATAAGTGACAATCCACATGCACTCGCCAAGCTTAATCTCATATCATTCTAAGGTCTCATCTGGCAATACAGGTGCAGGAAGTGCAGGATACATACAGGTGGAATTTTATGTAGATTTCCCTGGATTTTAATTCTCTTATCTAATTGGATCAATGTTGATATTTCAAACACTTTAGTCAAATAGGAAGTTGATATTATGTTGGATTCAGTCGTTTGGGAGAGCACAAAAGAGATCTGTGATTTATGTCAGTTTTTCTTTCCCACTGTTTATGTTACGTCACATCCACTTACATTATGCAGGATCCTTGAACCACAAATTATGGTTTTGTTGGGTTAATAACAGTAATCCATGTCATTTAATATCCTTATTTATTATCATGCTAAACTATTACTTTATGATTTAATAAATTATGATTTTAAAATTAATATTCTCTTTTCATTTTAAAAAAACATTTTATGAAAATTAAATTATCTAAAAGAAAGTGGTTCTTGTAGGCTAAAACAGGCTAAAACAGAAAAGAGTAGGGGAAAATGGCACTTTTTTGTAAAGCAAGATTAAATGTCATTGTTCTTTACATTATAACTTGGCATGTGAGCAATGCTTCTCAATTAGTACATGTTTTTCAGTGCATGGGTATACAAATCACCAATTAAATGCATCATTAATACATTACTAATTATCTATATTACTAATACTATTTGTATATTAATTCTAATATCAATTCATTTCTGGAAATGATGTTTTTATGTCAAAACACATACCACTCCTGAAGTTGGAAATATATCATTAATGCTCCCAGTGGCCTCCCACTGCACTGTAACCCGCCCATAGCTACTTATTAGGCGTTCGATATTCAAGGTGATCAAGGTGTCACGCTCCAGTTCTTCTACATGTTTAAATAAAGAATTCTAAAAAAGTAAAAATAAATTAGAAAAATATTTAAGTATTTTAGCTGCTATGAGTACAAATGTTAAAATTCAAAGTAATACTCCTAATGGAGAAACTAGGTTCCCAGTAATTAATTCTCAGGTTAATGCATAAGCAATTTGGTACAAATATTGGCCTGCTATTTTTTCAAAGATTCTCCCACTTTTCATGAAGCCATCATGGACTAGCAGTTAAACTTATAGAACAATGAAGCTATTGGTGACCTTTGGTGTGTCATTAGCTCAGATCAATTTCCTTCACAATTTGATAAGCGAACTGTAATCCCCTCTAAGAAAGAGTGGAGCACAGATGTGCTAAATAAAATGATAAATGTGTATCTTCACTGACAAGTCTAATGTTATACCATAACAGTTTAAGATAAATTTAAGATAATAATCTGATAAATTAATAATCTGATGGAAACTTGTAACTTCCAGTGAACAATATGGTGAGGTATTTTGTTAAAATTGCTCCTTAGACCTGCTTTTCTATAGCTTTCAAACTATTTTACTTTTTACATTCATATAAAATTGATATACAGTAAATGATTCTCTATTGGAATAATACGCTTCACAAGTTCTGAGAAACAACTCCTGGAAAATATATTACAATAAAACACAATATTACCTGAGCAAATGCAATAATTCCATGAGCATCATCGTTAGAAGGTATAATTATGGTTACATAGCCATTAACACCAATTTCAGCACCACCCTTCGGATTTTTCAGAGATACTCTAAAAAACTCTTCTTCCTCTGGGACTGCATCATCAAAGATATTGACAGCTATCACTGCTTCTTTGTCTCCTGGTTCAAATATCAGTTCACCTGAACTAGCATAAATGTACAGCATAATTATAATTAAAGGATGTTTCCACAAGAAATATATTGGAAGTCATGATTTTGTCATACAAAAATAATGAATCACACTGCCAAGTGGTTGGGTGGGGTGCGGGTACATCTGGCACATAATGTTTAAGTTACATTTTTGTTTAATATTGCAAGAAATATGGTGGATGACATCCAGATTGATTGATTGATGGATTTCAGACATTTTCATACCATTCAGTGTAGTGGCATGCACTATGTTCGGTACTCCATAGAGATGGGGCTATGACTGAGAAAGTCAGCTCCAAGTGGAGACCTTCTGAAGAACATAAGAAGAGCCCTGCTGGATCAGGCCAAAGACCCATCTAGCCCAGCTTCCTGTATCTCACAGTGGCCCCACCAGATGCCTCTCGGAGCACGTGAGACAACCTTGCCTTTCTTGGCATGACCACTCACAGAACTGAGGCATGGGAAGACCAGGTAAGATGAGCAGAAGTTCTTTTGGGAGTTATTCTCTGATTGATGAGGCCCCAAACTATTAAGGGCTTTGTATATTAGTACCAAAACCTTGAATCTGGCTTGGAAAAGAACAGGATGCCAACATAGGTGGGTCAGAATATGGTCACACCTATTCGTATGAGAGATCAGCTTGACGGCCACATTTTCCACCTGCTGCATTCTCCAAGTCAGCTTCAAGGGAAGACCCACACCAATGGGATTCTGGCCAAGGTGTGTGATTACCTTTGAACGCAAGGACTGAGAAAGGAGACAGATGCTAGCCTGAGCAAGACACCAGGGTTTTATAAATCCTAGCCTATAAGTAACTTGCATTTATTCTCATGGCATCGCCAGTCAAATCAGTCTAAGAATCCACAGAGTCTTTTACTTTTCAAACTCAGTTCTTGGCATCTCTCAGTTTTGTTCTAGTCTCAGTTTGGTCCTTTGATTTGTCTATGAAATCATATAATGGCATCTCGAGACCATTCTGTAATTAGCTTTCTTTTTCTGCCTATCTCCTTGATTAAGAGCCTCATGGCACATGGTTAAATGCCTGTACTACAGCTATAAAAATGCTCACAACCTGTGATTCAATCCCAAGTAGCTGGCTCCTGGTTGACTCAGCCTTCCATCCTTCCCGAGTTGGTAAAATGAGTACTCAGCTTGCTGGGGGGGGGGCATAATGTGTAGTCTGCATAATTAAATTGTAAACCACCCAGAGAGTGCTAACGAGTAACGACCCATAATTTATAGGTTTCAGCACCTTTAGGCCATTGTTCACCTTAAGGCTATGGATATGATTATCTACCTAATGAGCCTATTCAGGCCATTGTTCATCTTATGAGCCTATTTCAGACCAGGGTGACAAGAGGTCAAAGTGAACTATAAAATGGAGGACTTGCAACTAGCTTTCTTTAGACTGACGAATCTGTTTGGATGAGCAGCAAAATGTTTCTATTTCTCAAGAAAAAGAGGTCCAGTAGCCATGACTCAACTTCCAGATAAACCTACCTGGATGACTGAGAATCTTCACAGACATTTTTGTAAAATGATGAGTATTTTATTAAATATACTAAATGTACGAATAAGGTGTATTTTGCATAGAGTGGGTTTTAGGGCTATCTTTTAGAAAAATCCAACAAGATCTTGAAAAAAAAACCCAGCATATTGCACCTTATTTCTTTTGCATAAACCTGCTTGATAATTATGAACAATATACTGAAAATAAGATTGAGAAATAAAACTTGCCATTTTAGTCCCATGCTTAATATCTCTCAACAGGGTTGAAGAATCCTTATAGTGCAAGCTGTATGTATATTTAAGAAATACCGGTACATTGGGAGTAGCAACATTTTTTCACACCCCTAATATGTACACAATTTTCTTACTCTTATATCCTTATTAGAAAGTTACAGAGTTAGGGAAAGAACAAACAAGGGGATAACAAACGAGAGGTTACTTCAGAAATTTTCACCAGTGCAAAATATTACCATAAGGAAAGTTTTCAGCATGTGTTCCTAAAACAACAAATGAAATCAGGAACATACCTGGGTATGAAATCTGACTGGTTGGAGATTGCGGTCAACTCGTAAGCATAGGAGTATGAATCACCAGTCAGAACAATTAGACTTTTGTTGGAATTAAGAGACCTTACATTGACAGTGGTGACATGATGGGCAGAAGGGGCTTCTAGCAGTAGAGCGAACTGATTTATTTCTGGGTTCCAGGAATAAAGAGCAGAGTTATACTTGCTAGCAAATAAAATATGTGCTGCATGGAAAGAGAAAAACGTAATAGTAAAATATTAGCAACAATATAAAATATTCTGTGGAAAGAAAAAAAAGAATCACCTAGACTTGGTGTTAAGGGCTGGAATATTAGTGGTATCCACTTAAAATGTATGCTGTATCTTGTTACAGCTGTTTGTGGCTCATTGATAAGGTGCTGGCTTATCAATGGCTGTGTAATCAGATGCATGACCATGTACTTAACGGAGACATACCCCAGTGCATAGTGAATTAGCCACAGCATGCAATGCAAAACTTATACAAGCACTGATGTGATTCTGGCAATGTTTGTTACATCTAAACATACGTGTAAGATTTAACTCATTTTCATGTTTACTGTAATTGTATAGGATCACTTGGCTTGTCACTCAAAATTTAGCTATAAACATTATCCACATGTGTTGCATCCTGCCAGTTCTTTCTAATGTTTGTATGTAATACTGGAATTCTGTAAGAGAGCAGCTTCTGAAATATGTGCCAATATGTTGTTTCTTTCTTCTAAACATTATGTCTATATGCAATATACATATACTGTACTATCTTACATGCAGATCACAAAGAAAGCAACTGTAACAGAATAAAAACAAGTTTGCTATTACAGTGGACCCTCTTATAACAAACGGTTTGTATAACATAAAATCCGTACAACATAAAAATGGTCATGATTTTATTAAATTATATTCTACAAATTACTTTTTAGGACTGGTTCTTTATAACTGCACAGTGACTCTCTGAAACTGCACACAACGTGGCCAGAAATGAACTGGAACAGCTTTACAACATTACTGCTACCTGCTGAATTGTGTCATACTGTCAAAAAACAAAAACAAAAACGGAGCTTTAGTCTATTGCTTCTTTCAGTTGGTGATATTGCTATATTACTATTACAAAGTTTGTGTTGTTCTGAAATTGGAACAGCTACTGTATGAAAAAAAAATACTAAACCAGCGTCGCCAAATAAACCCTGGGACTTTTATACAGTACAGGAGAGAGAAAACAATTTCATAACATCTTTTCCACCACTATTCTTTCTTTCCAAGTTGAAATCAACCCTCAGCTAGCCTGGTAAACCTCAGCCATAGCTGGTACCCAGAGACAGCCCCAATTAGTGGTTAGGAAGAGTCATTTCAATACCAGTAGGGCTGTACCACTCATTCTGTATCTCGTCAGTGCTGCAACTGATCAGGTAAAGGTAAAGGTAAAGGTCCCCCCCCTCCACCACACATGTGCATGTGTGCTAGTCATGTCCAAATCTAGGGGTGGTGCTCATTTCTGTTTCCAAGCCAAAGAGCCAGGGTTGTGCAAGTCTGTGGCCATGTGGCCAGCATGGCTGAATGCATTTCTGTGCACAGAATACTGTTTATCTTCCTGCTTTTTGTGGTGGTACCTATTTATCTGCTTGCATTTACATGCTTTCAAACTGCTAGGTTGGCAGGAGCTGACATTAACAGCGAGAGCTCGCTCTGCTGCGCGGCACCCGGGATTCAACTTTGCAGCCGATATTTCAGCGCTCTAGCCTGCTGAGCCACCCCATCCCACTGTAACTGATCAAACAAATTCACAGACTCACCCTCCCATAAAAGCTAAATGCTGAAAGCTGTTTTGTTGTCTCCATCTCCCAGAAAGGCATACAAGCTTCAGAACTTGTAAGCCAATGTTAACAAGAATGGAAGGGACTTGCACCTATCCTGAATGTACCAGTATTTAAAATTAGAATTAGGTCCATGATTATTATGGGCCACTTCACCCATATCATTTTTTCTACTGGTGCTTGCATACTTGTGTGCAGAGAGAATTCATTGTATCCTCCAGTTATATGTGCATTATTTTCAATTCTGCATGCACATATGTAAACCAAGCATATGATTTCCTTGCAAATTGTTACATCTTCATTTTGTTGTATACATCTCCTACACAGAAATGATATATGTGAAGGAAAACAATACATCTGAAGCACTCCAAATAAGCTTCTTCCCCCCCCCCCCACTCCTCATTCAAACTTACCTAAACCAGAAGACGGGAAAAAGGTGTGTATTTCATTTATAGCTCTGGTGGAAATGGACTGAAAATGTCTGAAGGAAGGTTGTCCTGTCTCCCATAAAAAGACATCACATGTACTGTTGGATCCTGTGGACAACACTGAGAGCAAGAACACGGGACTTGTATAAACAATAGAGAGGGGCACGACTAGGGAAAATGATGTTTTCAAGTTGTCGTGTGTCGGAGGCGGCCCGTGTCGGCTCGTTTCCGTTTTTCGCGAAACTTCGCAAAAAATAGTCGTTTCGTTTTCCGTTTTTTTGTCTGTCGTTATACTGGTTTAGGGTGGGTAGCGGGCTCCTGGAGGCACCTCTTTTTGGAGGGGTGCCTCCGCTGGCCCGCTATAAAGGGAAGCGGGCTCCTGGAGGCACCTTTTTGGGGGGGGTGCCTCCTATCCTCACCCACTAGGAAGGGAAAGCAGGCTCCTGGAGACCCCTCATGGCATGGGGGTCTCCTCTCCTCACCTGCTGCTGCAAAAGGGCATGCATAGCCATATGGATATGCATACCAGTTGCAGACTATGAGACCAGTCAGTGTGCTCTCGCACCTGCTGTGTCTCACAAAGAAGGGAATCATACTTGCGTACAGTGCAATGCAAGTAGATCTGGCTTAGGGGACAGCAGCTTAGCGCAAGGGCTAGGGTTAGGCTAGTTACTGGTGAGGTTAGGGTGGGGTAGTGGGGTGCACCTCTGGGTGCCTCTGACCCACTAAGAGGACAGTGTACTGTGGCGTATGGGTAAGGAATCAAGGATTAGGGTTAGGGTTAGGGGGCTAGGGCAGGGTTTAGTGGGCTTTTTGGCACATCCCAGAAGTCTCAGTGGCCAAGTGGCCATGCGATTGGTGGGATGGCTCCAAAAATTTGCATGGTCCACTCCCACATGGCCACTCGGCCAGCCCATCATTGCGCAGGTGTAAATAAAATAAAATAAAATGAAATAAATGGAGAGAGGACAGAGGAGGAGACATTTTGTTGCAAGAAAAACCCACTGCTACTGTAAAAATTGTGGCAGTTTTAGCATAGCAATTAGCAAATTTCGCATGTTTCTGTGGTGCTTGTGTGTTTTTGGACCACGATTTCAAAAAAAATATTGTGGTCGCCGTCCCATTTTGGATCCCCCGCCCGCACCGCATGGCATGGCGACTCGAGTCCGGCTGCCCAGGACAGGAAAGGGGGGGAGGCCAGGACCCCCCCTCCAGAAACCACCGCTCTGGTAGGTGCACTCTGCAGGCATATTTTCACCTGCTTTTTGGCCCGGGAATGGGGGGAGAGTTTTAAAACTTTTTTTCTGTGCCGCTTCCGCTTGAATTGCGGCCGGCGGCGACTTTGGCGGGACGACGAGGATGCCCGCCCCCAGCGCAGCCCAGGGCCAGGAGGGACAGGAGGAGAGGGGGGAGGCCAGGGACCCCCCCTCCAGAAACCACCCCTCTGGTAGGTGCACTCTGCACTCTGAGTCTGCAGGCATATTTTCGCCTGCTTTTTGGCCCGGGAATGGGGGGGAGTTTTAAAACTTTTTTTCTGTGCTGCTTCCGCTTGAATTGTGGCCGGCGGCCGGCGGCCGGCGGCGACTTTGGCGGGACGACGAGGATGCCCGCCCCCAGCACAGCCCAGGGCCAGGAGGGACAGGAGGAGGGGGAAGGCCGGGGACCCCCCTCCAGAAACCACCCCTCTGGTAGGTGCCCTGAGCCATCACTCAGGCAGGCATATTTTCGCCTGCTTTTTGGCCGGGAATTGGTTTTTTAAAATTTATTTTAAAAACTTTTTTTCTGTGCCGCTTGGCATCGCGGGATCGCTGCGATGCCAGGAATGACAACGACAAATCAGACCCAATTATTCTTTAGTTGGTTCGAGTTCTGGCGGAGTAATTCCCGTTACCGTTTCCGTTCCGTAACGGAAACGAGTAACGGAAACGGAAACGGGAATTCTGCTAAGTCGTGCCCATCTCTAATAAACAACCCCTTTGTAATGTCGAGCAATTATTTTTCATAGTGGCTAACACTCTTATTTCAGGTCTCTATTTCCATGGAAACAACTGAATCTTAACATATTTCTGTGAAATGGATCACCTGTATTTCAATACCTTTGGCAAAAATCAAGTAGATGTCAGATCCAGAAATCAAGGCTTTGACTTGTGTTGTTCCACTGATTGACACTTCATGGAACTTTCTGAATTTCTCATCTGACCACTGGTACAAAGTAGGAGGTTTTGTGGGGTCTGATGGCACAGTCACAAGATAAACGGTGGCTGCCCTGAGGAAGAGATCCACACTTAGAACTCCATTCACAGAGAGCTGATGATGGAATACAAACATCCCATAACTCCAGAGGAAAATCTGCAGAAAATGAGAAAACTTCCATTAACAATTAAAGCAAAGCGAAAAGCAAAGTGTTCTGCTTATATACCACCCCATAATGCTTTAAGCACTCTCTGGGCAGTTTACAATTTAGTTATGCACGCTACACATTGGCCCCTCTCCCCAGCAAGCTGGGTACTCAATTTACCAACCTCAGAAAGATAGAAGGCTGAGTCAACCATGAACTGACTACCTGGGATTGAACCCCAGGTTGTGAGCACAGTTATTGCTGCAGTACAGCTGTTACCACTGCGCCACGAAGCTGTGATAAATCAGATGCCAAGTTACAGTCTCCTTGTCCTACCCATGATGTTCTTTTATAACATGAAAAAACAGAATAATATCAAACTTTATAAATCATACAAAGTTTGTATCCAGATGAAACATTTGTAGGAGCATCAGAAGTGCTATGGTCCCTCCACAACGTACAGGTGGCATTTGTTGGCTAAGAAAACCTTAGTGAAAAGCAGACGTTTTGGCTTCCCGATGGAGATGGGCACGAACCTCTGAATGGCCGACAGCTGGACTGGTGGTCTGTGGTTCAGCACACCATCCCCTCTGGCAGGAGTTCACTCAGAAGCAGCTTACCTGCCCTGCCTCCTCTGCTGCCCCTGTGTGGGCACCTGCTGGAGGAGGTGGGGTGCCAAACCACAGCGCACCTGTTTGACCCTTGTCAGAACCTGCACATGAACACCAAAATGGCAGTTTGTGTCCATCTCTACTTCCAACTCAAAACAGCATAATATAAAATCTATGTCAGCAAAACAGCTACCTTCCCCATACCTTCTAATATAATGGTAGGCTGTGGGATTTCTCTCTTCATTAACCATAGACTGGAAAATATAAGAATGAAAAGGTGTACATGCTCCCTGCTCATACACTTGACATATCTGAGTCATATCCCTACTTGGGTTTGAGGCATATTTACCAGTGTTTATCAGTGTTCATTGGACAGATGGTGCCACACAACACAAATGTATTTCCAATTGTTTTGATGCCTACATAAGCACTTTGGTTGAAAGGTCTCCCTTTTGTCTGGCAAGCCCTAGCAACCTTAGGGGAAACAGCTTTATCACTTTCTGCTGACACACACTAATAGAGATTAAAAAGGAATTATTCATTTTCTAAACCAGCATTACAACCCGGCTGGATAGTTCAGTGGTTTGGCTGTCTCGGTGCAGAGCCAGAAATTTGGACTACAATTCCCCACTGAGCTTCCTGCGAGAACAGCCCATCTTGTCTAGCCAAGAGCAAGCTGCACTGTCCCAGGGCACTCTCAGCAGAAGGGAATAGTGGACCACATCTGAATATTCTCTACCTAAAAGGCTCTGGAAATTGTCACCACAAGTCAGAATCAACTTGACAGCATGTGATTTTTATTTATGTCAGCATTTCCCAAAGACAAGACTTGCAGATGTTTGGGACTATAAATCTCATTAAGTTTGTTACCAACTAAGCTGCTTAGGACTGATAGGAGTTGAAGCTTAGAACATTTTGGTGGCACGGGATGAGGGGGACTGCTCTGTACCTTGGCCTGGAATTTCTTGGAATGCTGATGCTTAATCAACTCCATTCTGTAATTCAATCAGGGTAAGCCTGCATCGCAATTTAATTGGTTATACAGCCTATCTTTGACAAGTAATGCAGTACACCAAGAGAAAGACCAGATTTTTATTATGAAATACGGACTACTATCTTCCACTGAACTGCCTGGAAATTAACCTCCCAGGACCATCCTCTTTCTACTGTGGGTACTGTTGTTTTTTAAAAGCTATCAATGGTCCTATACCGTTTGACTCAGATTCTTAAAACCAGACCAAACCACAAGAACATATAAACAGTGAAGAAGAGCAAAACTAGAAGGAAACATTACTCGTGAAGAACAAGGAAGATCCTCCAACCTGGAGTGAATTTGATTCAGGTGAACAAGTCGCAATAATCAAGTAGTGGCTATGGTCCAAACTGAAATACTT
>JAHTLZ010000240.1:20721456-20733621 GCA_023846285.1 Phrynocephalus versicolor | reverse complement strand
TAGTTGTGAGTCCTCCATTTTATAGCTCACTTTGACCTCTTGTTACCCTGGTCTGAAATACGCTGATAAGATGAACAATACCCTGAATAGGCTCATTAGGTAGACAACAGTCTCAGTCACCTTAAGATGAACAATGGTCTAAGATGGTGAAACCCATAAAGTATGGGTCATTAAGCTATGGCCTTGGTGCTGAATGTGTGAGGTATTTTTGATTTGTCTGGGTATTGTTGAAATCACAGCCTGATAAGTGGCAGATAGACTGTCCCCACCTCTGTTGAAAGAGGGTTTTTCAATGCTCACACGAATGGCTTCCCTGACCCCTCTCTCAAACCACCTGTCTTCTCTGTCTAATATGTGTACATCCTCATCTTTAAATGAGTGCTCTTTGTCCTTCAAGTGGAGGTGTACTGCTGATTCTCATCCTGAGCTGTTACCCCTCCTATGTTGGGCCATCCTCCTGCTTAATGGCTGTTTTTCTCTCCAATGTAGAGGTCTGCACACTCCTCACTGCACTGGACCGCACATACTATATTGCTCCTTTTGTGTTTTGATATCAGGTCCTTTGGGAGGGTGATTCTCTGCCTTAGTGTGTTTGTGGGTTTGAAATAAACAGGGATGTGGTGTTTGCCAAAAATCCTTTTAAGCTTCTCCGACACTCCAGCTATGTAAGGAATGACCAGGTTCTTCCATCGGGTCTGGGTCTCAGACTGATCCCTTGTTCTTCTGGTTTGGCACACTGCTTTGTTGAAGGCCCACTTTGGATATCCACAGGCCTTAAGTGCTATCTTCAGGTGCCTGTCTTCCTTCTTCTTGGCTTCTGTGGAGGTGGGGATGCTCTCTGTTCTGTGATTTAGGGTCCTGATGACTCCTAATTTGTGTTTTAATGGATGGTGAGAGTCAAACAATAAGTACTCATCTGTGTGGGTGGGTTTCCTGTAAACTTCTACTCCCAAGCCGCAGTTAGGTCTGATGATGACTGCACAATCCAGGAAAGCCAGCCTGTTGTCTTGGGTGTCTTCCCTAATGAACTTAATATTAGCACTTAAGGCCTGTGCAGGGGACAACTCCAGGAAGGGATGTCAGCCTGCTGTCTCTGTGTACAGTGGTACCCTGACTTCCAATGCACCCGACAACCGAAAATCCCAATTTCTGAGCACACTTCCAGTGTCTCCCCCTCTCCCCGCTGCCACCTTACGAGCACAATAGGGTTTGCTCGACTAACAATGGCACGTTGGGGGGAGAAGTTACAGGTCGTTTAAAATACCTTTGAGCCACTGACCCAAGTGCTTGGATCGGTGGCTCAAACTCTTTAAAAAATGCCCGCCTTTCCCCAGATGTCCTGTCTCAATGCATGAACACCTTGGGAGGGGGGGACAAATTGGACTTGAGTAATGGGATTTGGGACATGGTACCAAAGATCTGCCAACATCCTTACTTATTAGTGACAGATCAGATATGGCCTAATCTCTCCCAAACTTGCCTTAGATTTACAAGCCAGGAGAAGGACTTCATATTCCACAATGCAAAAAAGAACATAAACAATCTCTTTCCTTGATGCTGTTACTCCCTTTTAAATGATGCTACTTTCCAAAACTAGGTACATTATAGATAGCAATAATCTTACCATCCATCTTGAATAGCTGGCAGTGGGGCATGGATTGTTTTAAAATTGGGAACCAAATGAGGGGGAAGTATTAAAAACCTCTTTCCAGCACTCACCCAGTTCCAGCCTCCACAGCTTCCATGGCTTTTAAGGAAAACTGAAACAATTGTGTGTGCGTTCAGCCAAGCTGGCCACATGGCCATGGACCTTCACAAAACACTGGCTCTTTGGCTTGAAAATGGAGATGAGCACCACTCCTAGAGTCAGACATGACTAGCACAAATGTGTGTGTGGGGGGGGGGGCTTTTTTATATAGCAACATATCTAGTCCAACCTCAGACATAAGAGTGTGAGGGACTCACTCTCATTTATTGTGACTAATTTGGCCTTATTTGGAAAGACAATATTCAGCTACAGACCTCATTCTACTTGTTTCCTGTTTCTGATTTAACTCTGGTCACATTTTAAAAGCTTAACATTATGAGTTGAGCTGCACCATGCCTTTAAGACATACGTGAAAACAATCCCGAAATGGTTTGTCTAAATGATGAGGAAAAGAATGCTAAATGTGGTGTTCTATCATACTCAAGTAAGTGTACAATTTGTTTTTATAAAGTCTGAATTACCTGCTGTAAATGGAATCCAGGGGTGAAGATGAATATAGTATGATTAGAGGGTCTCTGTTGCTTTGTTCCACCATGTGTAACTACTATATAGGAAGAGCCATTGATTTGAAATGCAATACAGCGATGAGGATCCTCGATACTAAATTCCTAAAAAGAGAACCATGAAGCATAAAACCTATGTGCCTTTTGCTTGTCAAGTGAATAACATACATAAACATATCCTATATAACAAAAACTACTTTCATTACTATTAGAACTATGTTAGTATGAATGATGACATGATTCAAAGGAATTAAAAATAGCTGTCTTTGCTTCGATAGGAAACACGGCATGAAATAATGACTCTAATGTGCCATTATTGTTATTTCTGTCTTTTTATGTATCTCAAAATGGCAGAGAGTATTCTGGACTATCCTTGCATTTGTTTTCTGTTATTTTCTTGGTTTAAAAAACCAACAATTTTAAATCAGTCTTTACCTCAACAGAAATAAAAACTCCCCGCCACTGGTATATTGAAGACTTCAATGCTGGGTGTGTTTGCAGCAATTTTATGCCATATATAAAGTCTCCCATTGAAAAGAAACACCAGCTAGATATTGGTTCTTCCATAAAACTTTGTAAAATGGACAGCACACTTAATCCGCCCTCTGCAGGAAGGAAAAAAGAATGCAGATATACCAGTTATTGTAGCATAAGAAGAAATCAAGGAAAGAGAAGTCCATGTTTCTGAAATGACAGCATTAATTCAAATTGATGAATCTATAAATGGGTCAAAATATTCATTCTAGGATAGAGAGTGGACAGGCAGTGACAAGTGTTGAGACAGTTCCATGTATTTTCCAACTGCAGTATGTAATTTTAAAACCTACCGTACTCAGAAATTGACTTACTTATTCCAAATGCAGTATCAGATATTGTTTCCCATTCCACACTCACTGATGTGTTGACCCCATTGCTTCGGGATACTTTCAAATAGACTGTTATATTGCTTTCTTCGACTATGAGAGAAGTAGTCCTAAAAGTCATGGAAACCATCAATTAAGTAAAGAAATTGATGCCTGTAATAAAACTAAGATCTGGAATGGCTACTTCAAGAATAGAAATCTAGAACTGAATGCACAATAGAACAAGGCCGAGTTAAACCTCTTCTCACATCTGCACTCTCTAAATAAACATGCTAGATATCTGAGTATACCAAAAGAACCTGACCTCTTGGCAGTGGGGCGGCTAATTATTTTTGTAAATAAATAAATAATAAATATTACTTGTTCCCTAATACAAAGCCATATCAGATGATCTTAAGGAAAACATTAGTGAAGGCCAATTATGCTGCCAATGCATTACAAGTCACATGCCACAGAAGGATATTCAGAATAACAATCCATCATGCAATTTGTGGGAAACCTGTACAAATTAGTTTGAAAATATGGAGAGATTTTTATTGCTTGATGAATTTCAGTATCAACATAATGCCTGTCTGGACCAGATATTCAGTGCCATAAATGGGGGGAAAGCTGTTTAAAAATATGGAAAGTACAAAGACATTTATTGCAACATTTCAGTTTGCATAGGATAAGATGACAATGTGTTTACTTCTGCTAACTCTTTATTTGTAATTGTGTTTTAAGTGTACAGACTCTTGACTGCCAGAGAAGAGATACAGTCACACACACACCGCCCTTTCCGCGGTTCATATACTGCGGTTCCAGTATTTCTCAGGTCTGCAGTATATGAAAAAAAAGTAAGCTGCAGAGGCCTGCATCAGGCCTCCTGTACTTACCCCAGACCTGGTGATGCCCCAAATGGATCTCCGATGGCCTTCCCAGGCACGTCGGAGGCCCCAGAAGTGCTTCTCAATGAACCGAAAGTGACTTCTGAAAAACCGGAATTGACCTCCTGATCACTAGAAAGGCCCTCTGAGGCCCGAAAATGCTTTCTAGGAATCCAGAGGTCACCTCCAGTTTTCCAGAAGTCACTTCTGGTTCAGTGAGAAGCACTTTTGGGGGCTTCCGATGGGCCCGGGAAGGTTGTCGGAGGCCCGTTCAGGAAAGCACAAGGCCTGGGGTAAATATAAGAGGACCCGAATAGGCCCCCCAGTCCTGACTCAACATTACATCTGCATATTATCACGGGTCAGGTTGGGTCCCTAACCCCTGTGATAGGCAAGGGGGTTAATGTACTCTCAGAGACTCATTTATAATAGTAATATATTTACAAAAATATTTGAGTCACAAATTGCTTAATTTTTAAGATTATCATTACTTGCATATGTAAAATACATTTTCACCCCCAAAGTGACACTAACACAATCATTTAAATTGGATGAAATTGCAATACGTTAACAGATAACATGGGAAAATGCAGGGGAAATGTCTAAGGTTATCAAATCTTTTTTGACTTAATCAAAATGTAAAAATGAGCAAAATGCCTTTCTGGATTTTCATTTAACTTCTGCACTGATAAAACTGCATGGCATACCTATTTGAAACTGGACAGATGCTAAAAAGTCCCAGTGGTGCCTGATTTTGCAAAACTGTGATGAAGGTTTCAACTCTCTTGCCTAGTCTGGCTCCACCAGTTGGATTGAACAGTGTAACAACGAACTGTTCATCCATTTCTGGTTCAGCATCTAATACAGCAGTAATATGAAGAGTCTGCAAGAGAACAGAGAAACCATGGATCCATTAAAGCAAAAAGTATACAAATTAAAAATCCAATACTGATTGTGACATCTTACTCATATCTACTAAGAATCCACACCAACTATGTTCAGGGATGTTTATCTTCAGGTTAAAAAGAGACAGGATTATATCCCAAAATGGTATTGAAAGGGCTGAAACTACTGAATTTACATAGTTCCCCTGAATAGACATGTTAACCAATATGTTGGCAAAGATTCTGAGTCATCCAGGTGAGGATATCTGGAAGGTGGGTCATGGCGACTGGATTTCTTTTCTTGTGAGATCGAAACATTTCACTATTCATCCAAGTTGCTTTGTCAGTCTGAGGAAAGCTTTCAATTTAAAGTTCACCTTGGTTTCACACTACCCTGGTCTGAATAGGCTTGTTAGTTGGACAGTAGCCTGAATAGGCTCATTAAACAGACAATGGTGTTTACAGGCTTGTTAGATGTTAAATTCACACACACCAGGCCATTGTATATCTAACAAGCGTATATCTGTGAAAATTCTCAGTCATCCAGGTGGGTTTATCTGGAAGTTGAGACATGGCAACTGAACTTCTTTTCTTGAGAGATTGAAACGTTTTGCTGCTCATCCAAACAACTTCATCAGTCTGAGTGTCTGAGCATAATTTGTGAATTTTCTAACGACTGTCTGTAATGTTTGCCCCTCGAATGATCTTAAACCGTATGCTGCAGCAATGTTTCCTTATTTCCTTTCTCCGTACTTACTTCCATGGTTCTTACTCTTAGAGAAGACGTTTCTGACAATAATTGCGGTTTGACAATGGAGAAGGCTATGTTGAAAGGGGATGGACTCTCTCCAATCAGAAAGTTTCATACAGTGGTTAGATGGTCATGAATGCTATCTATAGCTGTGGATTTCCTGCACTGGCAGATGACAGGCCATTTTGATTACCTTCCAAATTGATAATCCTACTGTGCTATGATATTTTAAGAAACCATGTGTGCCAATTACAGCTTTACACATCTGCTTTGCATTTGCACTGAGGTCAGTGGACTTTCTACCAGGTAAGTAGATGTAGAACCGAAACCTCACTTTATTTTATTTTATTTTTCCCCTGGAATGAGATACAAATTAGTAAGCAACCTAGCAAAAATATCTTAATTTTTAATAATAAATACCTGTATATTACCTTGAATCTGACTCCATCTTCTAGAACAATATAGCCTTCTGATGGAGTCAAATCTACAGATGCTTCAGAAGAATTTATCTCTCGCACAAGATACTGCACAGTCACAGTTCCAAATAATCCTTGTGGAGGCTCCCTGATAATAGTTAGCACCGCAACACTTTCCATTAAATGGACAGCTGTCTGCTCCCTTAGAAAGAAGTGTTCACTGTTGTTGAAGGACAAAACACCATAGCCATCATCATTGGCAAGGATAGTAACTGTGGCTGTAAAAGAGACAATGTTGTACATTATTGTGGCAAGGAGGAGGAAAAGAGGTAGATACTACCATATAACACAATAACGGGTATCCAGTATGGTAGAGTGGGTAAAGTGACAGACTAAGGCTCTGAATATCAGAGTTGAAATCCCTACTTGGCCATGGAAACTCATTTGGACAATGGACACTATGTTTTCAATGCTAGTTTCCATCACTCATAATGTTTACATGGAATTTTACTCTCTTTTTAACTGCTTGCATTCTCTTGTAGCTTTAATTGTACTGTAGTTTTTAATGCTGTAAGATGTCCTTCAATTCCCTGTTCTCACTACCTGAACATGCCTTAATTGTACTGGGCTGTATATTGTCCCTCATTACTCTAAGCCTCCTTGGGTCCTTTTCCAAGGAGAAAGGTGGGGTAAAAATACTCTAAAATAAATAAATAAGTAAGAAATAAATCTACCCCTTAAATATCTCACTTATCTTAGAAGTCCTATTTGGCTCAGTGTAAATTCAGACTTGATAGCACATATCTAACGAACCCACCATTCATTCTGGTTCTTCTAATACTTGTATTAAATATGCATTTTTTTTTCAAAATATGGTTTACAAAATGTACAGCTCTGACAAATTAGAACATCTTGACAGGGCCCAATTGGCTTATGCCTTTGAGTCATAAACAACATTTATAAATATGAATCATTCATGTTTTCAGCAATCAATTAAAGAACAAGAACATTAAAAAAAGACATCCTCTTTTGTATTTTAGGCCTAACTGCATCCACTAATGATTTCACTATTGCTGCTTAAAACACCACATACAGTATGTGCAATTCAGATTCCTAAAGGGGAAAAACTGCATGTGGAAAGGTAATGGTCTATGTCAGTGTTGGCGAACCTATGGCATGGGCGCCAAAGGTAGCACATGGAGCCCTTTCTGTGGGCACCCGACATTGCCCCTTCACAGCCACCTGTACTGTATTCAGGTTAAATGTATTGCTGTATTGGAACTTTGCAAAAAAAAAATAGTGGGTTTTGAATTGCAGTTTGAGCACTCAGTCTCTAAAAGGTTCGCCATCACTGGTCTATGTGGTTCCCTCTTTGGCTGGGTATGTCACATGACCAAAAGAGGGAAGATGATTACATTTTCTTGTGAGGGTTCCCTATGCAAGATTTTAGCTGCTATATCCCGAGCACTGTTACAGGTGTTTAATCTGGGACCAAATGTTATACAAAATTTGCTCATATTGTGGGAATTAGATCGCTGTTTACATGGAGGAGTACCTCAAGCAGAAGCTCTTTTAACAACTTAATAATGTTTAGATCAACAATGTAGCTATTTGTGAGACTATGCAATTGATTTCCTACTGCTTTGTTGTTGTTGTTGTTGTTGTTTACAAACGTTTCATGTTTTGGGCAGCTAAATAACTTTCTTCAAATATTACAGATCTGGATAAAACACATAGTTATCTAATTATGATATCTTTTAATAATAACTTGGAGAATATGATTTTGCAATTACCAAACAAAGAACTCATAACAAGCTTAGTTAATATTAATATTACCTGTTGTGTTTTCTCCCAACTCAAGTCCAAGGGATGGATTTGTTAAAATAAGCTGGAATTTCTCATCCCGTTCAGGAATCTCATCATCAATAATTGTAACTTCAACATATTTATACCTTTCTCCATTAGCAAAAAATAGAGTCTAACAAAAAAAATACATTGGCACAAGATTTGAGCAAATTAGGTTTTGAAATGCAACATTTCTATATTGTAAAGAAAGGTGTAAATCCTAGGCTACCTTTACTAAAGGTCAATGCAATCATAACTCAACACATGTTGCCTGTAGGAGTATGCCATAAGCAGAATCCTCTTCTGCCAGAAGAAATTCTGTTCTGTGGGCTAAATGGATTGCTAGACTGGGGGGGAGGGGGGTTGAGCAGTAGAATGGCTCTGTGGGATAAGATATGTCACTATAAGAGGTGAAAAGTGATCAGACGGGATGTAAAGCAAGGGAAGAATCAAGTTAGGTAAGATCCCAAGATCTTGCAGCCCAGGAACAGGGTAGCATAAAGTTAGCCTTAACTCATTTTCCATTTTCTCTTTGATGTAAAGGATTTAAATTCAAAAGATCAATCTGGCCAGTGCCCTGATGTCTTAGCTAGTTAGTATGGTGCTCTGACTTTGCTAAGAATCAAAGGCATCATAAGCCCATTACAGATGACAAATTTGTATTGAAATGAACATGTCTACAGAATGAACATCAGCAATTCTACAGTGAAATCATGCTGGAGCCATGTGCATGCTACTACAACTTACACTGACATATAGGAACGCCCAAGGCACTTGCAGTCTTTAGAAATTCTGAGGCAAACTGACTTGATTCATACTGTATAGACTAATGTGCAAATTCAAATGTAATTATCATGCCTATCCTGTAAATCTGTGATGTTTGCAAGGCAGTCCTTGTTTTAAAAATGCATCAAAATGCATTGGGAAAAACATGTTGTTGTTGTTTTCGTTTCCATGTGCACCACAGTAACATCCTTTTCTTTTTCATATTAACAACAGGAAGTGGGCCTGAGATAGCCATGCAGTCTCTGAGGCAAGACACAGTGCATGTGAGTGAAAGGTAGATGTAAGTCTATGGCTCAGATCTCTCAATTCTCTGGCATCATTTCACAAAGTCACGAATGTAGGAATTCCCACTAAATATATTATATTATATATGATTGTATGATATGCTTTATGGTAGGTTCTTACCCTTGAGGAAACATTAAAGTCCAGTCCCTGCTGTGCTTCCAAGTTCTGTGCATACAAGAACAAGGATGCATTACCGTAAGATCCTCTGTCCCGGAATACCACTAATGTCAAGCTTCCATCTAGTTCATGTGTTTCAATACTAAGGTGGGAAAAGAAAAACAGCTCATTATACTTACTGGCAGCAAACTTAAGCTTCAGATATTTACATAATTTACAAATCAAACAGATTCACCTGGATGTTCATTCTTAGCATAAGATTTTACTGCAAATAATACTTTCCTGAGTTAACACTGGAGGTAGAAGTTGTGTCTAAAATAACAGAGTGACTAGGTTTGAGTATGCTGTACTTTAATATTGTCTGCTTTGCAAGGATTGGAAAACCTACTACACTATCAAGAAACCCTTAGGCAACCTGCCCCAGAGAATATAGGAGTTTTCGTCTGAAACTAAGTTTCCCAAGCTTACCTGTGGCCAATTATACTGGATCCATTAAATCTTTGGGGATTTAGTGAGGTCTTTGTGTGAGAAAATGTTTTTATTAACCACATCAATTAAGAAATACACCAATATTAGGCACACATGATTTGAAGTTTGTAGGTATTGAAGTCTGGTATATGTTTGAATCATAAGGACTTTGATTTACAAATGTGGAAAAAACAAGGAACCAAGTAACTGAGTACAGTTCAGGGTTACTTTAAAACAGAAGAAATAAAGGTATATTAATCCTCCTGTTTCTGTATGAATTTGACTTTGCTCAGATTGGATTTAGAGCATTTATGATCACATCTTAAAATACATTTCTTCCAGTTTTGGAGAACAGCCCTGTTTGAGGGTTATTATGATTGATATATTATTTTAAAGATAAAAATATTTCTGACATTTGTATTAGACATTTTATGGCTCAAAGTTGATACCTTTACTGGCTGAAATCCTTGACTCAGCATCCAACAAGTAATGTCTACAAAGACTTCTTAACCTGTGACAATTTGTTTCAAAATTTTCCATATTTCCCTAACTGCACAACAGGAATTCAGCCACTATGTTTTATTTTACCATTTCTCCAAAGGGTTCGTGGTACTATGTTTACCCCTTACCCATTTTATCCTTACTGGAAATCTGCCAGAAAGAATAGGTTGCAAGAGAGTCACTGCCTGAAAGTCAGACAGCAAATTCTGTCATTCAATCAGGATTGCAACCTTGCTGCCTCCCCAGTCTAAGCCCTGCACAGTACACTAAACCACAAGAATTTTCTTATGAACGTCCCTGAACTGTGTGTCTCCAGGAAAAAAGACAGCTTAAGAAATGCATTACGGAGTAGCCTACAGGGATGGTCTTAAGTTGTGGGACTCACTGTCAAGTCAGACTGGCGACTTGATTAGGCTTTGACTTGGCTTGTTTCCTTCCAAAGACTTGGACTCACAACCAAGACCCCACCTAAGCAATCCCTTCTCTTCCCCGTGTGGAAGAAAGCTTGTTTTTAATAGCCTACTGGTAGGCGACAGACTGCTTATCAAACTCAGGGAAATTCAAATAGCAGTGTGGGAATCTGAGTTGGGACAGCAGCTTTTGGAGTGGAACTCAGAGAAATGTGGGCAAACTACTATTCTTCTGGGTCATAAGTTTCACCCAGAAACCATCCGACATATGGTAGAAATAAAGTGCCACTTTTCATTTCCACTAACAGAGGAAATAGGTGAGCACTAAAACTTGAAAACCTGGAATATCTTTACTGAAGTCTTACTTTCTGTTTTGCCAGCCAATTACTCCTCTTGCTCCATCATTGGCATCAATAATAATCTGTGCGGCCAAACCATCTACATCTAAAGAGATAATAGGTTTCAAAATCAAACAATATTTTAAACATGGTTTTAACATACTAGGAATAAAGACATCACTCTGGAAATACTTTAGGAAAAGTACTTATGTCTCCAGAACGCAGCCTTTTCAAATAATGATTATGAAGATGATAGCAATCATAATATAGTGTTGTTTCATTTTAAATTTGTATAGGTCATCACTCTGCTCAGAGTCATTAATGTGGAACATTTATCGATCAAATATTGGGCTTAAGTGATTTTAAATGCTTTGAATGGAGACACTGTACTCTGGAATGAAAGGCAATCAAGGAGACTTCAACTACACAAAAGACCTAAACATTCTATATTTCTAATTCCTACATACATCTCAGACAAATTAATATAGGCTTTACCGTGTTTTTTACCTTTCAGTTTGTAATGAATTAAATCAGTGAAATCTATAGGCATGCAAACAAAGGATGTGAAATTGAAAAGAGGTATACATTGAGGCATTTCTTTTTTACAATATAAAATATGAGCAGCCCTTAAGGTACAAAATAAAGCTGATTTAACATAAAACAGTGCAAAAACAAAAGCAGAAATAGAAGCAAAGACAATACAGAAAGGGACTATGGCACCAATCTAATAATGTCTTTATTGGAAATTCCTTTCCCCCATCTTTGGACTAAATTATGCAGAGCCTGATACTAAATGCTGAAATCACTGTCCCAGTGATGGGATTTGGGAAGACCTTTGTGATTAAGGCTGACTGGATACCACAGTGAGCTAGGTACCTGCCTGGGGAGCCACAGGCTGAGAGTCAGCATAAGTCAGACCTAACTTTATGGCACAGAAGAATCATTACTATCAAGGTCTACTCTAAAACAATCGGCCAACAATGTCAAATAAATTTGTATTAAACCCAAAATTCATCACCTGAGTTCATATACTTTATCTTTTCCAGAATATCTAGCACACACTCTTTCACACATCCACAGTGGATTCTACCAAATCTCATTACTAGATCTACTTTAAAAATAGGCAAAGACAGTGTAAAATTTCTTCATTCATAATATTCCAGGCCCATGAAGTCTAATTCATCTTTTCTGCTGGTAAAAGTAGCAAAAATAAAAAGTAATAAAATAAAAATAAACGAATAAATGAATAAGACAAACATTTGGGGGCATCCTTTTTCATGTGTTTTCTGGAGCAACTGATTGGACAATATGGCAAACGTGTGTGTGTGTGTGTGTGTGTGTGTGTGTGTGTGTGTGTGTGTGTG
>JAHTLZ010000240.1:20701031-20714751 GCA_023846285.1 Phrynocephalus versicolor | reverse complement strand
GCACTCTCAGGCAGGCATATTTTCGCCTGCTTTTTTGGCCGGGAATCAGGGTGGGTTTTTTATTTTAAAACTTTTTTTCTGTGCCGCTTGGCATCGCGCGATCGCCGCGATGCCAGGAACGACAACGACAAATCAGACCCAATTTTTCTTTTTTCGTTTCGAGTTCGAGTTCTGGCGGAGTAATTGTCATTTCCTTTTCTGTTCCATAACGGAAACGAGGAACGGAAACGGAAACGGGAATTTCGCTAAGTCGTGCCCATGTCTAATCAGATTATATGTATGAATATGTAACCATCCATAATTTTGTATTTTATCTCCAGGGTGACTATGTTACCTTCGGTTCTTATGTTCCATAGGATTACTTGGTATTCCTCTTTTTCTTCGGGGACATGGTCATCCAGCAGGTGAATAGAAAATGTTGCATTCAGGGAACCCTATTATTTAAAGGGGAAAAATCAGTGAATTAGAAAATGGTTATGTTCTATACACAATAAAACATTTAACTGCAGTTAATGGGGGGAAACAGCCCCACAGATGTTTCACAGAAGCAAATGATGGACCTGCAACATTTTGTGGGGAATCTCTACAATGCAATTGAAAGCCCTGCTTTTTGCCATTAAGCTAAGGCAACTTACATTGTTACAGTCAGGCCCACAAATAGAGTTTGTGCCACCCAGAACAAACATGGATTCCATGTGCATGGAAGAGTGGAACAAACAAATACTATTTGTCAGTTTAGTGGGGTCAAGATGGTACCCAGGGTCCATGCCCTACTTGCCCTCCCCCCCAGTTTGGCCCCGGCTATGGTTCTCAATAACACAAGGCTACTGTGATATCATATGTTTGAGGATGTTTAATGGGCTTTAGAATGTAACAGGTTTCTCCTTCACCTGATAATGACCTTTGCATGGTATTCGCAAAGCAGTTAGTAATTAATTATGACTGGAATCCCATACATACTTAATTGGAATTAAGGTCCACCAAATTTAGTGGATTTTACATCAGAAGAGCCTTGATACTGAAGAAGGAAAGAAATCTGCCTCACCAGCTGTATCCAAATGTATCCAGCTGTATTTTTAATAGCAATTCTTGTCATTCTTGGTTTTTTTCACATCTAATAGAAATTATTCTGTTACCTCCAAGAAGAAGATTGTGCCAGAAATATTTTCAAAATTCTGCTCCACGTGATGCCCAACAATTTTCCACTCAACAGTGACATTTCCAGCTCCTGGTGCAGATCTTACCAGATGAAGCTGCAAATGCTCTCCTAAAATTAAAGAAGGGATAACATCATAGTAAATAGATGAATGGGGGGAAATGGGTGTGGAAGGCAAAACCCACCAGGAACTTTTCATTTAGTTCCCATGGCAACAAATAGAAGCTTCTCAACTAGACCATGGTGTAAAATTTATTTTAAAGGCAAATACTTGTAAGACATTTGTGTACAGAACTGCAGCTAAAAGATATTTTATGCATGCAAAGCCAACACAAAATAACTGCTGTTCATTTGTGAAAATAAGACCTTTTTATATGTATATTTATAGATATGTTTGCTTTAGATATTCTGTTCATCAAAAAACAAAGCAAAGCAAATTAACGTAGAACCACTTCTCACGTTCAAGGTGGTAAATCTTTGAAATCTCACTCACTTTTTACTAGAGAGTAGAGGAGGAAATTGACAAAATGCATGCTGAGAACTCAAACTTTTAATAGACACAATTGAAAACTAACAATCACAAGAGCATGCAAAACCCCCCAAGAAATAAAACAAAATTGTGCAGTCTAATAATATTAATGAGTGCTGTATGTACTAGCCGCATCATCTCATAATAATTTCTAAAGCAGTTCAATTACAGCAAATATACATATAGTATAACATCACACTATAGTGAAATGTTACACAACACATGCGGAAAAATTCTTGTAGTTACCTGTAGCTTCCATTGATTTCAGTGAAAACTTACATAATATCATCAATTTTACAATTTTCTTTTAATTCAAAAGAAGGAATTTGAAAGAAGTTAATAGTTATCTGTGTTTATCATACCACAGTTAGACTTGTGAATATTACAGAAGGAAAATCCATATACATTATAAAGGGCCAAAGTATAATTTGGGAACATTCATTTTCTGTGGGGCCATTATTTGTAAAGGCATTTAGGACAGCAGGGATTACTGCTGCCTGGCAAACAGTTGCTTTACTTATAATATTGCAGAGAGTTAGTATCCATGGTTCAAACAAGTTAAACAAGGATAATCACAGTGCTGTAGATTGTTGCATACATATAAATAAGGTCAATAAAAAATAAACATGCAGAATTTATTTCTCCTTAACAAATACATTTTTGACTCACAGAAAACTCTGTCCCATTGTAGAATTATGCTCTCAGTATATTAGTACTGCATATTTCAAGTGCACGGTATTTCATTTTGCCAGTACATACAGTATTGCATGCAGTACCGCATAGTTCAAAAGATAAGATGTGTACAGCAAAGAATGATTTATTTGATAGATAAGACACAGACTGTATCATATTATGCAGCTGATAGGGATTTTTTCTCAAATGCTGACATTCTTCTTCAATTGAAAAATAAGAATGAGGAAAACTGTTAATTCTCATCACAGCTACACTGATATAACCCACAACTACAACTATTTTTTTATTTGCAGATATATATGTTTTTTTGCCACCGCACTACCTAATGGTCTCTGGGAGGCATCTAGGTTATGTCTGCATATTGATTCCATGACCACGCTATGCAAAGACAGAATTTGATATTGAACAACCTGCATTATGACGATCTCAACTCCCACCCCATTGTTTAATAAACAAAGTGTCTGTTCCTGAGAGGTAGCAAGAAAAATAATGCCTGTTAAGTTTAAAACATGAAGTGAGTGCAGGATGTTAGAATAGATCCCCATCTTGATTGGTCAGGCATTGTAATTCATTGCTCTTTTTTCTGAATAGGAAAAGCAAAATAAACTGAGCAAATATTCTTCACTGTTACTACTTTTATTTGTTGAATTTGTACCCCATCTCTCTTACTCAAAACTCATGGAAAATATGTCTTTTCTCCTGCCCTCCTTATCCTAACAATAGTTCTTGAGTTAGCTCAGGCTGACAGACTGACTGATCCAATAAACCCTTCAAGCTTCACAGTTGGATATGGCTTGAGCTCTAGTCCAACACTAAGCACTAACTTCATTGACTAATTTATTTATTTATTTTCGACTATTTTTACCACGGTGGCTTACAGTAAGGAGAGGCTATACAGTCCATTACAATTAAGACACAATTAGTTTGAGAAACAGGAAATTGAGGGGCATCTTACAGCATTATAAGGAAAAATTAAAGCTAACAATGTGCTAATTAAATTAAATTAAATTAAAGCTAACAATTAAAAGCTAATGTGCCAATTGGGTCAACTTGCGGAATATCAACCAGGCCATAACACAACTTTTTTTAAAAGTCAAAAACTGTGGAAATGAAAGATTAAAATATATATATAAATTTTTATAGTTTATACTGCCACAAAATTGCTCTCATAAGTGCTCTAAGAAGATGCAATATGGATGAATTAATTGTTCACATGGTGTTTCACAGTAATATGGTTGGAAAATAAATTTAAATCTGTAGCCTGTGCTCTAATTGACATAATCATATGTCAAAATGATCAACTTACAGAAAACAGTACATAGTCTCCTTTTTCATTTTTGTTTGTTTTTGTTTTGTTTTTGTTTTTGCTTATCAGTGTAATGAGAGGATACATATCACAGAAATTACTCCAGGAACCATATATAGAAATGTTTTTAGTCAAAAATAAAATGTCACTTCAAGATTAATGCCAAATCCAGCATTTACATGGGCAATATGTGTCCTATTTTAATTGCTAAAACTTTGTGTTCCTGTCTAGAGTACTTCCCTGAACATCTTGATAGTCCAACTATCAAGATAAAAAAGGAAATAAACATAACAGTTTTCTTCAGAAGGCATATTATTTAATATTGCACGGAAGTGCATCCTTTCGTATTTGAGAATTTTGCACATTTATTAAAAAGAAAATTATTAGAAGTATACCATACAACAAAATACACAAACCAGGCACACTATATTTCAGTACACCCTTATGCATGCCTATTTTATATTATTCACATAAAATGCATTATGATACAGTGTGTAGCTATGAAAATTGGCTAGTGGATACCTCCATGGAATGGTGAGTGACATGACGTTTTGTGTGCACATCTGGCCATTCTGACACATGAAGATTCATACATTACAAACATGAACATCTTAGGTCAATTTTGGTTTACCTGTATTTTCAAAACTGAACTGAAAAATCTCACATCAGAAATGGTCCCTAGTGAAGTGAGGTTCATATGACCCCTCCCAGACAATGTAAGAACACATGAGGGCGCTGCAGCTTAGCTAATTTATGTTATGTAACCGGACTGAAGCCATACATCCATAGCATAAAGACACAGGGGGCAAGAATGTGTCAATGTAACAGATGATGAAGCAATTACAGGCAGAGTGGCATGCCTAGGTGGCCCATAAACATCCTCTCATGTTCTTTTAAGAGGCAGGGAGAGGGGATGTGAATCCTTCTTTCACTACACAGTATTTGCATGCCAGCGTACACGCACAGATCTGCATTCAAAAAGAGCCAAAAGAGATCAAATAATATAGCATACTCCTCCAGCCTATTGAAATGATTCTTCAAATCTTTGGGTTATCTTGGTTGCAGAATTGTGGAAATAGCTCTAAGAAACAGGGTCAGGTATAGTGCCTCTTACAAACACTGGGGGTGAACCCACAAGAAGTATTAGAGGTTATCACTAATAATTGAATAATTCTAAGGAATAAAGGACTATGTTGATTTTGAACAACTATGCTATGAAAGAAGATGTTTCTTTTATGGAAAAATGATCTATGTGATCTTGAAATGGAGGGTTGCACACTCTAGAACTCCAGAATAGTTCCATTAACTTCAGCAACTACTTTAGGATAAACAATTTGAGGATGAAGTCATTATGTGATAAGAATAATGAGAAAATGTTTGCTTCCCTTCCTGACAGCTGAAAAATATACAGCCACCAGCAGTAGGCCTACAAATCAAGGCAAGGGTCTTTTAAGAACTTGGAAGAAATTAATATTCAGATAAGAAAACTCAGTGATACGGTTGTGGTTGTTTAGAGTGCTGATTGGTTAGGTTTTCCCTGTACAAAGTTGTTATGCCCTTAAGAGAAATGAAAACCTTTCAGCACAGGAAACATTTAGTGAAAGATTCCACAATATTTTGAACATCTATAGATTCCCCCCCCCTCACATTTGAATAAGGCTGTCAATGAACCTGAAACTCAGTAGTATTTAGTAGAAGAAGAAGAAGAAGCAGCAGCAGTAACAACAACCCTTTGGTTTTACACCATTCACAGAGTTTTTGACATGTTTATAGTGAGTATATGAATAAAATATGGGAGGTGGCAAAGAGTTTCTGGAGGTCAACCTACAGATTGTGAGAATTGTTTGCATCATTGATGGCTCTTTTTTATCTTGCCTGGTTATTAAGTCCTTTGACATGCATACTAGAACCATCCACCCAGAGGAGAAAAGGGTACATACATTAACACATAATCAACAATGATTACCATACCAAACATTCTAAAGTCTGTGTATCATATACAGTAGATATATACATATATAGGAATATACTGTATAAAAATGATCTTCAACCCTCACTGTGAAAGTAAATGCACTGCATGCTTTATCTTCTTTTCTGAAATCTAGATCTTCACTTACGTTATATATCAACTTTTAGATTACAACCATCTACTGCTATTCACTTAAGCACACAGATAAGCAAGATGATATGGGAAAATGCATCAAATGTTAAAAGTAGCATGCAATTTTCCTTTTTAAAGCACTAGTGGTAACAAGATGTTGCCTAAATTTCTCATTTAATGTACAGTACATTACTTATTTTCAGTATTTATTAATTTATTTTCTCTTCACCAGGACTTGAAATTCAATGACACTACACTTACATTATATTTTGAAAGTAATGAATGTTATATGTAATAACATTGCCTGTAAAATTTTATATTTGCAAGAAAAGGATGACACTACTATCTTGTTTTTTGTTAACTGGTGGATCAGTACTTTTTCCATGTAGGATTTTTTTCAACGCAATTTGGGATCAGTCATTTTTGGGAAAGGTGAGCCATTTTTGTATTTCAGGCGGGTTTTGCATCACTGCCATCAGCATCACTCAATTTAAAAGGTAGCAGCACTACTTTCTTAAAATAGTATTCCAAGTTCTAGGTTAACCAAATCCTCTTTGCTAGTTCCTTTTAAAAAATCTAATTATTTATTTAATTTTTAAAAATGGCTGAGAAGCCTCCCAATGACTGACTCTTCTTAGTTTCAGATTATGTAATAGATTGCAGAGAGCTATCGCTAGGAGAAAGCGTTAACCAAGGGATTGATAGCATACACAGTAAGGGTAGTGAAAATGGAGAGGGACCCACCTTCATGACCAATCACAGATCTTGAGGCTGTCTGAAAGCTAATAATTCCTGCCACATTGTCATTGGCCAAAATAACCACCGTAACAGTATCTGAGCTAGGTAGAATACGTCCGCCTCCTTCTGTGCTGATCAAACTGATTATAATGCTTTCATCATCCTCTGGCTCAGAGTCATCTAAAATTGCCAATGTAATTGTCTTTTTTGTTTCACCTGTCAAAAAATGAGATATTTTATATATCACTGAGAAGTTTGTTTTTAAGAAGGTTGTTTTCAAAAGCAGTATCTTCACTAGGCAGTTGAAAAGATAAAAGAAGCAATAAAAAGTGTGTGCCAGTGCAATACAATTCAGTAATTAATGTAGTGTCAGTAGCCCAAGAATTCAGGTGGGGTCTTCGGAACCCTCCTGAAGACTGGCGAGGAGACATTTTAGTGAATTAAGATTAGAACTGATCTGATGGGTGTGGGATTGTCACTGGGAAAGCTCTCTCCCACACTCACTGGACTGTGGTCTATCAAGGCAAGTTATAAACACTGTTGTTTGGTAGAGCATACAAAACAAAGTATGGTGAAAGTGTCAGTTCAAATAATTTGGGTGCAGGCATCAAAGGCTAGAGCCATCCATTTAAATTCAGTTTGGAAATCCACTAGGAAGCAATGCAGCAACCTTGTTTCATCAGTGTCGGGAGCTGATAGGCCAGACACCACCAAAACTTTGGAAGCCATATTCTGTAATAACTTTCATTTCTAGACCACCTGTAAAGGCAACTCTACACATAGCCCATTGCAATTTAGCATGGTTGTCTCAATCATGCAAATAATAAAACCAAGATGTGTTACACATGACTCTTAAGGGGGAACGTAATCCCATTTGACACTAGATGTATTCATCCAGATGGACTGATTTCTCCGCTCAGGGTCCCTCTCTCTTACCTGGATTATATTTAGTTTTGCTTGCTTTCATCCCTCCTCAAACGTGTAGTACAGTGGACCCTTTTATAACAAACAGTTTGTATAACAAAATTTGTACAACATAAAATATTACAGAGATAGGGGAAATTTGCTTAACAGAATCACCTATAGGGCAAATCCGTACAACATAAAAATGGGATAACTCCATTTTCAATGCATTACTATGGGAAATCTGTATAAAGGAAAATTTGCTTAAGATAATTTCATTTGGAACCAATTAATTCCTTTCTACAAGGTACCACTGTATTTATAAATATTTCTTTCCTTACCTTCCAGGACTAGTCATATGCATAATTCCATTTTAACCACTCCTGAGGTTTTGATAGTGCTGTTGGCAAAACAACTTAAAACTGATCTCTACCAAATAATTGTTTAAAAATTTGGTTTATTTCTCTATATACTCATTTTACTGCAATTAATTTTTCTTCTGTTCTCCTAACTGCAAAATTATTTGGGAAAGGCAATCTCACGCACTATGGCACTAAAATACCCTGTTCCTTTTCTTGTAAGTTATCATTGGATTAGTAAATGGGCGTAAAACCAATATGTATATGCCTAAAACTAATGTTGTGTCTCTACTGCCATTATGATGGGACTTTCTACCCCCTGTATTTCTCATTTTTCTCCCCTTACAGCCCTTAGCCCTACTCTAAAATGGCTCTAGGAAATTTTGTAATTCTCCAGAGCAGATATTAAGGCTTCCTGGGGCTACAACTGGGAATCAGGATTTCCCTCTTCAAAGTTCCACAAGACGTATTATATCAAATGCAGTTATCCACAGGGGGCCCAAGGTAGCTTATAATATTAAAATAAGCAAAATAAAAGCTAAAAAATACAATAAAGTGTGTGTGTGTGTGTGTGTGTGTGTGTGTGTGTGTTGTGTTGTGTTGTGTTTATACATAAGAACATAAGAACATAAGAAGAGCCATGCTGGATCAGGACAAAGGCCCATCTAGTCCAGCTTCCTGTATCTCACAGTGGCCCCACCAGATGCGTCTGGGAGTGCACAAGACTAGATATCTGTCTCCTGGTACCACTCCCCTGCATCTGGCCCTTGAAGTACCCCGGTTTTAAGCCTGGAGATTCTCCATCATGGTTTGTAACCTGTAACCACATACAGTATATGTGTTTTGTGTTTCTTCCTGCTCATGCTTCATGCAAGCCATCATTGTGAATGTTCTCATACATAACAGTGATTGCACAGCAGAGTGGAGTTTTGTTTTGTCATAAGCGCACCCCACACACACATTTCTTACCATCTGCAAAAATCAGGATCTCCCCATCACCTATGAAATCCAGATTTGGGGTAGCTGTGCCACCAGCTACGCTCCACTCCACTGTCACCTGTCCCAGGCTACCTTCTGTTCGATGTATCATTAACTGCACAGTGTTCTGAGGCCATTCTTGAACTTCCACATACAGACCATTCTCAGTTGTGTTGGGACTGATGCTGTAGATCACAAACACACCAAAGGCATCTCCGTTCATTTGTATGACAACTGTGGAGGTGTTTGGTTGTCCAATGACCGGCTGGTTTTCAATACTGGCCGAAATATTAATCAGGACAACATTGACCAGGGATACAATAAATTTCTCATCAATTTCTGGGAAGTCATCGGGAAGGATGGTCACTGTGAGGTTTGAAAACTCTGCTCCTTCTGCCATTACTACTGATTGTCTTGCAACGGACTCATAGTCGCTACCAGCAGTGGCTTTTGAACCCAGAAGAGAGGATAAAAGGGTAAGGTTTTTCTTATAGGTCCAGAATCCAGAGTTATAATTTACTAAACCATCCCAAGATGTCACCCAAAAACACAGTGGATGTTTAGAGGCACTGGAGGAGGAAAAAGCCGAGCATGCCTGCTGTTTCAGGCATAGGGTTGCACAAGTACGAAGGGAGTCATTTGCTAAAGAAATATTTACTGCTGTCATCTGAATTTGATCTGGAATTCCTTGCACCGGCGCTTCATAGTATGAAAATATATCCAAGCCTTGCTCTGCAGCAAGAGTTAGGACATCCATTTCAGAGGTACTGTAGGAGATCTGCAACCAGCCAAATCTTCCGCCACTACAAATTGTCATAAGCAAGAAAATGGTGTTAATAAAGAGAATTACCACTGAAATAATCTCAGTATTTATAGTCAGGGCAGTAGAACTTCTAAAATGAACCCATATTGTCATATTGTTCTGAAATAACTGTTTTGTTTAACATCGCTGACCCTTGCCACGACCACCACCCCAAAACCCCACTAAAATGGCAGAGATGGGGATGAATACTGGCTCCTCCTACAAAGTAAGGAGTAAATGTGATAAAAAAGGAAGAATAAACTCATAGAGTTTATCACTTTTGCTCTCCAGTCCACAACCTCTCTGCCAGGTTGATCTCTCCTGGGAAGTAATCAGATTCTGGGGAAAACCATGGTGTTTTTCATGTCTCTTCAGACTGAAAGGATTCCATCTTCTACCTTTTTTGTTCTACAATATTGGTGCACGAATCTGTGTTGAGGAATTCTGGAAATTGTAGTCCAAAACAACCCAAAAAATCAAACTTGTGCACTGTAATTTCTACAGCTTTTCTTGATCTTCCTACCTCTTAGATCACCTCATTTAGATGGCCAATTCCATTTCCCTCCCCTCCAAACTAGCTTATGGTTAAACGTTATAGCATAGATGTCCCTTTTGATCATCCAGTAGTACAAATTTTGTAGGAACACTGATGTACTTCAACATAGCACTTATGTAACACTTTTTCTGAGACCTTGAAGTTATCCTGAACAGGCAAAGAAATTGACAAATATTCTAAGGTCCATTCATATGGCAGCATACTGTATTATTCTTTAAGAGGAACTAGTGACTGTCAGACCTCTCTCTCTCTACAATGGGGGAGGACATGAATGCCAAAGATTCAATTTCAGCATTACAAAATGACATATAGCATAACTGGAGCATAAGTTCACATGTACTGGTATATTTCAGTGAAGATCTGGAAGTTGAGTCATGGTAACTGGACTTTTTTTCTTGAGAGATTGAAACATTTTGCTGTTCATTCAAACAGATTCGTCAGTCTGAAGAAAGCTAGTAGCAAGTCCTCCATTTTATAGTTCACTTTGACCTCTTGTCACCCTAGTCTGAAATAGGTTCATCAGATGAACAATGGCCTGAATAGGTTTGTTAGATAGACAGCAGTCTCAATAGCCTTAAAGTGAACAAAGGCCTAAGGTGCTGAAACCCATAAAGTATGGGTCCTTAGCTATGGCCTTGGTTATTGAAATCACAGCCTGATAAGCGGCAGCTCGTGCCATTAGGGAATGACCATGTAGGGAATGACCAGGTTCTTCCATTGGGTCTGGGTCTCAGGCTGATCCATTGTTCTTCTGTGTTGGGACACTGCTTTGTTGAAGGCCTGCTTTGGATATCCACAGACCTTAAGTGCTGTCTTCAGGTGACCTGTAAATTCCTGTAGAAGTTTACAGGAAACCCACCCACACAGATCAGTACTTACTGTTTGACTCCCACCATCCATTAAAACACAAATTTGGAGCCACCAGCACCCTAAACCACAGTGCAGAGAGCATCCCCACCTTCACAGAAGCCAAGAAGAAGGAAGAGAAGCATCTGAAAACAGCACTTAAGGTCTGCGGATATCCAAAGTGGGCCTTCAACAAAGCAGTATGCTGAACCAGAAGAACAATTGAGCAGCCTGAGACCCAAACCTGATGGAAGAACCTGGTCATTCCATACATGGCTGGAGTGTCTGAGAAGCTTAAAAGAATTTTTGGCAAACACCACATCTCTGTTTATTTCAACCCCACAAATACACTAAGGCAGAGACTGGTCCACCCAAAGGACCCAACACCAAAACAAAAAAGGATTAATATAGTACATGCGGTCCAATGCAATGAGGAGTGTGCAGAACTGTACCATTGGAGAAATGAAACAGCCATTAAACAGAAGGATGGCCCAACATAGAAGGGGTAACAGCTCAGGATGAGAATCAGCAGTACACCTCCACTTGAAGGACAACGGGTACTTATTCAAAGATGAGGGTGTACACATATTAGACAAAGAAGATAGGTGTTTTGAGAGAGGGATCAGGGAAGCCACTCATGTGAGCATTGAAAACCCCTCTCTCAACAGAGGTGGGGGGCGCAGGCACAGTCTATCTGCCACTTAGGCTGTGATTTCGACAATACCCAAAAATCAAAGATACTTCATGCCTTCAACCACCAAGGCCATAGCTAACGACCCATACTTTATGGGTTTCAGCACCTTAGAGTCTGGAGGACTGAAAATCTTCACAAACATATATCAGTAAGGACTACAATTCTACACACTTCAGATCAGTGGAACTTGCCTCAGAACAAACATGCATGGGAGGAGATTACATCCCTACTGTACCCAAACTTTGTCATTTGAATCTTACAGCAAAACATAATACATGACTAAGCAACTTTAAATGCAATTGAGACAATGCATTTTAAAGTGCCTTTCTTTCTTTATCACAAGGGTGGGCAGCCCATGGGCTTTTGCATATTTTTGGACCACAGTGTTCATCAGATTTAGCTAGCAAAGTCAACATAGCAGAACTTGTAGTTGAAGAAGCCACACAGTCTACCCCTGCCCTGTTGGAAAAGCATGCTAAGGCTCCTATGCTATAGTTACTTACAATGAGAAGTTCCATTGACATTGGAGAAGCTTATTGACTTCTATAACACTTCATTGTAAAATGGTTGTATTCTTTTCTGCAAGCATAGTTTGCTTGTTTCTCTAAGCTCTCTCCTCATTTCCTTACTTCTTTACCAATACAACAGCAGAAAAAAACAGAATAAGCTGCAGGCAACATTATATTAAAAATAAGGTATGAAACAGACCTTCTCTTCACTGTTATGTTTGCAGCTGAACTTCTTTCCAGTGGCTCTTGAACTCGGTACAAAGCTTGGTGAAAGGAAACTATGCCATATGGCTTATCGTTGGCAGGAATTTTAACGTTTGCCACTCCATCTGGTCCAATAGTACCTCCACTGGAAGCATGAATTAATTCCACTCTAATGACCTAGAGAAGATGTTAGATAGTGGGGAACAATTTTGTTCCAAAAATTATTATTACACCACAGGCAAATATCTGTTAGAAAAGTAAGATTATTGTAAATTGTTGCTCATCACAGTTATACCATAAATTAAAACAGACCAGCTTTTACTGTATACTACAGTGATGCCCCGCCTATCTCAGGGGTTAGGGATCCGACCTGACCCGTGATAATTGAAAATCCGCGATCTGCGGATGCAGGTCAGGCGGGCCTGGGGGGGCTAACTCTTGTACTTACCCCCAGCCTGGCGCTACCCTGAACAGGCCTGCGAGGGCCTTCCCAGGCCTTCTGGCCTAGAAAGGCCCCCGGAGACCTCAGAAATGATTTTTGGTGACCTGGAAGTCACTTCTACTTTACTGGAAGTCACTTCCGATTCACAGGGAGGCCCTTTTGGGGCTTCCAGATGGCCCGTGAAGGCCCTCACAGACCCGTTCGGGGCAGCACTGGTCCTGGGGTAAGTACAGGAGGCCTGAAACAGGCCTTTGCCCCTTACCGTACAGGGCCTTTCTTCATATATGGCAGTCCCACTATATATAGCGGGACCACAGTATATGAACCGTGAAAGGGCGGGGGACCACAGTATTACTTCCCCCCCCAGCAATTTTGCCTCTTACAAGTAGAGGATTTTCGATAACTCCCATGCTCAATATTTTGCCATGTTTTTGTCTTTTCTATAAAAGATAATTATTGACCACTCCTAATATGAATTTTCTGCATATGTAGTGCAGCTGTACTGACGAGTCAATGGATGAATCCCGATTTTTAATGCACATTCTATAATCTTCAATATGCTGTAAGGCTGAGGCATATAAGCAGCAAAACAAAGATACTTGTGTTCATGGTCATAGTATGTGTTTTACACACAGGAGATCTCAGGTTCATTCCCTGTAAACATCTATTTTTAGTGAAGAATCTGATAGGAGATAATATAATGTATTTGAACCCAAGACCCATGGCCAGCTCCAATAACCAAGGCTGGACCAAGTGGTCAGACAGTCTGACAAAGCAGTTTTCCGTGTACCAACTATTACTTAGCTATACGTCCCTGCACGCACGCACGCACACACATGTGCACATGTGCACATGTGCACACACACACACACACACACACACACACACACACACACACACACAC
>JAHTLZ010000240.1:20659155-20701021 GCA_023846285.1 Phrynocephalus versicolor | reverse complement strand
ACATGCAACACTTCAACAGATACACAGACAGACATGTGCAAAATATTAGCTAGTGTTGTCTCAGCTGTGATATAATTCAGTCACTATATCTGGCCTTTTCTTAATGAAAAGCTCTAGAAGGTTCATTGGCTCTAGGGCTTAACTGAAATATGGTAAGCAATATGCTTTGCAACTTATGGTTAACCAGTTTTAGAAATAGCTCTCCTATCAGAGGCATTCATAAAATTATTAAACGAAGGATGAAATATTGAAATTACTGATGTCAACAACTTCAAAGGCAAATTTTGTATGTAGTAGAGTCCAGAGGATGTTGGAGGAAGTGGATGGAGAACTTTTGTTTGTTAATTCCTCCTTCCTGCTAAAACCTTTCAAAAGCTAACTCCTGTCTCAATCTCACACATATGCACACACACACACAAATAACATTTTGTTGGATTACTACACTCACCTCTTCTATTTCTGGAACATCATCGGCCTTGATTTCCAAAGTCAACTTCCTCATGGTTTCTCCAGGCAGGAACTGAATATCACCTGTAAATACTTGCAGGTCACTGTCAGCAAGCTGCCCATCAGAAGTGGCAACCCATGTAAGAGTCACATTGCCGAGGGTTCCAGCATTGCGAATAATTGGAAGATCTACCTTGACAGTGTTGGCCTCAGGCTCCTCAACAGTGATTTCAGTGGTCTGGAAAACTAGTAAAATCGAAGAGCTTTACTTCTTCATTGGCAGAGTAAAGTGGTTTTAATACATATTTCAAATTATAACTGGTATTTACAAAACAGATGGCTAACAAGCAGTGGATTTAGCAACCTCCAGTATAAGTTTCTTAGAGGATATTTTTACGTTAGAAAGAAAGCAGACTTCAGCAGAAGCAGATTATGGCCAAATGCTTACACACTAGAAACATAGTGCTCATTCAGCATAATAAGGATCACCCTGTTTTTAACCATCAGGAGCTAAAAACTTACAATTATGTATTTCCTGGATCAGAGCCTGAGGAGATCCTGCTGAATGAGAGGCTACATCTACCAGATCTTGTATACTAATATTTAGTCACAGCGACTCCTTGACTGTAACATCTCCATGAGAAAGTGTCCCTTACTCTATCAAGTACTACAGCCATGGGCTCAGCCAGATGGGTGTTCTTCTAAGAAGAACTTCATGACAGTTAGAGCTGTTCGGCAGTGGAATATACTGTCATGGAGGGTTGTGCAGTTTCCTTCTTTGGAGGTTTATAAGAAGAGGCTGGATGGCCATATGTCAGGAGCACTGTGATGGAGGTTCCTGCATGGCAGGGGGTTGGACTAGATGGCCCTTGAGGTTTCTTCCAACTCTATGATTCTATGATTCTGCTAGGACACAAATTCCTATTCTTACTGCTTCAGTAAATAGTGTTTGTTTCCTCTAGTTTCAGATATGAGCAACAGACCATGCTTTTGAACCTTTAGGCAACAGATAGGACATTACAGCCTGTCCCGGTTTTGTTTTATTTAAAATATGCACCGAATGAAACCTACACTTACATGATAGGCATTCTACAGCACAATCAACTGAACAATGGCAAGTAATTGTGCAGATGTACAGCCACTTGCCATGTAAAAGGTTAGGTTTTTCCTCTACAAATGGCTGGAACAAAAAACCAATTATCCTTGCTAATGTTTTGATTATTTTCTATTGGGACACATTTTCTCTTAGACCCTGTTCCAACTGCTCGAATGAACTGGCAGAGGGATCATTTTTTTCAGTTCAGGCTAAAGTTACATGTTCCTTTTGGCCAATATAACTATGTAGTACAGTAGGACCCCCATACCCACGGATACTGAAATCCATGGATAAGACTGAACACTCTTATCCAGGGGTGATGGTAGTGACAACAGTTGTGGGGTGCCGGGGCAAAGGTTTTTCTCCTCTGCCCTCCCCCCAACCCAGGCAGAGCAATGGATTGGGTGTCATGAAGGTGCACTCCTGCACTGCCCAGTCTGCTGCCCAGCAAGTTCAAATAGCACCTGTTTGATACCCAATCACACCCTGCCCAAGAGGAGCCCCAATTGCCAGGGTTCCACCCTACTTGGTGGTGCTACCCACTGGAAAAGCCCAGCACAGATCCTGCCAGGGTCCAGCACAGAGGAAGCAAGGCTCAAGGTCTGTCGCCAGCACATACCCGATTCCGCACCAGCCCGGCTAGGCAGAGCAGCAGACTGGGTGCTGCACCACCAGGTCCACAGCCCAGGAATTTCGAATGATGGCCAGGTACCATGTGGTTGTGCACTAGCAACAGACACTGAGCCTCACTTCCTCCATGCTGGACCCCAGTGGGATCTGCACTGAGCTTTTCCGGCGAGACCTTGCAGTGGGCAGCCTGAATGGGGGGGGGGGAGAACGCCTTGGCCATCCCTCCAAAGACCTGATACAGAAGGACGGAGAGTTTCATAGGTCCCTTCTTGAGATGCCTGGGTTGGGGGAAGGGAAGAGGAGAAAAACAACCACCACTCTTGCTCCAAAGTAGTGCCGACAAGTTGAGAGGAGCCCTGGTGACTGGTGCTCCTCCCAAGGCAGAGTGTGAACAGGAATTGAACAGCTGCCATTCGAGTTTGCTGGGCAGTGGACAGGGTGGTGCAGCAGTGCACCTTTGTGACACCTGATCAGCACCTCTGCCCAGCGGCAAAGGGTGTTGGGGTGCCGGCGGCAAAAGGACTGGGCCGCACAGCCTAACTTTTGCCCCCAGCACGCCCCGCTGATCACCAACCACAGATAACTGAATCTACAGATGGTGAATCAGTGGATACGGGGGTGGTACTGTAGGCCTACTCCAATGATGATATTCCTTGACTTTTCAGATGAACTCTAGCGGGTGGAGGTTTGCAGAAGAGTCTCCAGACTCACTCCAGATAGTGAGACATAAACTCAGAGTATTTTAATGCTATAAAATATTCTGAAGGGGTATTTAAAATTGTTTATGAAAATGGCCAGAATCCAACTCAATATTATACCAGAGTTAAATGCATTGGTGTACTTTTTTTGCAGCAAATTCTTGCTAATTAGTAAGTCAGGATTTGTATTTCCTGTTGCATGCCAAGGTAGGAGACTATGTGACAGGAACTATCACTGCCCCATCTCTGCTGTCTTTCCAGAAGCAGGCAAAGATGTTCTTCTTCAGGCAAGCTTTCCGTGAATGAGGGACTATACTATGTGACTTTATATGGATTATGATACATGATTCCATTGACTGATTTCATAAGAACACTAGTGTTCTCCATGTTGCTTTTCACTCCTAATAATGGATTTTTCTTTCCTTCTTGTGTACTCTTTGTAGCTATAACGTTACCTTTTTAAAAATGTTATAAGACGCCTCTTCTAGTTCCCTGTTCTTACCTTGAATATGTCTTAAATGTTCTGGACTGTATATTGTCCCTCATTATTGTAAGCCAACTTGGGTCCATTTCCAAGGAGAAAAGTGGGGTAAAATATTCAAAATAAATAAATAAATAAATAAACTAAAACTACAACCCGCATCTGCTTGACTAATGGCAATTTGTTGCTGGGATTCTTACCAATGTACATAATGATGGTGGGCATAAGTAATAGGATCTGTTTGTTAAATCTGGAAACTACTGCCATGATGGAAGAATTTTTTTAAAAAGTTCCATCTTACCAAAAGATCCAAATGGGTCATCAGAAGTCTCAATGGTTATAACTGCCTGAGTTGGGCTTCCAAGCAAAGCTCCTCCTGTTGTTTGATTGAGCAGCTGCACAAGAAATGACTCTTCAACCTCAGGACTGATGTCGTTGATTATATAAATTGGCACAGCTTTACTGGTTTCTCCTTCTAGTAAGACAACATCTGATGAAGCTACACTGTAGTCTTCCCCTATGCATATAAACATGACAAAGATGCTTAACTAACATTTTAAACAAATGCCCACTGTTGTATTCTCTGTACCCGTTAGTCAAAAATATGATGTAATTTATTTGTAATTTATTAATTACACATTTATTAATTTTTGTAATTTATTATTTTTACTAAGAAATATAGCTAACTAAAGTTAGTTTTTTTAACTACCTCACCCAGAATGCCATACTTGGTGTGGCCATGGGATTGGGGACTTGTAGTCCAAATAAAGTGAATTTTCTAAGCTTTGATAGTGAGGACTATATTTGAAATAATAGTGACCATTGTGCACTGTATTAAGAGTGATGTATTCCTGCATTTCAAACAGATCATTTTTAAGTTGTTGCAGCAAAAACATCCACAAATAAGAGTCACTATACGCAAAAAACAGTGTTTGGAATAACACACATAAAGTGATGATGAAGAAGTATTGTACACTCTACATATTTACTTTGAACATCACTCTTCATCATTCCAACAAGTCTATTCTGGTTTAATATAAAAATAAATAAATGCTAAAATAACTGAACAGGAGATAGTGTTCATGAAATATAGCAAGGGCTGTATGCATAGTGCATTAAAACAAACAAATATCCAGAAAATTGGTTGTCTCCTTCAAATCTTCTGCCCAAATATTAGGCATGGGGCTGATAAAGATATGTTGATATCTTTATTTCCATTTCTCTGATATAACCAGAATTGCTAAAAACATGCCTGAATAGAGCTAGAATGAAGTAATCTCATAATTTTGGAATATTGTAATAAGCTTGAAGATAACTATATTCCTCAATGTGTCTAAATTACAGAAATCATTGTGATGTTATTCCTGTTAGTGATTATATTTACTAGAACTAAGCTATATTTTGTAGATTTTCCCTATTCATGATAATTAATCCTCCCCACTCCATCTTACCAGCAACTGCTGTTATTGGCACTGCTTTAAATTTCACGGAAACATCTGCAAAAATCCCTCCTGTCCTTGTGACATTGATTATTGGCCCAACATAATTTTCAGCTACTCGCACAGCCACTGCTGAGAGCTGTAGTGTTCCAAAAGCATCGTCGTTGGCATTGATAATGATGTGAGCAACTGTTTCACCTCTAGACCCAAGGCGAGGAGAATTGGAAACTGAAATACATAAATTTATAGTCGCATTAGAGATCACTGCTTTATATTCATTTCTGAATGTCTGAAGAAGCAGTGCTTTACCTAAGAACAAGTACAGTAACATAGCTGTCAACAAACCCCAGACCAACTTTATTTACAACAAGATTTCACATGAAATTATAAAAGCAATTCCAAAGAGGAATATTGGGGTACCTAATTTATTGTGGAAAAAAATCCATAAGAAATTACCATAAAACAAGAAGCCTGGGATGGTCCCATCACTAACTCCAGTCAAAGCTTCACTGGCCATGTTTGCAGAGCGATGTTCAGAGGTATAATTCAAAAACTAAGTTTCTCCACATTCCAGTTTTATTAGCAATGATAATCAAATGGACTTTTCATACTCAAGAGACAAACCATCTCTATATGCCAGAGGCTGCAAATATACACCGTGGAAAAGCTCACTTGGTGTAAGCATCACAGGAACATCTGCTTCAAGGGGACATGAGTGATAATCTTGATCATTTTCTGGGATGGGCCTGGGATTGAATGAAGGTCCCCTCCTGCCAGTCAAGATGTGTTCCATCATTGGGGTGGGGAGAAATCTAGTTATGAGGCCTCTCTTTGAAAGTTTTCAGATGAAAAATCTACTTTTGGTAATGTTCCCACTGGTAGAACACAGTGGAAGTTTCCCAAATGAGAAATTGGGGGGTTGGGGGTTAGGGAGAGAACTGGAAGGGAAGGGAGACTTGGATCTAATTGACACAAAGCACATTCCTTAACTATGGAGGCCCCAGGATCAAGTTATTTATTTATTTATTTATTTATTTATTACACTTATATACCGCCCCATTCCCACAGGGGGACTCTGGGCGGTTCACAACGTACAAATAAGACAAATAAAATCAATACCAGGAACAATAACAATATAGGAGTAAAATCCAAGAACAGTAAGGCGGGCAAAGAAAAAAAAAAAAAAACCAGGTCCCTATGCATCGCCGTAGGCTTCACGAAAAAGAAAGGTCTTCAAATTCTTCTTAAAAGCCGCCAGCGATGGAGCCCGCCGTAGTTCACTGGGAAGACGATTCCAAATGGAAGGGGCCACCACCGAGAAGGCCCGCCCGCGAGTGCTCGCTCTACGGGCCTCCCTCGGGGTGACTGTCCGCAGTGAAAGAGCCACCGAGGAGCGGGTGGGTCAGGCTGGATCTAATTGCCGGGTGAGACGCTCCGTCAAATAAGATGGGGCCAAGCCATGGAGGGTTTTGTAAGTCAAAACCAACACCTTGAACCTTATTCGGGAGGCAACGGGCAACCAGTGTAGGCGGACCAGGATAGGGGTGGCGCGGTCATAACGGCGCGCGCCAACCACCAGCCTGGCCGCCGTATTCTGGACCCGCTGCAATCGCCGAACCAGGTTCAAGGGGAGCCCCATGTAGAGAGCGTTGCAATAATCCAGCCTCGACATGACCAGCGCCTGTACCACAGTCCTCAGGGAACTCTCATCGAGGTACGGGCGAATCTGGGCGATAAGCCTTAGGTGGTAAAAGGCCGACCTGACCACGGCTGACACCTGGGGTTCCAGGGTCAGATCCGGGTCCAGGACGACGCCCAGATTCCTCACTCTTTGCGCCAGCTGGGGGGCGGACCCACCCAAGCTGGGAAGAGGGCCACAGTACCCCTCCGAAGAGCCCCCGAAGAACATAACCTCGGTCTTGCCTGGGTTAAGCCGGAGCCTGTGAGTCCTGGTCCAGTCCAGTACCGCAGCCAGGCAGCGATCAAGGGTCCGGACGGCCTCCACTGCACAGGTGGAAAAGGAGAGATAGAGCTGCGTGTCATCAGCGTACTGATGACAGCAGACTCCATAACCCCGGATGATCTCAGCCAGCGGCTTCATATAGATGTTGAAGAGCATTGGGGAGAGTGACGACCCCTGCGGCACCCCACAAGGGAGTGTCCAGGGAGCCGACAACTCACCCCCCAAGCTCACTCGCTGGATACGGCCCCCAAGGAAGGACCGGAACCAGGCCAAGGCCTGGCCCCCAATCCCAACCTCCGAGAGCCGTTCCAGCAGGATACCGTGGTCGACGGTATCAAAAGCCGCTGACAGGTCGAGAAGGACCAGCAGGGTAGAGCAACCCCTGTCAGCCCTCCTCAACAGATCATCATGCAGAGCGACCAGGACCGTCTCGGTCCCATGGCGCGGCCTGAACCCGGACTGGAAAGGATCCAAGACATGGTTCTCCTCCAGGAACGACTGAAGACGCAGGGCGGCGACTCGCTCAATCACCTTGCCCAAAAAGGGAACATTGGCTATGGGACGATAGTTGGACAAATCGTCCACCGCCAAGCCGGGTCTTTTAATAATGGGCTTCACCACCGTCTCCTTCAGTAGACTGGGAAAAATCCCGTCTCTGAAGGAGGCCGAAGCGATCAGTGAAGCCCATTTCGGCATGCTCCCCCCTGCGCTCTTAATCAACCAGGCAGGGCAAGGGTCGAACGGAGAAGCCGCAGACCTGCAGTGTCCCAGCGCCCTGGAGGCATCCACAGGTGTAACAGGTCCGAACTCAACAAACCGAGGCGACCGAGGCGGCCCGACGCTGGCCATGACAGGGGCCGGATCAGAGCAACCGGTGTCCAGCTCGGAACGGATGGCCTCTATCTTAGATTTAAAATAGGCTGCGAAAGACTCACTGGTGAAATCACCAGGAGGAGGCCCTGGCGGAGCGGGATTGGTGAGGTCTCGAACCACACGGAACAATTCCGCTTGACGATTCGAGGCCTCACCAATTCTCAGGGCGGCAAAAGATCTCCTAGCCGCCCTTATCGCACGGGAATAGCGACCGTTCAACGCCTTAACCGCAGCCCAATTCTGAGCCGTCCGAGCGTTCCGCCATCTGCTCTCTAGCCTTCTCCGCTCTTGCTTCATCGCCCGCAGCTCCTCGGTAAACCAAGGAGACATGCGGGCTCGGCATCGGATCAGGCGCTTGGGGGCGATCCGGTCGACAGCCCCAGCCACCTCCTCAAACCACCTTTGGGCTAGGGAGTCGGCCGGATCGTCATCCAAACCGTCTGGAACATCCCCGAGGGCCTCCGAAAACCGCAAAGGGTCCAGGAGCCCCCGGGGACGGGCCCAGATGGACGGGCCCGGCTCCCCGCGGGGCGGGGTGGCTACCGCAATAGAGAAAGTCAGTAGATAGTGATCTGACCATGACACGGGCCGGGCCTGCAATCTCCCGACCCCCAGATCGAACCCCCGCAATGTGGAGGCAAAAACCAGGTCCAGGGTGTGTCCACATTTATGAGTGGGACCGATGACTAACTGAGACAGGTTCATGGAGGCCATGGACTCCATGAATTCCAGAGCTACTCCAGACAGCCCAGCCTCGGCGTGCACATTGAAATCCCCCACAACCAATAGGCGGGGGGACCTCAAAAGTGCCGCCGAGATGAACTCGGAGAGCTCTGGGAGGGTAAGTGCAGGGTCGCGGGGAGCACGGTACACGAGCACTACCCCAAACCTGTCCCTTTGACCCACCATAAGGTGGAGACATTCCAATCCCGGACTCACCAACATTGCGGATCTACTGACACAAAATGAATCCCTAAAGACCATAGCCCCCCCGCCCCCCCGGTCTGCCAAGCTGCTCTAAACGGTAGCCCTGGGGGCAAAGGAGGGTGAGGGAAGCCCCACCCCCCTCTCCCACCCAGGTCTCCGTGATGAAGGCCAGGTCGGCACTCTCGTCCACAATCAAATCGTGGACGAGCGGGATCTTATTATGTACCGACCTGGCATTAATAAGCAGACAGGACAGACCAGGGGGACAGACGGTTTGGATCCCATCCATTTGGCGGCGGACCAACGGGTCAGAACGGGGGACAGGCACTAAATGTCTGTCCCGGGTTCTCCTTAACCGATCGGCCCGTCGACCCACAGCGTATCTCCCGCGGCCCGACACCACCCTGATGGAACACCCGGTGGACTCCATAGATCTCAAACGGTCGAGGCCCGGACCCAAATAAAACACAGGGAAAAAAAAACAATATATAACAACAAAATACAAGGGTACAAAATACAGAATACAAAATATAAAATACAAAATACAAAATGAGCAAAGTTCTTTTAGAGCAGGCCTGCCCAACAGGTAGACCTTGGGCTACTGGTAGCCCACCAAGGATTCAAAAGTAGCCCGCTGGCCATCAATTAAAAAAGTGAGGGGATAAGTTCTCTACCCCTCCCTCCCCCATCCCAAGGACTACAACTGCCCCAGCAAAGTTCTGGGTCTGCCAGCCCACTCTCTCAACTGAGGAGGGCAGTTCAAGGGCCATGGTGCGTTGAAATCTGTTCCCTCCAGAACAGATTAATTGGTTTTCAATTCATTCCTACAGGAAACTGCTGCTCTACTTACAAACACTTTTACTTATGAGCATGTGCTCGGAATGGATAAAATTTGTAAGCAGAGGTTTTAGTGTAGTAGCCCTCAGGCACTTTGGGGCGGAAAAAGTAGACCTTGGCCTGTTCAAAGTTGAACAGCCCTGTTTTAGAGTACCAGTTCAGAAAAGGAATACTGTACCTGCTCTTCTCTGAAGTATTTGACAGAAAACAAACCAAGATTAAGTAATACCCATAACACCAGGATAGATTCCCCCACACCTACATCTCTTGTTCTGGCAAGGAGGTATCAGCAAGGCTGTGGAAGTGAGAAACAAGCAACCTTCTTGCAACCCCATCATCCCATTTAAGACTTGTCTTAAATGGTCTTCTTATCTGATCAATCCTGGGGCTCTTCTTTGGTTCTCATTTCTCCAGAGCTTAAGGGAAACGAAATTTCACTCTCAATTACGATATTAGGAATCTGGGATTCCTATGATGAATTATATATGACAGTTCAATTTTCTCACAGAGCTTCATACCTGAAAGCACTCTACTTAACAGGGAGTAAAGGAAATGTAATGATGACCTGGAGGACTTTGAAGTGTAAATCAGTACATAATCTTTCCAAGTCAGATAATTAATGTCCATATTTCCAAGCACCCTGAACAGACTCATTTCCCAAGATTATATACTGAAATCTATATGAGAAGCAAAACATCAGAAAGGTCACAGTATACAGTAATAAAGTTATGCAGCCTTCTGGAATGAAAAGTAATCTAAGCAAGTATTTGACAAAGCCAGAAAGAAAACTTTATTCATTCATGTGAGGCAAATTACCACTTTGCAATAACAACAAAGAGTCTATCATTGTTTTAAATATCAATTAGTATGATTTGTCATAAACTTGCATACACTCTATTCCATCTTATCCCATGCATGAAGCTTTATGCCAAATATCAGTCTTCAACAGCAATTGTTCATTGATGTTACATACACTAAGATAGCTAGCTCCCCTTAGTATCAACCCTGAAAATATCTGCCTCAGGTAAAACACAATAGGCCCTGACTTCTTCCTGTGGTTTGGACCATTAAAAAATCTCCATCTAGACCCCAGCATCTGGCATTCAAAGCTATATAGGAAACTTTGATGGGTCCAAAATGCAACATAGATTACTAATTAATAACTGGGACCAGACACAGGAATAATTCAAACAATGTGTCATAGCAATTACACTGGCTGCTGAACCATTCCAAGGAAAAAATTAAAAGTTCTAACCGATAAAGCCCTAAATGACTTGGGCCCAAGCTATCTCAAGGCCCACATCCTCCTCTACAAGCCTGCGAAGATCATTGGGAAAAGCCTTCCTTTCAGTTCTGCCACCTTACAGATTGTTGTTAGTGCCTTGGATCTTGGAGAAAGGCAGGTTAAAATATATTAAATGATTGTTTAAATAAATAAATAATAAATATTTTGTAACATCCAATAGGCATCCTAGCAAATAGGCACAGAAAGGAGAGAGGAGGGGGAACTTTACTTTTATGGAGTCAAAGGAAAGTGCAATAGTAGTGGCTTTCCAGCGATAACAGTATTTGTAGAACACATATTTCTTCAGGGCACCAGCTGTCCTTCATATAAAGTGAAACATAAGAAACATAAGAAGAGCCATGCTGGATCAGGCCAAAGGCCCATCTAGTCCAGCTTCCTGTATTTCACAGTGGCCCCACCAGATACGTTTGGGAGCGCACGAGACTAGATATCTGTCTCCTGATACCACTCCCATGCATCTGGCCCTTTAAAGTACCCTAGTTTTAAGCATAGAGATTACACATCTCCATCATGGTTTGTAACCTGTGATGGACTTTTCTTCCAGGAATCTGTCCAATCCCCTTTTGAAGGCATCCAGGCCAGATGCCATCACCACATCCTGTGGCAGGGGGTTCCATAGACTAACAACACGCTGGGTGAAAAAATATTTTCTTTTGCCTGTTCTTACTCTCCCAGCCCTCAATTTGAGTGGATGTCCCCTAGTTCTGGTATTTTGTGAGAGGGAGAAGAGCTTCCCTCTATCCACTTTACTCATGTCCTGCATTATTTTGTACATCTCAATCATATCCCCCCTCAGGTGCCTTTTTTCCAGACTAAAGAACCCCAAATGTTTTAGCCTTTCCTCATAAGGGAGGTGCCCCAGCCCAGTAATCATTTTAGTCGCTCTCTTCTGCACCTTTTCCAGTTCCACTATGTCTTTCTTGAGATGCGGTGACCAGAATTGTACACAATACTCCAGGTGGGGCCTTACTATTGTTTTGTATAATGGCATTATAATGTTGGCTGTTTTATTTTCAATCCCCTTTTTGATAATCCCTAGCATGGAATTGGCCTTCTTCACTGCTGCCACACATTGGGGAGACACCTTCATGAAGCTGTCCACCAACACACCAAGATCTTTTTCCTGATCTGTCACAGATAACTCAGAGCCCATGAGGTGATAGATAAAGTTTTGATTTTTTTGCCCCAATATGCATTACTTTACAATTGGCTACATTAAAATGCATTTGCCATTTCGTAGCCCATTCCCCCAGTTTGGAGAGATCCTTCTGAGCTCTTCACAATCTTCTCTGGTTTTTACCACACGGAAAAGTTTTGTGTCATCTAGAAACTTGGCCACCTCACTGTTTATCCCTGTCTCCAGGTCATTTATGAACAGATTGAAAAGCACCGGTCCCAGGACAGATCCCTGGAGCACACCGCTTTTTACCTCTCTCCATTGTGAAATTTTCCTATTGACACCTACCTACTCTTTGTTTCCTGGATCTCAACCAGTTCTTAATCCATAAGAGGACCTGCCCTCTTATCCCCTGACTGTGCAATTTTCTCAGCAGCCTCTGGTGAGGGACTGTGTCAAAAGCCTTTTGAAAATCCAGATAGACTATATCCACCGGTTCACCCAAATCTACATGCCTGCTGACCTTTTCAAAAAATTCTAAAAGATTTGTCAGACAAGACTTACCCTTGTAGAAGCCATGCTGATTTTCTCAGCAAGGTTTGTTCTTCTATGTGTTTTAAGATTTTTCTCTTGGATGAGGCTTTCCACCATCTTCCCTGGGACAGATGTAAGGCTAACCGGCCTGTAGTTTCCTGGGTGCCCCCTCCTTCCTTTTTTAAAAATTGGTGTGACATCTGCTATCCTCCAGTCCCCCGGGACTGTGGCCGTTTTAAGAGACAAGTTGCATATTACCGTTAAGAGATCTGCAATTTCATTTCTCAGTTCCCTAATAACCCTTGGGTGGATGCCGTCTGGGCCCGGTGACTTGTTAATCTTCAATTTATCAATTAGTCCTAAAACATCCTCTCTTTTAACCTGTATTTGATTTAATTCTTTAGTCAAGAGGGGCCGTTCAGGCAGCCCCATCTGCTCAAGGTCTTCTGTCGTGAAGACAGATGCAAAGAACTCATTTAATTTCTCTGCAATTTCCAAGTCCTCCTTAATCTCCCCTTTTCCTCCCTCACCATCCAGAGGGCCAACTGGTTCTCTGGCAGGTTTTCTACTTCTAACATATTTAAAGAAGCTTTTACTATTACCCTTTATATTGCTAGCCACGCATTCCTCAAAATCTTTCTTTGCCTCTCTTATCATCTTCTTACATTTCTTTTGCCAGAGTTTGTGTTCCTTTTTATTTTCCTCATTTGGGGAAGATTTCCATTTACAGAAAAACCTCTCCTTGAGCTTTAGAGCCTCTCTAACTCCACTCAGCAAGTCGAGAAACCCAATTTCTCTTTCTTGCCCGGAGCTCGTGTTGGCCCAGTCAATGTGGGGATAATTGAAGTCCCCCATGATTACTATCCTATCCTTCTGAGACACCTCCATGATTTGTCTCCTCATTTCAAGGTCCCCCTCAAGTTTTTGATCTGGTGGGCGATAGCATACCCCAACTATCACATCACTCCTTGGACCTGGTAGTTTAACCCACAGTGATTCTATGGTGGAGTCAGACCCTCTGTCAATCTCCATTCTGCTGGATTTTACCCCTTCTTTAACATAGATGGCCACTCCCCCTCCAACCCACCCCTCTCTATCCCTTCTATAGAGTTTATAGCCTGGGATTGCTGTATCCCACTGGTTTTCTACATTCTACCAGGTTTCTCAGCATATGGTGTCTGATTCATAATAATAAGTTACAGACATTGTACACTAAGATCTTCATACTTCTCTGTTCAGAAGTGATGCAATGAACAAAGACTGTTCTTTCATACAAAGGAAAAGAAAGCAACAACTGCAGCTGCCCTGGTTAAGGGTCCAGTAGGAGTATTATCAACACATTCAGGTATGTTCTACCCAATACCAACACTTATATTGCTGTTTGCTTATTTATTGTTTGAGTGAAAACAATTCATTCCATTATCAATTCTTCATTTTTAATGTGAAATTAAATGAGCAGCTACTTGACTTGCTGCAGCTACCTTGTCTATAAGCAGTCTATAAGCTTGTGATAAATTGACTCTCTGACATGAATCAGAGGCAGATTCTGCTTATGACAGGCAGAAAAAATGACAAACAAAGTGTCTATACTTATTTAGTTTATAATGTGATCTGAGTTAGTGAAATGGAAATAGTTTGAGCTAATGGAATCTGGAAATATAGAGGGTCTTACCTGGTCGATTCTGGACTTCCGCTATCAAAGTAACACCAAGCAGCTCCACAAACACAGATTCTGGTTTCTCTGGCTGACTGTCATCCAGAATAGGAAGATCTATGGTAGCCTCACTTTGATTGGCTGTAAGGATTACAAATCCTGCAAGAGGTAAGTAGTCTTGTTCTGATGCTGCCCTGGCAATGCTGGCTGGCAGATAAGGTGTTTCATCCTCATCACCCATGGTTCGATATGTCACCATGACCACTCCCATGAGGCCTTTCAGTCGTACTATTGTAAGGGTGACATTCTTGGTTGCTTCCTCAACTTTGATTGGCCTGTTTTTCTCAGAGAAAATCAAAATCCCATAGGGGTCATCATTCGCAAGAACAGTCAGTGTAGCATTGATGTGAACTCCTAGATGACCACAGGAAACGTTGGTGATCCAGACTGAAAATTTCTTGTCCAGTTCTGGAGTTTCATCAGGCAAAATCCACACCACTAAGTTTGCTTGCCTTTGCTCTATATCGAAAGTTACATTGCCAGATGTCATTGCAAGATCCTCAGTATCGTCTGGGACTATTATCCAATGCAAAGTCACTTGAGACAAGGCACCTTGGTTTCTGATAACCTGAAGAACAAAGCAATAAAGTGTCACTGTTGCATCATGAAGAGTGATGTTCTTCACTCCTATGAAATTCAAAACCTATGGAATTTTATATGTGACATAGTAGAACAGATAAACAGGATAGTTCCATGTTGACTATAATCAAGACTGCTGATGTTATTGCAGTTAGATTGATGAATTCTGACATCTGTGTAACCAGTCAGTTAGCCAGTTAAGTTCAATGGTTTAACAAATTAACATTTTTATACAATATATTTGTTTTTATGTACGAAGAACTGTAAGAAAACAGAAAGGGTTTAATTTTATTACCATAGTCTCTGAGTGAATATATTGAGACAGTAAATGCCTGTTGAGATAAGCTAAAAATAAGGAGTGGTCTACCAAGGAAGACTTATACCTCAATATACTTTGTATGTTCTTGACGGAATCATTTTATTTGCTGCCTTACTTAGAAAGAGCAAGTATTTATTTTTAATTTAAGTAGCACTCTTTTCCCACACTTACTCTGCCACCAAGTAGGTCAGCACAACAAAATCTGAGGGAGAAAAACTGTCGCACAACTGATATGTCCTGCCACATTTTTCATCAGATGCTAGCGTCAGCATTCCTTTGTAAGGTGGAGTGATCTATTTCATTTTCTGTCAATAGAATCTGAATTTGTGTCTGCTGGCAGAACATTCATCAACTTATATTTCTGTAGTAGTGTGGAAAACTGTGGATTCTATACAAAGAACCTAGATGTTCAAAATGTGCAAGTTACTGACCACACATCCTTATTCTTTTTGTTGAACCAGCCAAAGGACCTAGCTTCATTATGTAGACATAATTTTTATATTAGGTAATGATATCAATATCAATATCCATGCAAAAGGGATCATGAAAATCACTCTTCCTCTGTACTTCAAGAATTTCTGAGCTTTACATACACTATACATAAAAATATACATGACTATTCAGAGCTGTTGTTGCTTTAGTGGGTTGGAACTTATATCTTGTTTCTCTTTCTTTCATACTTAGCTTGATCTCAAAAGATAGAAAATTTGCTATATCAAAACACACTATATTGATCACAGAATTCTTCCTCTGACAGATCCATGTTATTAGACAATGCCTGTTTTCACATAAACCATGCCTCTCCATGACTATACAAGTGCTCAGGAAATTACAATCACAATCCACAATGCATCATAATCCTAAAAGACATCTCAATTTCTATACTCCTTTCTTTTACATAGTCACGACCCACTGCCATGCCAATATCAACATGAATCTCTTGGACATAATTACCCAGATGCCCATCCTTTTTGAAAGCAGAAGAATTCATAGAATCAGCCACATATGATAAATGAAGATAGTTTTTAAAAATGGGACATGAAATGTGAATGACATTAGGAAGGTGTTTGATCAGATATTTTTTAATTCAGATATACTGACTTGGAGTGTGACTGTTCCACTTCCATCTTCAGGTTCAGTTCCATTGACAGCGAGGGATTCAGTACTGAACTCAAAGATACCATGAGCATCATCAGAGGCTTCAATAGTCACAATTATGTGAGATGCTATTCCGAGGCTAGCTAATGATACAAAAGAGGAAAAATGACTTCCACCACATCTGGGGCAGCAGACATGAAATAGCAAGCTTTCGGAATAATCTATATTTTCAAAATGTGGAAGGGGTAGAATATTCTATACTTATGTCATTTATGTAGAGATGGTCACAAACCACTTGTTCAGTAGCTCATACCAGTTTGTCATTTGGATGAACAGGTGTCTGGTGGTTCCCAGCCTTACCTCCTCCAGGAGAGATCCACCTGGAGGCAGTGGCTGCAGGAAGCAGGGCAAGGAAGCTGGGACACTGCTTCTCAGTGGGAGTGCATGAGGGTGGCAGGGCTGGGCACTTGGTGCCCATCTCGGCATTCCAGTGCTAATAAAATAATTTGTTCAAAAATTACTTCCCTGGAGTACCAAATTTAGCATTTCAATAGTACATATAATCACATCTGTACAGTCAACCCCCCCCACACACACACCGTTTCGCGGTTCAGGTACTGCGGTCCCACTATATCTCTTTGGAAGTCTCTCTGGCCTCCAAGAGTCAGGGGAATCTAGTGAACATGTAATCCATGTTGGATTGAGGCTGGAAAAGATCTGTTAAAATAAAGCTGAGTTTCCTTTTATCTTCAGAGGCCCCATTGAGTTCTTCCCCCTATTCAGGGATCTCCTTTTCACCGACAACCTTTTACCCAACAAAGTGCAGGGACTCTGTGTCTTTCAAGTGCAGGCCATGGGTTTCTGCATGCTAAAGGCCTACTGTTTCGTCTGCAGTTGACTAAAAACTTAACCATTACATTAAGAAGTACTTTCCAAACTCTGCTAGAATTCATAATTTACCACATGTGTACATTTATGTATTGCTAATGAGACATTTAGCCAACCAGAGCTCTTTGTCCTACTTTTCTTTTATTGGCGTAAGCTTTTGGGAAATATAGTATATAAACAGTTAAGAATACTGAAGAAAAAGAAATATCATGCAAGGTAAAGTAAGCAGCAAGGGAATAACATAGCAGGATTTTAGACCTTGGGATTTTAGACCTAATCACCAAGAGGAAGCTATAATAGTGCTTTTGTTACAATTAAAAGAAGGGAGATTCTTTTGGTGGCTCTCAGTTTTTAAAACTTTTACACTCCAGAGAAGAACTGGCAACATTATCCTAGAATTGTGTTTAATGTGAATATTGTCTGCTTCCCATTTAGCTCACTTCTGACTCTTCACATAAATGGGAAAACAGGAAGGATTAAAACAGCAAGACAACATGGTCAAAGTACTGTACTATCAAATGTGCGAGACTGGGCAGAGCAGAATGCTTTAAAAATAAACCTGTCTGCGGCTCTTAAACAGAAAGGGAACAGAGGAAAACAAAAACTAAAAAATCAGGAAACCTTTGCAAGTACTGCAAAACATGCCTGTTTTTAATCAGAAAGTTGATTTAATTCTGAAATTTGACTTTATCAGAGTGGGGCTTAAAAAATAGGCACACAAGACAAATCACTGATGAATCTGTAAACTTGTGTACATTTTGGAAGTGTGCCACACTGAACACAGTCAAGCAAATTCTAATTAAAACAAGCTTCAAATTGTAAGGATATTGTCTGACAGAGTGCTATTAGATCTTTAAAACACCCACTATTTTAAAATGAATTGACGGTGAGATGAATCACAGTCAATTTACCCCACTGCAGTCCTGGTCATTGGCTTGCCCAGGCCTATAGTAAAACAGTGAGGCTTACTTTTAAGTAGATGCCTTGAGAATTTCACTGTGAATGCTTACAGTTACAGTGGTTCACATATTGCAAAGGATCAGCTAACAGAGAACACAATGGCAGGGCATGACAGTTTCAACAAAACACAAAAAAGGTGAACAGAAAAAGCAGCTTACCATGTTGATGGACAGCAGGAAGGAAGAAGTCCAAATTCCCATCACCACTACCACTGCCATCATTAAAGAGTTCAGCAACTTCAAAAGGACAGACAAATACACAGAATACACAGATACACACACACAGACAGACATATATATATATATATAATGTAGATGACAGAAAGCACTTCAAAATACATCTGAGCAACAAAGCCACCTTGGGTCCTTTTCCAATAAGAAAGGTGGGGTAAAAATACTATTAAATAAATGAATGAATGAATAAATGAATAAATGAATGAATGAATGAATGAATGAATGAATGAATGAATAAATAAAGAGCAATACCTGGAAAAACATTAAAAATGGCTCTGACAGGTGACAGATTATTGATAAACAAGGGTACAAAAGACAGAAGGATACTCCTGTTTTATGTTACCCAATTGTATCCCTTGAGATACTTGCTATTAGAGATGGGCACGAATCAAAAAATGGCATTTTGTTTGTCGTTCGTTGTTTGGAGGGTCCGTTTCGGTTCGTTTCCATTTTTTGTGAATTTTTGCAAAAAATTCGTTTTCGTTTTTGTTCGTTTGTTACCATTTATTTCATTTTTTTATTTTTATTTTTAGGATTTTAAGCAATTCACTCATATTGCAGTAACGGAAACGAAATGCACAACAAAATTTCTGGTATTTCTGTTCGTTTCGTTTCATTTTTGAGACAAAATTCGTTTGTCATTTCATTATGTAATGAAACAAAAAACGAAAACAGAAACAAAAAATTGTTCATTTTGTGCCCGTCTCTACTTGCTAAGACTAGACATCAGTGACAGGTTCCTAATGTTTGATAAGCATCAGAGCAGAGAAGTATGAAAAGACAGAACCCAGACATGAAAAGGATTGCTGCAAACTTAATAGAAGCATATGTTCTGGCAAGGCAAGGCAAGGCAAAAAAAAAAAAAAAAAAGCAAACACTTGGGGGTCGTGGGAGAATCAGTTTTAAAAATTCCTTTTCTGCCCCTTGTTCCAGCAAACAAAAACAGAGGATTGCAAGTTATTTTCCAAAGCCTTAAAGGTACTGAATTTTAAGTACGAAAGGAGCTGGTCTCTCAGAAGAAATAATAGAATGTCTGTACATACTTCTCTTCTCTCCCATTGCTGCAACCTGATGGACCGGCTCTAACCTAAATGACTACCAAGCAAGTGGTACCTTGTATAAAGGAATTAATTCGTTCCAAATGACATTATCTTAAACAAATTTTCCTTTATACAAATTTCCCATAGGAATGCATTGAAAATGGAGTGACCTCATTTTTATGTTGTACAAATTTGCCCATAAGTGATTCTGTTAAGTAAATTTCCCCTATCTCTGGAATTTTTTATGTTGTACAAATTTTATGTTATACAAACCCTTTGTTATACAAGGGTCCACTGTACATAAAAAATAGCTTGAGAAGACTTGCATGCTATTTATTAGCTCTAAAACTGGGCCTATTGATACTAATTCGTCTTTTTAAAAAAAAATTATTAAAAATTTAAACAACACATAAATCCCCCACAACACATTGTGCTTAATTATCCACCACCCTCAGGATTATATAACAATATACATTATAACATTATATAACATTACATTCATTACAAGCACATGTTTTATCTTAAACACCTGTCTCCTTCCAAAACTGAATTGATTCTTTAGATGGAAAATAACCTTTTTGCTTTAGAAATATGTGATCCAGAAATTTATACCAGATTCGATTGAAAACATTGTCTTTTACCATCCCCTTTTTAATTTTCAGTTCGCAGGTCAGTTTATCATTAATAGCCAAACTCCACATTTCTTCATACCATTCCTTTAGACTCAATGTCTTATTATTTTTCCAATTTTTTGCCATTATTAATCTTGCAGATGTTACCATAATTATAATCAGATCCTTTACCTCTTTTTCTATTTCACAAGTTTTAATTATGTTTAGCAATGCTATCTTTGGAGATCTTTCTATATCAATCCCTAAAATTTCTTTTATTTCATCAAAAACTATTATCCATTCCTTTTGTTTTTCCTCACAGGACCACCACATATGATAATAGGTTCCTTTTTTGTTTTTACACGACCAACACAAGGGTGATACCTCCTTATTTATTGCATGCATTTTTACTGGTGTTAAATATCATCTCCAAATAACTTTGTAACAATTATCCTTAATTCTTACTGACATATTTTTCATTATTCTTTCCCTCCATATTGCATTCCAAATTTCTTCCTTTATCTCTTCATTTAAATCTCCTTGCCAAACCAGTTTTAGTGCTGTTGTTTTATATTCCTCCTCAACTAACATCCTATATATTAGGTTTATTATGCCTTTTCTTTGATACTGATCATCAAACATTTCCCTTTTTTCAATAATTTCTTCAAACTCAGCCATTGCCCTACATTTCCCTTCTTTTTTTATCCACACCTTAGTCCAGTTATCTAGCTGCCCTATGCTTAGCCAATTAAGATTTTCTTTCCTTAATACTTCTTTTATTCTCACTAGATCAAAGGCATTTATCCAATCTTTAACTTTAATTACCCTCTGTATGTCAAAATCTTACTTATTTTTATCTTTAAATTTTCTGGGAAATTTGGTAAGTCCACTATTCTAGTCAATGGGGATATCTTTGGACTTAGTATTCTTTTATACTTGGTCCAACACTCTAACATATTATTTAAATAGGGATTATCAATACTTTTGAACATTTCTTTTAAATTTACACTAAAGAACATATTTAATACATTATCCCAAATCCTATAAAATTCTAGATCACTCCAAATTAATCCCTCACTATTTATTATAATTTCAGGAATATGTCTCAATTGATTTGCTATATAATATAGTTTAACATCAGGAATGCCCAATCCTCCCCGCTTTTGTGGGAGATACCACATTTTTTAATTTATTCTTGCCCTTTTATTTTCATTACCGTATCTATTAATCAAATTCTGTAGTTCTTTTAATTCTTTGTCATCTATCCTTAAGGGTAACATCCAAAAAAGAAAATTTAATTTAGGGATAATCTTCAGTTTTACAATTGCCACTCTTCCAAATCATGATATTTTCAATCTACTATATTCTCTAATTTGTTCCTTAATTTGTTTTTTCACATCATCTAGATTAGTTTTGACAATTTCTTGCAATTTCGTCTTTTTAAAATAGTGAAAGAGAATGAGTCGCCAAGTTTGCAACCCTGCTGTCCTAGAACTGTGTTTCAGAAGTTACCAAGAGGAGCCAAATCTTATATCTGTGTGAAGCAAAGCAACATATGCAGCCATAGCTGCTAGCTAAGCACATATTTAGAAGCAGTACTCCCTCAAGAGGTGCAAGGGGTAAAAGAAATCTGTTATTGCACTTGCTTTTCCTTACTTCTGTGGCTGGCATTTATCTGAGCTTGGTTCTGGGATGGGTTCATTTTAAGACAAATACAACCTTCCTTTGCACATCTCATTCCTGAGGCACACATCTATAAGGACGCAAGGAGAATGTGTTTGTTTTTACGGAATACATGCCTCTTTTAATGCCTAGTTTCACCCTCAGAATTCTTACTAAGAAGGACCAAGAGTGGTGAATTGGGTTGGGGTAAGGTAAAAAGGTAAAGGTTCTCCCTGCACATGTGTGCTAGTCATGTCCAATTCTAGGGGCGGTGCTCATCTCTGTTTTCAAGCCAATGAGCCAGTGTTGTGCAACTCTGTGGCTATGTGGCTGGCATGGCTACACGGAACACTGTTTATGTTCCCACTTTTAATGGCAGTACCTATTTATCTACTTGAATTTACATGCTTTCAAACTGCTAGGTTGGCAGGAGCTGGGGTTAACAGCGAGAGCTCGCTCCGCTGCGTGGCATCTGGGGTTCGAACCGTCGAGCTGCCAATTTTTCAGCCGACCGTTTCAGAAGCATACGAAGAGAGAATGAAATGTAATCCCATTCTCCCAGCCCCACCCCAAGTGATCCTAATATGAATGGGAATTGTTATTAGCTCAGAAGTGAATTATTCAATGAGCATAAACAAATTCACTGTCACTACTTGCAATAGGAGGAATCCTGTGGTAAGGATGGCTGCATTGTTACTATCAAGAGCTCAGAAAGGCTTACAAAATGTCAGAAACTCAGACACTAGAAGGGTTAGACTTTCTCCTCAAGCCTGAGATCTATGACAGCTGTCTGTTTCATTGATCTGCCCACCTGTCTATCTGTATTTATAGGTAGATTTGCACATACCTGCGTACCAGGCACAAAAGCAATGCAAAAAGATGGAATTTTCCATAATGTTAAAAGATTTAATCTCAGGAATTATCTCATATTATCTGATAACATTTAACTATCTAACACTATTCATAAGACATTCAGCAACAATGCAGGTATTCAGATAACATCTTCAACAGAAAGGCAGAGCTCTGTCATTCCCTTTCATGGAGAGAAATGCAAACCTAGCTTTGAAAAGTCAAGACAAATTGTCCCGAAATAAACATTTTCAATCCCCAAAAGAAGCCACGTACTTGAACATAAAAGGAGATCAATGAACTGTTACCTGCTCCATCTGGATTAAATAATTCCACTTTGAAAGCCTTTTCCAGCTCAGGAATAGAATTATCTGTAATGTTAACGATAATGTACTTGTATCTTTCTCCTGGTAGAAATTCCAAGGTGCCACTAATTTCCTGCAGTAAAAAGCTTATTTATAGTTTTGCTAAAAACTGGACATTAAATCAGTGTATTTTTACCCAGATAAGAGGACCATTCAGAAATAAACACATGATGCTCTTAGAAATTATATACAGATCCCCGCCCTGGCTCCGTAGGGCTATGGGAATCCATAGCAGTATTGATGGATGATGATGACAGCCCTCTAGCTTGCTCCTGTTTGACCACAACAGTTACAGTAGGATAGTTCAAATACCATGTGTCCAGTTGTGACTGTACCAGGGAGATATTTGACAGAGGATGACCTGGCGTTCCTTTTACAAAGTACTCTGGAAGAGTGGACTATATCAAGAAAGTCTGGGCAGCAAGCTTGTTGCTATCATTAATCAGACTGAGGTGTGAGTCCAGGCTCCTGACTGCAGCAAACAGTTATGTGTCTTATATTCATAGAAGTGAAAAGGGGTTTGAGCCGTGTGACCCAAAAAATAATAATACAAGGATAGGTTAGGTGATACCTTTATAGGTCACTAATAAAATAAAATTATGCAAGCTGAGCTTTCAATAGCAAGCTATCTTTATCAAAGCATTGTACCAAAATGCATTCTTTATAGAGGATGTAGTCTATCAGGCACTGTGATTTTTTGTGGGAAGATGGACTTCACCAAATGATGGTTGCAGGAGGCAGAGCTGATTTTAAAACTGCATAGTTCTGGATAAGGTTTCAAACCCAGCACACCAAACAAATCAGCATAGGCATGGGCACAGTCATCTATGCCCATCAGCATATCCATTGCCTACAAATCAGCATAGTCATTGCCCACAGAGAATGACTATGCTGATTTGTATCCTATGTGTACATGAAAGGGTGTCTAAGACTCATAAAAAGGCCCTAGCAGTCTGATAGATGTTTGATGCATTCTGTGTGTACACTCCTTCATAGCATCCATGATACAGAATAAGCCTGAGTAAACTTTGCATATGCATGTCACTCATGTAGGAGGACGGGAGGCCCCCTGGACTTCCAAAACAGGAGATCACAAGTGTCAGTAACTATCAGAAAAGCTATGTTTGGCTTTTGATCATGAGCTGATCAGAAGCAGTTTTGCTGATCAGAAGCAGTTATTTTGAAATGCATTGATCGCAGACCATACAGTGGCTATGTACTTCAGCAATGAAGCTAGCTATGCTTCAGCAGTTTGTATCCGTCATCTCCTTCACAAACCTGATAATCCTGAGGACTGAATGCCGTTAATGAAACAGTCCTGTATTGTACTAAAACCATTCCAAGTAAGCCTTGTGCTCGAACAACAAGCAATCTGACATGCCCTGCTTCTTCCTTGACGGTGATGTGAGGGGCTCTGGTGGTTGGCAAGATTATTTTATCAGCATCCATCAGGGGTGGTTCCACAGAAAACTGTAGCAAACCTGGGACAGAGAAGATTGCATTCAATTAATTTAGACACTGCAGAAAGTATCTACTTACTAATAAGATTCAACTTCAGCTGTTGAAAATCAACTAGAACACACACACACACACATTTGAAAAGATTTACACTTTCAAGTGTACCAGCATTTGGTGAAAGGAAAGGGAGGTTAATTTATGACTTTGATAATTTAAGATGATTTGTAGTGTCACCTCTGTTTCTCCATTTGGCAAAGATTCATAATGACTTTCTAGGAATTATTCATTCATTCAATAGTGATAATTCTTAATACTGGACATCATGGGTAGCAGTCTACTTTCAGTTCAAAGAATGAAATGTATCAAAGTGAGAGAAAACAGAGAGGTGGGGTCACTGCAGAGCCTGGCAATCTGCTATTGTATGTGTTTTACGTTAACTCGCTGATTATGTAATCAATTAAAACCTAGATGCATACATGAAGAAACACAACATTTCTAAATCTGAAAATGTACAAATGACACATATGAAATGGCACTTGGAGGAAACATTCCCTTTCTTTCACATGTAAAAAACTTTCTGCTACACCCGTGCCAAATTTTGTGCTGACCTGAGTTCCAGTTCATAGTTTTATATGTATGTATGTATGTATGTATGTATGTATGTATGTATGTATGTATGTATGTATGTATGTATGTATGTATGTATGTATGTATGTATGTATGTATGCTTCCCCCCACCTTTTGAATTTTGCTCATAGAACATGGTTTGTCTATCTCTGCAAAATATGTGACCACTTACAGTACATACAAATATATACATACATACACTGCACATATATTGTACATAGGCAGATGAATGGTTATTGCCTGATTATTCAGAAGGACCTTTAAACTCAATCAGAATTTAAGTCAATTTGTCCCATTAATTAAGACTGCAATCCTGTACTTGCTTACCTGCAACTTCAAAGGGTTTACTTCTAAGTATTCATGAACAGGATGGCACTATCACAGATGTGCCCTCCACCAACTAAACAGCACTGGCAACTAATCAGGCAGCTCCATGAAAGCCCAGGACAGGTATACATGCCCCATGGCCTGAGCAAGAAGGACAAATGTCTCCAACTTTTGGAGGGGGGGGGGGAGAAGCACTCACTAGGACTGCAAGCTCTCCTTAAACACAGGATTACAGATGATATCTCAAGAGGTGTACATCCACTGATTGAAGAGTCTTCCACAAAACAAAGCCTGCATACTGTAATTAAACTGATTAAACTGTAAACTGCCCAGAGACTACTTGAAGCGGTATGGGGCGATATATAAGCAGAACACTTTGCCTTGCTTTCAGCCACTGGAAAATAAATACTCATCATTTTTGCAGATCCTGCCTCAGCATATACACACCATATTTCCTCCAATCTACTCCATTGGGTTGAGGGAGCCTCCAGAGCATAGGAAGTAAGAGCTACAGAGAGAATGGCAAAGGGCTTACCATCAACTACCTCCCCATTCTGCTCGAAGAAGCTTTTATTGCATCATATAGACTTTTACTCACAGAGAAACATCAATCATATCATACCTGCTTTTTTTCTGAATGTTTAAAAAAGGAATAAAATAAATATTTGCTAAACTACTAATTAATCAAATGTTGTCTATAATTTATTTACAAAAAATGGAAAAGCAAAGCCCTCTGAAATGCCTTTTTAAGCAGAAGCTGCACAAAATAACATTGATCACTACTACCATATGGGTGGTCACTGGATTTGATGGTGATGTAGGTTGTTTCTTTCTCTGGATCTATACTAGCTCCACTAGTTGGAGTTGAACCTGTTTTTCCATCTCCAGGAAGAGCAGACACTAAAGTCACCTGGAAGTATTCATTTAACTCAGGAATATCATCATCAAGCACAAGCAAATTCAAAACCTAGAGAGGAAAGAAAATCCAAATTAAAGAAAATGACATACAGTAATTATAAAAAAAAAAGTAATAAGACATGGTATTTGAGTTTTGGCCTAAAAACTAATTTTTAAAATTCATTTTTGAGAGAAAAGACTTAATTCAGGTTGGGGATGCTGTCTAAGAACATAACGTTACTTGCAAATTTTTCCCAATTTTTTGAGTCAACAACAACAACAACAACAACAACAAACAACAACAACAACAACAACAAACTTCTGTGGGCTGATAAATTATACTAAGAATTTTAAAATAATGAGAATGCATGAAGGTGAAATGCAGCTTTAAGACATCAGTAAAGATCAGGAACAAACTAACAAAGCAGGTGTCAAAGAAGAAAAATTGTCAAAGCTAAAATATCAAGCACTGCAACGTGTGGGAAAATAAAGAAGTATTTCCTTTAAGAATGGTGGGGCATGAACAAGAGGGACCTATCTGCCTACCATGGGCATTCCTTAGCTGGGGTACAAAACACAGAAAACATCCAGCCCTTACTAGGCAGAGGAAGTCAACAAACTGGCTCAGATGAAAATATCAGGGTCTGAGTAAGTAATTGTGGAAGACACCGTACTTCAAGTATCAAGCTGACACATTTCAGAAGAGCTCAGCAATGTTTTACCACTCCCTGACATTCTTACAGTGGGTTGGAAAGTTGTGACAGTACTTCCAGCCTAAACTGTATATCTGTATTAACTTCCAGGGAAAATGAATAAGGATCTGTTAATGATACAACTTTGTAACTGGCATGGTCTGTCTTCCAGAGTGGGGATAGGAACACATTTTATCACTGGCGGAACTGGTGTGTACATAGCTCTGTACATATATATATATATATATGAAATTCATTAGGGTATACACAAAAACATACTTGCTAAATTTCAAAGCAGCCATGGAAAAACATTTTAATAAGCAACAATATTTACCTCCGACCTCTGGAAGGGAAAGAATGTGACCATCCCACTGGTGTTAGCAAAATCAGCAACCAAGTAATTAATCCCATCAGAATTGACCTGGGATACAGTATAATACACAAAAACATAGTCCAGAGCTCCCCTTGTGCGCTCCACTACACAAGATACAGTAGAACCTTCATCAGCAACCTGAAAGCAAGCATTTTAATGAGACAATAAATATCTGTTTCAGATTTAGCTGAAGGAGAAACACAATTCATGATATTTATATTTCCTCAAAAACCATCCCTAAGTGGCAGCTCCAAAGCTAAAAAAAAATCCCAATAACAGCCAAATTGAATGCAAACTGTTCAGGAACAGAGTAGGAGACAAAAGGAGCTGGTCTCTCAGAAGAAATAATAGAATGTCTGTACATACTTCTGTTCTCTCCCATTGCTGCAACCTGATGGACCGGCTCTAACCTAAATGACTACCAAGCAAGTGGTACCCTGTATAAAGGAATTAATTTGTTCCAAATGAAATTATGTTAAGCAAATTTTACTTTATACAAATTCCCATAGGAATGCATTGAAAATGGAGTACTGTAATCCCATTTTATGTTGTATGGATTTGCCCCATAGGTGATTATGTTAAGCAAATTTCCCCTATCTCCGGAATTTTTTATGTTGTACAAGTTTTATGTTATACAAGCTCTTTGTTATACAAGGGCCCACTGCATTACATTCTGCCATTCTTACCTTCACTACTCCTGCACTGTTGCTCTTTGTACAAAATTTCCCAAACTTTAGAGTACTCTGGCAGTTTTATTATTTCATGAAACATGTTCTCAAGAAAATATGTTGAAGACCCAAAGAATTTTCAGGCAACAAAACCAATCCACTTGAGAATGCTTATTTGTGCTCCAGTGTCCATGAGCAACTGCTAACACACTGGAGCTATGCTGACAGAAAGCACAGGTATTGAACTATAAATTTAATGAATTATCTGCTTAGATACTTGTCAACTGGAATTCTTCCCATTCCTGAATCCAGATGATGACTGTTATAATGTTTAACATTTTACAAGGATCAACACGTTTCCCATACCATCCATATAATGTCAGGCACATTTGTATCGTGATCTCCACTTCATTGATGGTGGACTGGAGTTTAGAAGTTTATTGAAAAGCAAAATCACTTAAGAGTTTGCAGCTGAGGTTGGGCTTCAATCAATAACTTCCTGGCTCTCAGTAAGCATGAGGTATTATACAAGTCTAGTATGGAACCATTACTCAGATCTAGAGCTGAGGGCATGAGCACAAGTTTAGTGGTTCATGCCAGTTCATTTTTCATCCAAATAGGTGTTCAGCCTTTCCCCAGTGCCACCTCTTCCAGTGGGCACTCACTTAGAGGTACCTCCCAGAGGAGTTGGGGCAGAGGAGCTGGATCACAGCCTCTGAGTGAGCACCCACAGGAGGAGGTAGAGCTGGAAAGCACCAAACACCTGTACAACTGAAAAACAAACTAGCATGAACCACCAAACTGGAACATCACCCCAGTTCTGGCTAGATTTGAGCACATCACCCCAGTTCTGGCTGGCCTGCATTGGCTACCCGTTGCCCTCCGGATAAGGTTCAAGGTCTTGGTTTTGACTTTCAAAGCACTCCACGGTTTGTGACCAGAGTACCTGTCGGAGTGTATCTCTCAGTGATCAACTGGGACCAGGCCCACGATGGTGCAGGCGCGCTCACTTTGGGTGGCCACACCCAGAGAGGCACGGAAATCGCTTATGAGTAACCACACCTTCTTTGTGGTGGGCCCTATGCTGTGGAATAAGCTACCTAGTGAGTTGCGCCTTGCAGCATCCCTGCCTGCCTTCAAAAAAGCCTTGAAAACCCATCTCTTCAAGGAGGCATTTGGCAACTTTTTTACTTAATTTTGGGTTTTGTTTTGTTTTTGTTTTTGTCGCCCATGTCATCCTTTGTGGGGGGTATTTTACCCCCTACTTTTACTGGAAGTTTGCCTTTATTTTATGTTTGTTTGCTGGTGTCTGTTTTTGCTGTTTCTACTGTTTTTATTGTTCACCGCCCAGAGTTCCGCTTCGGAAGATTGGGCGGTATATAAATGTAACAATAAATAAAATAAATAAATAAACTTTGTGCCCATTTCTACTCAGAGTCATTGACTTTTAGTTTCATTTCCTACCTCTGGAATACATGCTCCGGTGAAACCAAAGAGGCCATTGGCATTATCGCTCTTCTGAATTCTTAATGTTACTGTTGTGTTTTGTTGCGAAATCCGTGCTCCTCCCTGAACAGAAATAAGCTTAAGGATGAACAGTTCTTCTCCTTCTTCTTCTTTATCACCCCTAGCAGAAACTATGAATGACTTATTGGTTTCTCCCTGTCGATATTCTAAGTACCCAGAGATGGGGTGCAAGTCAGCCCTTGCTGGAGTGGCATGTAGTTCATAGATCTCCTCCTTAGTCAATGTACGCTCATAAAGTCTCACATCTTGCATCAACCCTTTGTATCTGCTGCTGCCATTCATGCCAGCACCAATTCGCATTATTCCTGGTCCTACAAAAGAAACAAAATGACATATTACATTTACACCTGAACTAGTAACAAAAATTAAATAAAATTCCAAATAAATACCATCTCCAACATACAAATCAAATGACAGATTGTGCTGGTAGGATCAGAACTGCCAAAATTGGTCTGGCAGTGATTTTGGGGTGTTGAAAGCTCCCCGTCTTTCATCCCAAGCCTCCCAAACATTTGCACAAAAGGAGCCTTAAGGCATCCTTGGAACCTGAAGCGGGGATAATACAATTGTAGGATGATGACATAGTTCTACTTCTGCAGCGTTAACTTACACCAAGAGGACTTTGATTCTGGTTTCTTTTATGTGACCACAGTTTGAACAAATCAGACTTAGTTAGTGTCTGAAATAATGGAAAACTGTGATACCACTGGAAACTTACTGTCTGTGCACAAGCTCATTTTCATGGGAAAACATGAGTCCCCTTACCTCTGAACCAGATATTGAGAAGGTATGCATTTTTATAAAATGCACATATGTTGTTAGATTTAAGTCTGAGCCAAGATAATCCATATCAAAATTTACACAATATTACAATTTATAATCTGTTGTTCCTGAATGGTGTTTGAACCTGTCAGACATAAAGAGAAAAGTGAAAGACTTTTATCGAGCATGTTGCTTACCATCAGCAATTGCTTCTCCTTTGAGGCTCTTAATGCTTCCAGGCACAGGATTTCCATCAATGAAAAACTCAATTATGCCATCGTCCAATGTAATCAAAATATGGAGCCAAATATTTTCCTCCATGTATTTTATAATTGTGATCCTAGCTGTATATGTCACGTTAGACTGCAGTGGTGTATAATAAAGCCTTACAGAAACGTGGGTTTCATTTGTATGAATTTTCACCCCATAATACATTGTTCCATTGTCATTGTCCTTTGCTATTATAAATCCTTCACTATTGGCACGAGGAATCACCCAAGCCGAAAATGTGAAATTGCTGAGTGTTCTGTTCTTACTGATATGGAATGCAGGATCCACTATTCCATACGCATCCTCATCACCGCTAAAATACAGTGCATCTGTCCCAGTGTGATGACGTCTCATATGAGGCTGTGACTGCACTGAATTTGAAAACTTCCCAAGCAGTAAGCAATCAATCATCCTAGGTAATCCATTTTTGAATGTGCTGGACAGTATTTCCCACCCAATCCGGACATTTCCAAAAGTTCCTTGTTGGCGCCATACTGTGAAGTTGGCAATGTAGGACATATCATCTTCAGACACAACATCTTCTGCGATCTCCACATCTTGGTTTTCAGCATCCAAGATAAATACTCCAAAGGGGTCATCATTGAATGGGATCATTACAGTCACAGAAAGGTTGGCTTTAGCTAATTGACCGCCAGGACCTGGGAACCCACCTGAAACACAAAGCAAGGCAAAAGGTAAATCAGCTTCATAGGCTCATATGCCACTCTCCTACAAGTTTCAGTACTGCTTATGGTTTTCAGCCTATCCTTTCAACACCTGATTAGTGACATATGTGATCTCCCTTTCTTTGCCTAATTTCATCTCCACCACAATCCTTCCAAACAGGTAACACTGTGAAACAGCCAGTAAATCAAGTCAGATTACTCAGGTGTCTATGATTTATTGATAAATCAGAATTTACCTGAAGCATTCACCAACTTTAGGATGTAAAATTCATTGAATTCAGGAATTTTATCAGGAACAGCATGAAGAGTTATGGGCTGGAACCACATGCCATCTTCAAACCATATGGTCCCAGAGGTTTCATAGAATTCTTCTCTGGGAGCCAAAGTAGAATCACTTTCAAACAGCTGCCAGGTCAAAGAAACATTGCCAAAGTGACCTCTGTGTCTCAGAACCCTGTTAGATGCAACAACAACAACATTTGTCCGGCCTTCAACAAAAAAAAATCCAATGAATAAACAATTAAATAAAAAGCCAAGTGCAATATGCATCCATTTCACCATTCGCAACATTATTTCTCAACAACATTTTCATAAACAAAGAACATCCTGAATATTTAACAACATTTGCAGCTCATTCCTAAAGGAGTTCCTCAAAGCAGAATTTAGGTCGGGGGTATGTTTTCTTTTCCTCCTTTTAGTTCCTACATAGACCCTGCATTCATTCTTAATTAGATCAAGAAGCCTGATTCAAATCTGGCCTAGCTCCAAAGAGCTACTTTAGATGTGCCCAAGAACAGTGCTTATCCAGTAGAGGATTCTTTAACTTATTCCCTTGAGTACATGCTGCCTGTTCATGTAACCCATAGCACTACTGGATAGAGATGGGCACGAATAGAAAAAAAGGGAGTTTCGTTTGTCGTTTGTTGTTTAGAGGTCCGTTTCGGTTCGTTTCCGTTGTTCATGAATTTTTTGGAAAAAAAATCGTTTTCGTTTCGTTACCATTTCGTTACCATTTTTTGGAAAAAAAATCGTTTTCGTTTCGTTACCGTTTCGTTACCATTTATTCCAATTTTACGTTTTTTTTTAGCATTTAAAGCAGCTCACTGTAACGGAAACATAACGCACAACAAAATCCCCACCTTTCTGTTCATTTCGTTTCATTTTAGAGACAAATTTTGTTTGTCATTTCATTACATAACGAAACGAAAACCGAAAAATGAAAACGAAAAATTGTTCATTCCGTGCCCATCTCTACTATTGGATACACAAGACTAGTGCCCTTTACCACAAAACATAATGCAGGACTACATCTAAAATCTCTTTCAAGCGCAGAGAATTAAAAAGACATAAGCTATTCCATTATATGTACAATGAGTTTTTCTAAGGCCCTAAACTTTAGCCTGAACAGCATCCTGCCACGAGAATAACAGAGGGACATGAGGAACAAGGTAACATGATTAAATATTTTTTTTAAGTACAGTATGTTGCTTATATACCACCCCATAGTGCTTAAAGCACTCTCTGGATGGTATAAAGTTAATGATGCAGGCTATAATTTGCCACACCACCACCACCATGGGAGCTGGGTACTCATTTTTCCAATCTCGGAAAGATAGAAGGCTAAGTGAACCTTGACCTGGCTATGTGGAATTGAACCCCAGGTTGTTGTGAGCACAGTTTGGCTGGAGCACAGAGTTTAGCCACTCTGCCATGAGGCTTATAACTAAAACAAGGCATATTGTTCAGTTATAGGAAGAGTCAGGGCTTACTGCAGGGGTGCCCAAACTTTTTGTAAGGAGGGCCAGATTTGGTGGCTGAGAATGTGTCAGGGGCTGGTTGCTGCCTGACCCTGCCACCCCACTGCAAGCCCCACCCACTGACCCATAAGCCCCACCCGCTGACCCCTTGCAACCCCACCCGCAGGAAGGAAGGCGGGAACCAAGGGAGGGAGGGAGAGAGGTTGAAACCAAGAGAGGAAGGAAGGAAGGTGGGGAACAAGGAAGGGAGGGAGGTGGGGACCAAAGGAAGCACAGGGAGCTGTGGCCACAGGTCGCCCCTTGGAAGAGGCAATCTGTGTGACCTTGCACGCCCCCAAGCTCCCCAGCGGAGGCGATGGCTCGCTCGCCAGCCCACCCCAAAGCTCCTTGGCGGTGGCAGAGGCCTGCTGGCCTGCCCACCCTCACACATTCCCCTGTGGGGCCAGTGGCGGCAAACCGCCCATCCGCCCAAGCTTCCCAGTTGTGTCAGTGTTGGCAGATATTTTTTTAAAAAACATGGGGCGACTGAGGGGGAGGGGTGGGCCAGCCAGCCGCGGGCCACTCAGAATGGCCTGATGGGCCGGATTTGCCTGCTCCCCCCCCCGGGCCGGACTTTGGGCAGGCCTGGGAGTGAAATGAAACATATTAAGCTCTATATTGCTTCCTTCAAGTGTGAGAGTATCTCCCACATGAACAAGGGCATTCCATTAACTTCAGTTCAGCTTTTGCTCTATGCATGTATAACTATGGTGCAGGCCAAGCTGCCTGTGATGTTGCAGTTTAAAGGCTTTCCTCATTAGCAGTTCTGCATGCAATCTTTAATACTGCCCTAAATTAACTTTAACACAGCAGTCCAAACATTCCATAGCTTGTTCAATGCATTTATAATGCATTCCTACCACGAGACTATAATAGGAAATTATTTTGGGAACAACAATCAGAATCCAATTGCCAATTTTTGCTTGTGCTAACGGAAATAATACAAGTCTTGGCAGCAGATTCTCCATCATTAACCAGGTGTCAATCAGGAACACAACCAGCACCTCATTAATTATTAGCAATTTGATACTCAGCACTACAGTTTCCCCTACACAAGCAGTAATTGGCAAGAAGATTATGTGGTGCAATATGTACCACTTGCTCTCAAAAAAGAGAGAAGGTGTCCAGCACATATCTTTGCCTGGTAACTGAGGAAGTTTGAGGAAGTTTGAGACCACCTGGCAGTGGGGCGACTAAAAAAAATCTTGTAAATAAATGAATGAATGAATGAATGAATGAATGAATGAATGAATAAGAATGCTTTAGTGCTAGATGTTTCGCTCAAGACAGGAAGGTCTGCCTCATGATTCATATGTCTCTTTTTAACTACACAACTGTGCACAACAAAGGCCTGTCTTCTCAAAACACACATCCCTCTAAACCAGTGGTTCCCAACCTGGGGGTCGGGACCCCTTTGGGGGTCGATCAGCCATTTCACAGGGGTCGCCATGAGCCAGTAAAGAAAGGGGCACAAATGGCTTGGGTCTTGAGGAGGAGGGGGGAGGAAGGGGGAAAAAGTAAGTTACAGCTTGATAGGTTGGAGGGGATGTCAATCAATGGCACCTGAGGCTGCCATTGGCTGAGGCTGCCTGAGAGGGAAGGTCTGTATGGCACCTGCGGCAGTGCCCTGCCAAAGAGGGCTTGCGGCCTCTTCCAAGCAGGGCAAGGGGTCACCACAACATGTGGAACTGTATTAAAGGCATTAGGAAGGTTGAGAACCACTGCTCTAGACTCAGCTATGCAACTGAAAGAGATTCAAGCACATTAAAAATAAAGCAAAAGGAGCTAGTGGAACAGAAACAGCAATGAAAATGACAAGGAGGAAAATTCTCTTCTCCACTATTTATACCAGTGTGATTATTGGAGGTTCACTAACTTTATTTCTGCGGCCTGCCAATCCACTTGTTAAAGAGTGCCAATGGATTATACACTTCCTGCTGAGTTAATTGGCACCATAACAAGAATAATCAGACAAGCAAAAACAACTTTTTAAACCCTGCTGCTCCTGGATACATCCATGAATGAGCATGAATAATAGCTCTTACAACTAAGGCTAGATAAAGTTCTTTACAGTATTGCTACGTGTGCTTTAACTTTGTTAAAAGGGATCCTCTGAAATTAACCCTTACTCATGTATTGAAAACATGTTGAAATTCTTATTTAACAAAATAACTGTTTGAGGTGAGTTGTCAACACATTAATTATGTTGGGATGTTTCCTACACAGCAGAACATATTTAGTTATGTTATGCTGTCTAGTCACCTTACCTGTGACATGACTTTCTCCACACTTTCCTTTATTATTGTACCTTATGTGCGCATGCACATTTCACATTGTTATGCATTCATTTCACAGCTATCATATGTGGTACTGTATTTTAGTAATAGTTTTACCTCAAATTCATCTATCCACTCAGTCTGACATTTTGCAAAGAGATGCATCATATTTTACAAATAACGATGAATAACTACCATTATCTTATAAATCTTTTTCTGTAACGGAGTCGACATTATGATGTCCCTTGTGTCCCAAAATAGTACCCCAAATAAATTTCCTATTCATTATTTTATTTTAGGCAAAAGTGTGCTACTTTCTAAAGCAGAGCTGGTTATGGTATAAGCAAGGGTGGCGTTATGCACCGAAATTTCAGAGCAAAAATCCAATAAATAAATAAATAAAATAAATACCTACTGTAAATGACAGTGGTTAGTTGCTTCGATATTACTTACAAAAAGTTATTGGTCTTGCCTTCTTCCACTGCTTTACTAGTCGGTTCCAATGAGAAAACACCATTCGGGTCATCATTAGCTTCTATTATTACTGTTGCCATGCCAGATCCATAGACTACTGTGTCTCCTAAGAAACAATGTTCAGAACTGTTGAGCTGGAAGGGACCCCATTGTGTCCAGCCCCTGTGAAGGAGGCACCAAATTCCCAACCTCTGGCTCTTCAGCCAGAGACCTAAACCAGTGAACTACAGAGCAATTCAGATGTGGGAAAACATAGCTGAAGTCAAAAATACTAAATAATGAATATTGTGTTTGTTTATTTTACTATGAGACACAGAGATTGAAAGAGGAACTCATTCTAAAAGTCTGTTTATTTATTAAATAAATAAATAAACAAACAAAGTAGGAGCGGTATATAAATTTGAAAACAAACAAACAAACAAACAAACAAACAAACAAATTATTTATTTATTTATTTATTTATTTATTTATTTTCAAATTTATATACCGCTCCTACTTCCCGAGCGGGAACTCAGGGCGGTTCACATAAAAAACAATTAAAAAGCAAAGAAGGTGGCAAAGGCAGAAGCAGCCTCAATGGCGTCCAGTGTAAACACGTATAAATATAATTATAAATATAAGCCGGGGCAACTATAGAAAAAGGAGGGGAAAGGAGGGGGGGGAATTATCTCTGGTCATAGTTAAAGGCGTCCCTGAAGAGCAAGGTCTTTAAGCCCTTCTTAAAAGATGCCAGTGACGGGGCCTGCCGCAGTTCGCTCGGTAAGTTGTTCCAGATGGACAGTCCCACCACCGAGAAGGCCTGCCCACGAGTACTCGTTTTGCGGGCCTCCTTCGGGGGGACTGTCCAGAGCGAAAGGGCCAATGATGAACGGGTGGGTCGGGCAAGATTTAGTTGTCGGTGAAGGTGCTCTGCCAGATAATCAGGGGCCAAGCCATGGAGGGTTTTGTAAACCAAAACCAACACCTTGAACCTTATTTGGGAGGCAACGGGCAACCAGTGAAGGCGAGCCAGGATGGGGGTGATGCAGTCAAATCGACGCGCACCTACCACCAGCCTGGCCACCGCATTCTTAGAATACAACTGACTTTTGTTTGTTTCTAATCAAGTAATATTAAAATTGACCACTGACATATGGATTTAGATATGTGTAGTTTATGTTTCTCAGGAGGTTTAAAAAGATTCTTCATTGTGAGGAACTGTGGGAACAAGAATATCCTAATGATCCTCAGCTCTCCAAAATATCAGTCACAATATGAGCCTAAGAATGCTAAAAAAGTAACAGCTACATTAGTTTATGTGGATAAAATAATCATTTGAACCTGTAGAGTTGAAGAGAATTATATAAAACGTCTCCTCGGTCTCAGGGATATCATCATCTTTGATGAAAACAGTGATGTTTAGTTCTCTTATTCCAACATCAAAGAGGAGCATTCCGCCTTTCCCACTAGAAACGAAGTCTCCCTCTTCAGCGCTGGCTCCTCCATTTATAGTGGTATACAAAACTGAAATTGCATCAGCATCAGAGCCATTTCTAATGACGACAAAATTAGAAACATCACCTTCCTGGACCATTACTACCACAGGATCTGAAAAAGAGACAAAGGCAACAGAAGCATTTACAATTCTTTTCGAAATATTGGTTCTAGAATATTGTTGAAATATTTTCTACAAAAATATTGTTTCCTAGAAAAGGAAATCCATTAAAAGGTGAAATATATAAGGTTTCTTGCATAGCAAAGACAAATCTGTTACAAAGTGAAATGCACAATATATATTGCTGAGTGCACTCACTCCTCTAATAACTTACAGTTAGACCTTAAAGGGTGTGAGATATCAACAACATTGCAGGCCTAGATTTTCTTCTCCTGCTTCTGCTAGTGTCATTCCTACATGACCTTCTAACACCCTGTTTGTCAAAAAAATGCCTTATAGAATATGTGTGTGTGTGTGTGTGTGTGTGTGTGTTTAAATAATGCTTAAAACTCTGGTTTTTCAATAACGTTCGACTTCAGATAAAGTGTTCTGCTTATAGACCGTGCCATAGCACTTCAAGTACTCTCTGGGCAGTTTACAATTTAAGTATGCAGGCTAGACACTGCCCCCACCCCCAGCAATCTGGGTAATCAATTTACCAACCTCAGAAGGATGGAAGGCTAAGTCAACCATGAGCCGGCTACCTGGGATTGAACCCCAGGACATGAGCACAGTTTTAGCAGCAGTACAGGCATTTAACCACTGCACCACAAGATGTAACACCAATCCACACTTTGTGCTAATGAATAGAGATTAGCATGAAACAATTTGTTGTTTTGTGATTCATTTTTCATTTTGTTATATAATGAAACCAAAACCAAAATGACCCATCTAAGAAAAACGAAACGAAATAAAACGGACATCTTTGTTTCATTACATTTCATTTTTCGTTCTCCCATAGGAATGCATTGAAGCTTCTGCGGCAAAAAAAAGTTTTAAAAGCCCGTGCCACTTCTACCCCAAGGCCCCCATTTTGAGAGGGGAGAAGTGGCAGGTCGTTTAAGTCTTTAGCCTCTGTTCTCTCGGTGGCTAATGACATTAAAACCACACAACACTTCTCCCCCAAGGTGCCTGACTGGAGGGGGGAGAAGCAGCAGGACGTATGAATGTCTTTAGCCACCGAGAGAAGCACTTCCCTCGGTGGCTAGACATTTAAACCACACACCGCTTCTCCCCCAAAGTGCCTGATTATTATTTTTTTGTAAAAAATTGTATGAAATGAAATGAAACGAAATGTGGGGGGATGAAACAGAATGAAACAAAACACCGTTTTTCCGTTTCGTGTCCATCTCTACTAATGAACAACCTTTGGATAATCCACAAAAGCTCATATTGAAATATAGGTTTTAGTCTTTAATGTGACCCAGTATTTTTGTCGCTAGCTCTCAATAAACCTGATTTGTAGCCATTATGCAAACTAATGAAAAGAAACAAAAGAAAAGAAAAATCATAGCAGCGCCTCAAGGGATAATAATGTCCTTCAGTGTGAACTTTCAGTAGGTGTTCCACATTGCATCTGCTACAGACCTGATTGAAATAGTTATTAATTACAGTTGCAATTTTCGTGTGGCGTTGGTTTTGCTGTGCCTACAACAAACCAACACAAACACCACACTGAAACCCTGCGCAAAATGTGGTTCCACTTTTGCAAATCGATTCCAATAAGACCTCTGAATTTAGCCAATATCTAATGCAAAAGTGAGATCAGCAGGTGTGCTTTATTCATTTCTCTTGTTTTTTAGAACACTGTCCATGTATCAACACTGAATATTTAAATAAAAGCTACAGAGGACATACTTTACCTGAAAAATAAATTGGATCATCATTTTTTGTGATCTGTAAGGCTGCAGTGGTTATATTTCCCATTCTAGCACCTCCTGTAGTGTTGAAAAGACTAATGATGAATACTTCCATTTCTTCAGGTATCTGCAAATAATTACACAGTTAATATATGATGATTCTAAATCTTACAGAATTAAAACTGACTTGCCAAACACTAATGCTTATGAATCATGGAACACAGTTAAATAGAGAATATTTTAAGACAAATATAAAAGTTACAAAGTAATAAATATATGTTATCCTTATTAATGTTTACTAATATGCTTATGATAAACTAGAGTGAAAATGCTCCAAATTCTTCCTTTCATTCTTCCGGGAGGTGGACGTCTTCATGGTTTTAGATGTGACAAGTCTAAACAATGATGTTTTGTTGCATCCAAACTAGCTTTCCAGGTTCTCAACTCAAAAGTTTTTCCTATTTCTGCACTTCCTTTTGTTGCCTTTTGATTCCGGATGAAAAAAACGAGATGTGACATGACTGTTATCTTGGAAAATATGTATAGGGCGCAACTTTATTGATTGGAACAGGCAGTACTTTGGCTGAGACATTTGGTTGTATCCTGCCAGGGAAAGGGGGTTGCTGTTCTTCGCTCCCCCTTATTATATCGGGTTGGTCCAGTGCCTTGTGAGCATGTCACGCCCTCCAAGAGGTGCAGATTAACCCATGTCATGTGCACTTTGCGCCTGCCCTGCCCACTGGCTGGGCCCCTGCACATGACCCTGTTGTTCTGGCTCCCCTTCTCCATGTGGTGATGGTCATACCCCCTTTGTTATGGCCAGCGCCACTCCGGCAACAATCAGTGGACCCGGTAAGTCGGGGCTTTTCCTTTCAATTTATTTTGTTTCATTCAGTACCAATCCACATTTGTTTCCCATTCTGTGAACCAAGTTGCCTAGGTTTCTACATTTTATATATCTTGTGATTTCTATTTTCTTTCTCCCCCCCCCCCCCATCAATCATACCACTTCTGGACTGGTCATTCACTTGATCTCAGAAATTTTTAGCATCCTGAAATAAATTCACTTTTTAACTGCTTATTTTCCTTACTGCTTGTGTTTGAGGCTACAGTTCCCTGCTATAGAGGGGAATGGAGAATAAAACCATACAGTTTGACTTGTTAATTTAATGTCACGTGATGCTTTCTTCATCCAGAGGAAACTGCTTTGGACCACCTCCATTCCAACATTTATTCAATAGCTCTCAACTTCCTGTTAATCTGACCAAATTCCAACAGACTTGTATTGATCATTATATTTCAAACCTTTGTTCTGCCTCTTTAATGGGATTTCCTGAGCTTCTTGCTTTTTTACTGCCTCACATGTACTTAATTTTCTTAATTGTTATTTTTTTTATTGTGTTCACATACTTCTTTGCCTTTATCGCATACCATTCACAGAGCAACTATAATAATGCCACATTTTGTCTATATAGATGACATCTTTTCTGACAGCAATTACACAGTTTGAATCACCATTTGCAGAGTCAACATGATAGCTGGCCATTTCTTCCTTTATTTATATATTTATATAATTTATATAATCCTAATGCTCTGAGTCACACATGCATATTTGACAGTTGGTGGCTAGACACTTGATAAGCCATTGTTGGATTGATAAGGTTTCACCAAAATCTACTGCGGTTGAAGAGATCTGCAGAACTATAAATGTTGCTGCTGAGGTTCCCCTCTTGTTCATTAATTTTTCTGGCTCTCACTGAATGAATGTTAAATATACATGTGCTTCAGTTCACAGCACATCTCTAAAACATATAATTCGAAAGAAAGAAAGAAAGAAAGAAAGAAAGAAAGAAAGAAAGAAAGAACAGATAGACAGCCATAACAAAGCCAAATGGATGTTTAGGAAGGCAAGTTACAAAAAGATTGAGTAAAGCCTACATTAACAGCAAGGCATTAAGCAACAGAGATTATCACTGTAAAGTGAAATTGCATATTATTTAATTCACCTTTTTCTGTGTTATAAATGTAGGTGTCCCCACTATTAAAATAAATATCAGAAGTTACTATACTGGAAATGTTTACCTCATCAGGCACTGAATAAATTGTGATATTTTTGGAAAACTCCTCATTTCCAAAGAAAACTGTCCCTTGCTCTGGGAAGATGTCTTTTGTAGAATCAGGAAAAGTTGTCCAAGACACATTCACATTGCCAAAGGTTCCTTGATCTCTTATGATTTTGAACACAGCTTTGAAACACAAAATATGGATTTGTAAATGTACAGCTATTAAAGATTAATGGCATAGATTAGTTTAAAAGAAAAAATAATATCAAAGTCACATTTTTCCATGAAACTATGATATAAACAAGAACAACACACACACACACCGGGGAAACAATTCAGTGAAGATCACAGGATATTCATTGTATATGTTTGTGAAGAATTTAAAAGGAAATCAAAAATGAAAATACTGGAAAGAAGAGTCTGACTCCGATTTCTTATCATTTTTCCAGAGAGATGATGTCTCAGGGATAGATGCTTATTGACAGGCATGGCTGCGAAAACAATGTGTGCTTTTATCATGCTGCCTCATGACAGGTGAAGTGATGATCCAAGAAAAGCTTTCTCATGGAACAATCACTTGAAGTTTATCTTCTGGCAGTGAAATGTTGCATGAATATATGGGTTAGCTGCCATGACGTAGCTGCTCTGACATCACAAAATGCCTACAGTAAGGAAGCTAAATGTTTTATAAAAAGATCCCTGCTGCTTATATACAGCACATGGATTATGTATGTACCACTGTCTCCAAACATACTAACTAGAAATGGGAATGATTTTTTAAAATGGTAATTAATCATGATTTGTGATTCGTCAGGGCTGATGAATTGACAAACCGATGAATCAACAAATTTCAGTGATAAATTGATGAACTGATTCATTTTCACTTTAAAATTATGTATGTATGTATGTATGTATGTATGTATGTATGTATGTATGTATGTATGTATGTATGTATGTATGTATGTATGTAT
>JAHTLZ010000240.1:20614000-20659145 GCA_023846285.1 Phrynocephalus versicolor | reverse complement strand
TATGTATGTATGTATGTATGTATGTATGTATGTATGTATGTATGTATATTTTATTTATTTTATTCTATTTTATTTAGATTTGTCACTGCCCATCTCACCAGAGGAGACTCTTGGAGATTTACAGTATAAACACGATAAAAGTGATATAACATATACTGTAAATAATTATCAAGAGTAAGTAGTGAAGAATGTCCCCCAAGGCACCTAAAGACACCAAATTTGAACAGAAGCATCCTCTGACCTCTGAGCTATGCACCCTCAAAATGGCCTCTGCAGAAAAGTGTCCCACAGGCACCTAGAAAAACGAGACTTGCAGAAAACTTCTCCCAACTCACCTCTACAATCACTTAAAGTTTGGTGAACATTGGGTTTCAGACATATGAGTTATACAATCCCCCCCCCTTGAAAAGTGCCCAATAGCAACTGAGTTGAAGAAATCCAATTTTCACTAAACCTGGAGAGATTGTAGAGACGAGTCAGAGGAAGCTTCTCGGCAGGTTTGGAGTCTCTAGGTATCTGCAGATAACTTTCCTGAGGTGCCTATTTCATGGGTGGATAGCTCAAACTTGGAGGGGTTGTAGAGGAGAATCAGTGGAAATTTCCCTCTAAATTTGGTGATTCTAGGCATCTTGGGGATCATTTCATTGCTCAATGAATTGATGAATCAAAACTTGCTAAAAATTCATCACTTCATATTCATCAGGGACCTTTATGACAAATATGAATGGACGATTTTTTTAAAAAAAAATCTGCCAAATTTGTCAGAAAACATTATTTGTTTTTCAATGTGTCCCCATCTCTAAACCTAATTGTGTGTATTCATCCAAAAACAAACCATTTGTGGCAATATTTGTTCCACTATCGATTATTTAATAACTAGCACAACATGCAATGAGAGTAACAAAGAAAAAAAGAAATAGAAACTGAGCCCATCTACTTGTATGTGAGAAGTGGAGCCACAGTAGGATTTGAGAATTCTAACTTATTCACAAGAGAAGGACCTCTGCTGGTGTGCTATAAATAAAGGAGCTTTGGGAGGCAAAAACACTAAGAAATTGTGACAGTTTAATATGAGCTAAATTACAACAGAATAATAAGAAATTACCAGCATGTATGACTTCCCCTTTACTTTCATTTATTGTTACTACCAGTCCATCTTCAGCAAACTGAATTACACCATGTGGGTCATCATTCTTCAGAATTGTGATGTTGACTCGTGTAGCATTTCCCAGCTTGCTTGGCAAGTCACCATGGCTACTGAGTAGCACTGAGTAAAATTCTTCCAACTAAAACAGGGAAACTATATCAGAACATGGACAAGACTGGCAACAGTCGTAAAAATCCAAATTTACCAATCATGTGAGGCAAAATAAAAATCCACAAATGTACATCTGTCATACATTTCAGAAATGATTTATGATACTTTTAATATTAAATAGACAATATTGTCTGCCACATTCTAGCTCATAATTATTCCATGTCTTGTCACATGAAATCTTTAATATGGTTATATCAGAGCATGAGCATGTTACTTTTTCATGTTACTAGTTGCACCTAACTGTGGGATCCTGGGAGCTATCTCCCAAATAAACTGAAATTATCAACCTCTATGTTGTATACAGCAATACACTTATGTCTTGCCACTGTACACTGAGGGTTGCTATTGGCAGCTGTGTGTGCGGAGGGGGGGGTCTTGACAAGTTCTTCCAGATCAGGCTGATTAATGGTATATTTGTGCTTTTCATTTTTCTGATCCATTCTCACAACACCACAATTTCCACAAAAATGATTACAGAAGGTATAAAGGTAAGGAAATGCTACATCAACAGTACCAAATCAAGCCAGAAATAAATCTGTAAGAAAACAATATGTTCCAAATTCTGTAGTTGAAACAAATGAAGAACAACCACAGAATGCCCCCTTCAAACCCACCATAATGCAACTCTAATGTTACTTCCCAGATACCATTTATAACCAGTGGTTCCCAACTGTAAATAGCCCAGGAATTTTTGGACAGCAGCTCCCAGGAAACCTTGGCCAACACTGCTGTTTCTGGGAATTGTAGTTCAGGAACATCTGTGTTATCCTAGGTCAGTGGTGGTGAACCTTCAACACTCCAGATGTTTTGAACCACAACTCCCACCATCCTTTGTCATTGGCCATATAGGCTTGAATACTGGGAGTTGTGGTCCAAAACATCTGGAGTGCCAAAAGTTCACCACCACTGAAGGTTGTCGAAGACCACAGCCTAAGCATCAAATGTGTTCTCCTGAATGCTAGCTTTAAACATATGCACCCTATGTTATTATAAACATTTTTAAATGCTACTTATGAGTGGGAAAGAACTTTGAGTAGCAGTTCAGATTTGTGGGTGCCTTTCTAAATAGATCAAGGGACATCAGGTATCAGGAGGATGAACATAGCAGATTTCTCTTGATCGACAAAATGGGTAGTGTATTTCATAGGATGGTGGCCACAAAATAAAATAATGGCAAGACTCCTATTACATAATGTTGTAAAGGTGCCCCATGGCAAGTGGTTAAAATGCTGTACTGCAGCTGTACCTGTGTTCATGACCTGGGGTTCAATTCCAGGTAGCCAGCTTAAGGTTCACTCAGCCTTCCATCATTCTGAGGTCAGTAAAATGAGTACCCAGCTTGCTGGTGGGGCAATATGTAGCCTGCATAATTACTTGTAAACTGCCCAGGAATTGCTTGAAGTGCTATGGGATGGAATATGAGGAGTACACTTTGCTTTTTGCACATTTCTGTGGCAAACTGTCATCAGTTACGTTGGCTCTTGTTTTTCATGTTTTATACTAAGCTATGCAGCTGCTGTGTGGCAAGGAAAAACAAGCACCAGCATCTTAGGCAAAAATAGTTACAATCAATTCGATTTTGACATGGAGTGATCCTTCTCGGGGTTTTACAGGTATAAAATATTCATGAATGGGTGACCAGTCCAGTCTTGTTGCACTGCTCTGGTACCATTTAGCTTTCCCGAAGTCTCACAGACCTCTTTCTTCTACTGGGAGGCATACTGGAGAATTGAACTCCCAAAGGTTCACTCCGGAATCAGTTGCTCAACTTTAGTGAACTATCCAGACAGCTAGTGTTGATTTCTTAATGGGCAACTGTTTTCCAAAGAAAGGTACACTACTAGAATTACATGAGCGGGCACAACTAACAGGATGCTGACCAATATGTTTTATAAAACGTACCAGAAAGTCTATCAAATCACTGGATGAAGCTTTATATAAATGACAATTATGTGCTGCCAAGACCATTCTGATCTATGGCAATCCTTTCCAGGATTTTCAAGGTCTAGGGTACCCAGGCCATTGTGTGCTAAATATCAAAAGTGCGTCTTTCAATATTTCAAGCTGGATATAAGAATTTTTCTTTCTTTTTATTTACCTCTGGAATTCCATCCATCCTCGTCAACAGAGTAATTTTAATTTCTCTTTCCCCAGGTTTAAATTCCAGAATCCCTGTGTTTCCATAGAACTCGTTGCTGTCTCTTGGTTCTACCGTGTAATGTAGAAACTGCTTGATGAGGGCTCCCCTGGACCGGATGATCTGGAGTTCTACAGATTCTCCTTCCTATTAAAACAAGGAGGAAATGGAATTGCTCAGTTTTCCTATAGGATGCAAAGTCACTGAGAAAAGGATTCATAGCTGTCTTGTATTTACTTTTATCCGGTATGGTCCTCTGGAGGATGAAGCAAACTCAAACACTCCACCAGGGTCATCATTTTCCAGAATTATCAGTTCACGGGTAGTGTATCCAGATTTTAGTATCTGATTTTCCACATTTACTCTAATAGAAAGAATCACAAAGTACTTTCAGTCCATTTGTTAGTTTGGAATTAAATGCATGAAAACCTAAAAGGCATCAAGGACCTTGAGAATATGTTTATTCTCATCACTAGTTAAAATTGTTCTGTTTAAGGACAACAAAATTTGTTTTGGATTGACAATGTTTCAAGTGTATTGATTATTTTACTCTTCGGGTTTTGGTTATTGTCTCTTGTGTCCAAGTTTTTCATACTGATAATCACTTTGTGAAAATATGTTAAAATATGGTGTACAAATGATGGAAGAAGATACAGAAATGAACAAACATGTTGTTAGAATTATTGCTGTGGAATACTTGTATAGCATATTTCATACAACAGCACTGTGGCATATTGGTTGGATTAAAAAGAAGCATGCATACATCACACAGAAAAACACAATAAAACAGAGCGGCATATATCAGTCCATGCTGTGCTTTTAAATATGAATTGAGAAGTGCCAATCAGAAAAATGAATATGTTCTAACTTCACAACCATGTTTCATATAAAATACCACTTAACTAAAATGTTACCAGCTTCACTCAGGATTATATTTATCCATTGAAATGCCAAAATTGAGTGATTTCTGTATTATAGATGTGCCCGGCAAAGACAGGTTCAACAACTCTCATAACCTGTAGGATGCCTTTTAAACTTTAAAACTGCTAGGGATTATGTCTACAGAACTAAATGTAAATCTTAGACACATTCTGGTCCCTAAAGTGGTTTTAACTACTTGAATTAATGTTTCAGGCTCCTGACTTATGCACTTGACAGTACAAACACTATTCCCTTGGGATCATAAATAATTTGAATTAATTTCTTATCAAACAAACATAATATGATGGCATTAGTCTTTCAAAAGTGTGCAGTACTAACACATAGAATTTCTTTTACTCAGACTATAATTCTATATGAACTGGAAAGTAAGTCCCACTATACATGCCAGAATGCATGCTTAAAGTTCAGTGTGCATAGGACTTTGTTGCCAGGATATTGCAGTTAAAACCCCCACAATCGATTTCAAAATATCTGTAGTACAGATGGGCACAAAACATTTTTTATTTCATTTTTCATTTGTTATTTCATTACAGACTGAAATGAAAAACAAAGTGCTCTTTTAAAAAATGAAATGGAATGGAAATTTTCATTTTGTTCTGTTTCATTTTTGTTTATTATTTATTTTCACAAGCACCAATCGCGGTACTTGTCAAAATAAATAATTAAAATAACTGCCAACCCAGCCTGTGGGCCAGCTGGTGGGCGCTAGGAAAAAAAAAAAGAAAGAAAAGAAAAGAAAGAAAAATAAGCAAAAAAAGAGTGCCAACCAGACCCGCGGGCCAGCTCGTCGGTGCTAGCAAGAAGAAGAAGAAGAAGAAGAAGAAGAAGAAGAAGAAGAAGAAGAAGAAGAAGAAGAAGAAGAAGAAGAACTGCCAAGTGGCTGGTCTGGTTGACTGTAAAATAAAATAAAATGAAGAACGAAACAATTTTTTTAAAATAATTCATATGGTTCGAAATGAAACAAATAAAAAACTGAAACAAAAAGCCATTTTTGTGTTTCATGCCCTTCTCTAATCTGTAGTAAATGTATTTGGCCCAACTTTAATTCCAAAATTCCATTATAATTGTGGGTGGGCAGGCTCTCTAGTGCTGTAGTAATACATCAAACAGGGAGCCTTGCATTCAGAAGGGTTTATTATTCATAAGCTCTACATAAAGAAATGTTTTCATTCTACTGGCCCATGGTCCCAAGGGAAAAGGCAGTACGAAACATGCATTGCCCAAGGAGATCTGTGAGCCCATAGTGCATCAGAAGGAAAGAGGTATTGAAGGAGACAGTCTTCTCCAGACCAACCAGTTCCAAAACAAAATGCCGATTCACAGAAGACAAAGACACAGCTTGCTGCACTTACCCAAAGTACACGACAAACCTTTCTGTCTCTACCCTGTCAATACAGAGAGAAAGAAATGGAGGGTAGGAACAAAACCACCAGTTTGCCAGATCCTTTGTCTTAAGAGAGGGGAGGCAATAATAATAATAATAATGTTCAAAGGAGGATGAAAACCCAAGGCCCATGCTAGCAGCTAATGTTCATTTTGTAGGAATCCTACTGGCTTGGCACCTATTTCTCTGGCTAAGACTAGCAAGAGGTTCAGGAATTCCCACTCGTGGGGGATGACCCCGTGACCAATTAGAATGTCAAGGACTATTCAAAGGCTGCTCCAAGAGTGAGCTACTGACTGCCAAGCACTATGCAGGCGTACTAGCCACCGCAGCTGGGTAAATTTTATTCAAAACTACTTGTAATTACTCAGTGCTTTTAATTGAACAAAAGAAGCCCCTTTTATTCAGGGATGTACAAGCCTCCTGGACCTGTCATTCCACTAAGCTGCCCAAATCATTGTCTACGTGAAGAAAGAAAGAGGCAGTGGCTGCTCTTGTCCAAATTTTGTAATGAGGATATCTCTGAAAGGCAGCATTTAAAGAGGCATTAAAACACCATGAAATGTTAGTTGAGACTGCTTTTGCAGGAAATCAAAGGGTTAGAATGATATAAACAAGGAAAGTATTTCCTAAGTGCAAAACTGCTTCATTTCTCATCATGTTTACCACTGCAGCACATCCATTTGTCAGAAGATCCAAATGGAAATGAAGTAGACACCTAACTTACAGCTTTTTCAAGATGCCAATTACTTGGCTGCATAATAAAGGCTTGTCTGCCTTTTTGTGGTTCAGTGTATACTTCATTGTTGATGCCATGTCTCAACTACTTCTCTGAGAAGCAGATAAACTCCCATTTAGATTAAGAGAAGCCCTGCAAGACCATTTATGTGCACAGAAAATTTGATACCTAAGTAAATACCCTGGGATAAGCATGCACTTCACCAACTACTGAAATCTGATTTAACATTAACACTGTGGCAAGTGATGTATGCAAAGATAGCATCATCCATTATCAAAGGGCTCACAGTCTAGAAATCATGCAATAAAGCATAAATAAGTAGCATGTGGCCCACTGGTTACTGGACATGATCTCTCACTATTGTTATAGTAGGTACAATGGCTGTGAGTCAAATCCAACAGCATATTGAGAGCCATGTGTTTCCCAACATCACAATACCTACTTTGTTTTTAGGTAGGAATTAAGGGGAAGACTTACTGCTCACTAGTGCACAAGATATGACAACATCTATAAATGTTGCTATCCATGGTGGCTGGATAGCTCAGTGAGTTGTCTACAGAGATCGGGGGGGGGGGGTTTGTGATCCCTCATTGTGCATCTCGGAAAAAGGGTCAACCAACACAAGCTGCACTGTCCCAGAGTACTACAACTTCTGAGATCTCTATTCCTAGAAATAGGTACAATATGATTGCTGTATGCATGACCACATGCAATTGTTGTTGGTGGTTTGCTTATTATTACAAAATCACAAGCTCGTGTTTCCAGCATCAAGCAAGACTGGGGGGAAAAACTTTTCACCACAACGTTGTGAGAATTAACTGCCATGCCATTCCAATCATAGGTGTGGATTTGGGCACTTGGACTACAGCTCTCCGAATTCCCAAAGCAGTGACACTGCCTGGGACATTCTGTGGCAAACAGGTGAGTTGCAGTGCAAAAATACAAATCTGTACAGGTCGAATTTAAGTACTAGAAGAAATTAGTCATCTGACCCAAAGTAAGGCAGCTTTATATTGTATTCTTCAGCTTGTGAACTACATTTCAGACAAATTACAGTCTATGTAAAGCAGGGCTGCCCAACTTTGAACAGGCCGAGGTCTACTTTTTCTGGATGAAAGTGCCTGAGGGCTACTACACTAAAACCTCTACTTATGAATTTTATCTGTTCTGAGCATCTGGCCAGTAGGGAGAGCAGGGGACTGTGCCATGGCTCTTGAACTGCCCTGCTTGGCTGAGACAGTGGGCTGGCAGACCCAGAGCTTTGCTGGGGCAGTGGTGGTCCTTGGCTTGGGGGAGGTAGAGGTGGATAACTTATCCCCTCACTTTTTTAATTGATGGCTGGCGGGCTACTTTTGAACCCTTCACGGGCTACTGGTAGCCCCCGGTCTACCTGTTGGACAGGCCTGATGTAAAGGAACAGAAAGGGTGGTTTTGTGGATGCTGCCTCTTCCAAATACAATGGTACTTTGTATAAAGGAATTAATTCATTCCAAATGAAATTATGTTAAGCAATTTTTCCTTTGTACAAATTTCCTATAGGAATGCATTGAAAATGGATTAATCCCTAATCATGACCGTTTTTCTGTTGTACCGATTCACCCCATAGGCAATTCTGTTAAGCAATTTCCTCCATCTCTGGATATTTTTTTTCCTTTAAGCAGATTTAAACAAACCACTTGTTATACGAGAGCCCTCTGTATACTTTACAGAGCAGTGAAATACACACCAATGTACAGAAGGGAACTATGAAACTGCATACTATATGAGCCATAGAGAAATACAAAGGGAATGTATGATTGGCAGCCAAAGAACAGTAAACATAACATTGATATACGATATGAATGACACAGAGAGAAGGGGGAATAGTATTATAAATGTTCCTAAAATCATGTGTCAATAATACAACTGTGCAGAAGTGAGCATTTTAAAAAATGTGGGAAGAGAATGTCAGCAAATTTATCCAGGAAAAAGAGACATCCCCCAACAATATCTCAAGAGGCAGAGCCAAGGTTCCCTCTAAGACAGTGGTTCTCAACCTGTGGGTCTCCAGATGTTCCTGGACTGCAACTCCCAGAAGCCTTCACCATTAGCTGAGCTGGCCAGGATTTCTGGGAGTTGCAGTCCAGGAACATCTGGTTGAGAACCACTGCTCTAAGAGAATGAATGTGCATGTGCATGCCTTTGCCCCCCGCCCCCCACACACAGGGCTTTTCTTCCTCCGAGCACCCACAGCAACCAATTTTGCTCCAGTCATAATGGAGCCCACATGGAGGGGGGGAATCACCCCTGAGCAGAAGATAGAAGTTGGATGGAGCAAAGTCAGAGCCCTGCCCAGAGGAGCTTTATATTTGAGGGGTCGTTGGGTGGAGCTCAATGTTGGCGGTAGTTGCAGGGGTTTTGGAATGCCACTGCAAGTGGGAACAGCACTAACATTGTTAGTAACCTACCACTCTTTTTCTTCCGGTATGGTGCATTCCATTTACATCTATAACTATGTTGCAGTTTTGACAAAGAGACAGCTACCCCAGATTTGAAAAAATGGTGAAGATGTGAAGTTCTGCAAAGCACCTTTCTGTTTCTAGATGGGTAACACAAATAAAATCTCAAAAAGTTTCTTAGGAATATGTCTTCTTAGAAATGTTGGCTAATCAAGCATCCTCATTTTCAGGGTTGTTGGCATTTTATTATTGGTTCAACTTATGTTCAACCCCACAATGTTCTCTGAGCAGTATGCAACATTATTGTACAAGAAACACTTTCCCCCCCACAACCCCACTCTCAGTGATCTGGATATTCATTTTATCACCCTTAGAAGGATGGGAAGATGATCAACCTTGAGCCAGCTGCCTGAACCCATTGTAATCGAATGAAAGTAATGTGAGCAGAGTCTTAACTGCAGTACTGCAGTTTAACTACAGTCCCACAGGGTTCAGCATCTTCCCCAGAGTCTCCCAAATGGTACATCTTGAAGCAGCGCTGTAGATTATTTTATGCAATGTTAATGCTACTTCTCTATTAGCTTTGTAGTAGGTATGAGCTTTGTTGCATTCAGATACAGGAAATAGATTATACTAGTGCTGTGCCATAATTTTCCAATTTCTCAAAAGTTCAATTTTCCATCAAACAGGTTTTGCATTTTTCTTACTCATTCTGACTTTGGTAATATATGTGAGCTTAAAATAAGACTGCAAGATGCAAAAGGGTGATGTGCTCCCTTCTTTTTTCCTGGCTATTATATATCTCTTTTGTACACTACAGATCCTCTTGACTGCTCATATGTCCTGATCTGTAGAAGCACCATGGGAGGAATTATTTTATGACATCTTCTCTAAGCACTGTGGGAAATCAGGGAGGCTGGCGAATGCCAGAGAGATAATTGGACAGTGAAAGGCAAAAAATGACCACCCACCTCTCAGCCACTTCATAAACAAGCTAAGACAAAGAATCAATTCAAGCATGGGAATTTTTCAGATATACTCCCTCCTTTGAAATTCTTTTTGAAGGCAGAGTCTTTACTATCAAATTGAATCAGAATGGTGAAAAGTCTTACAGAAGAAATTTTCTGCACAGCACCTTTTCTTCTGATTTGTACCCATTTTTGCAAAGCATAAACAGAAATGCAGAAAGTATCATTTCCAACTGCACAATCCAGCTTCACTTCAGTCTCAGTTTTCTTTAAAAATATTGATTACAAAGAGGAGATCATTTCAAACTGCACACTAGCATATGGTTCTAAGATGCTGCCAGGGTGGCGTTCAGACAAAAATATCAGTTCGAATTCTGTTATTTATCCGCACTAGAGTAAGTGAAGCACTGTTAATCTCACTGGAAGACCGTTACTAGTTATGAAGTAACACCTGGATTTCTTATTACACATTGGTCATATGATGTCACATGCAACAAGAAATACAACCTTCGACTTCTTAACTGGGGGAGGGCGAGCCATGGAATTTATTCTTGAGATTTACACAATCAGTAATAGGAATCTGGCTGTTGGCTGTAACATCCCATTTGCCCAGTGCAAAATGAGTGATTATGGAATGCATGTAGCTGAAAATGTTTTTGTTGTAGAGTGCAATGAGATATTTCTATAACTATGACAAAGAACCCTAGACTATTCCAGAAAGATCTGAACTTCAGTGTTGATCATGAAATAAAGTGAAATCATTCTTTTAAAATTGCAGAGTTCAGGGAATATGGCATTTCCCTGTGTCCAGACTCCCTAACTGGTGTACTTTTTAAAGAAATGAACAAGGATGTCATAATCTGCTTTGAATAAGAAATTGTTTGACAACAGCTGTTTGGAGATTTGGCAAATCAATTCCCCTCTTAAGTTCCGTTGATTCGAATGGACATATTCTAGTTCACCTAAAGTAGGCCCCTTTAAATTAGTGGAATTTATGGAGGGCTTTATTTACTCGTTAAACAACAAGATTTAAGTTACATGTTGCAAGTTTTTTTTGGGGGGGTTATTAAATCTGGTTTCTTAAATCATGACTTGCTGCATCTGGAACAAAAGGGACAGGAGACAAAGTACAAATCAGGCTATTAAACCATGTTTTGGCTATTTGGGACATTTCACAGTTACAGCAGTTATTTGTGCCTTAGCATTAGATGCAAATGTGGCTTCTACCTTAGGCCCAGATTTAGGAGCCAGGGATGTTCGGAAGCAGGCAGTCCCAAACTTTTTTCTCCAAGGCAGCCTACCCAACTGCCCCCTAGAACTACACAAAGGCCAGCGGTCTCCGGAGAATCACTCAGAGAAAATAATTCTGTTCAGTATTCCAGGATCTGCCTTTTCCCTTGTACTATTCATCCTAATCAATTCCATAATTCTTGAAGGATCATTTTTGATAGGTTGAAGAACCTGCTGCTGCAAGGAGAGGGGAATCCAAAGTATGGTTTTACTAGTCCAGCTAGAAAACGTCAATCTGGTTCTACCCTAGAGTGCTAACTGAGCCTTACACGGAGCAAAGTAAACCTAAGATTGCAATAGCTGCTGGGTAGCTCTTAATACTTTTGCATCAAAGGGGTGGGAGTGGGGGCAAACACATTTATTTGCTTTTAACAAATTGCAGAACTGTACCTGTCTAGTGACAATATTAGAGTCTCATTCATTTCAGGTATGTCATCAGCATGGATGCTAATGTTGATCGCTGTATCACTTTGTCCAGATAAGAACACAACAGAGCCAGAGAAAGGACTTATATCATCAATAGTTATTGCTTTTGCATTGAGGCCAGAAGGTTTCAAGCTCCAGAACACAATGGCTTGTCCATCAGTACCATCTCGGTGTAAGGGAATGGAAATCTAGAAAGCACATAAAGTTATGTTAGTTTTGTACTTCCTAAATGTGCATGAAACTCTCGTCGTCTGATTGTAGCCATGAAATATTGGCAACATGTTTCAGAAACTTCAGTGTCTGATTCATATTTCTTACAATTATTTTTATTCATTCATTAGTTATAATGTCATTACCATGAAGACATAAGAAACATTTCATGTATGATTACGTTGCAAAAAATGACTAAATAAAAGCAGACTTTCTACTTTTTCTAATGAAGCTTGTAGTGTAAAAGAAAAATACAGGTAAATATTAACTTACTACTGTAAAAACAGAATCTTCTGGCTCATGTAAAATTATTGGAAGACTGGTGGTAAAGCCAATTTCTCCATTTGCAATGTCAGGTGTAATTCTTAAGGAGATATTTCGGATTTCACCAAGTCTAGGACTTATGGGTGGAATTAGAGGAACTATATTCACCAGTTCAATCTTTTCTAGCTGCAGGAATACAAATGAAAATGTTAAGAGTGTCTGGAATTTGTACATGTATAATAATATTATGCAACATCTTCTAAGTTATTTCTTTTTTGAATGTGTGTAAAATATTATGACTGAATAAAAATTATGATGATGGAATGATATCAAATTTACATCACAGGAAGAGACCACTTTCACCGTTTTCATGGAAACACAGTGATGTAATGCTTATAACCTCTTTATGCCTGTCATATTTAAATGCGGAATGTTCACAACTTGGGAAACATAAAGTAATATTTCAACATCTGTATCAGAACAAGAGTTTGAGCTAATGACAGAAGCAGGTAATGAACTCACATATTGAATCAAGCATAATCATCCGTGCACAAGTGTGTAAGTTCTCCAATCAAACAAGCAAAAAAAGTGTAAGTAGTTCTCCTATCAGCATGGCAGTCTCCCAGTGTAGAGAAGAAGACGAGAAGAAGGTGAAAGTGAGGAGGTAATGACAAAGCTGTGAGCAAAACTAATTCTGATATGTCTGTGTCTGTGAAGATTCTCAGTCAACCAGGTGAGGTTATATGGAAGTTGAGTCATGGCAACTGGACTTCTTTTCTTGTGAGATTGAAAAATGTTGCTAGTCATCCAAGTAGCTTCATCAGACTGAGGAAAGTTGGTGTGAGGCTTCTTCCAATTCATAGTTTCCCTTGGTTTCCCCCACACCCCAGGCCACTGTAATCAAACGAGCCTATTCATGCTATTGTCCACCTAACAAGCCTATTTAGGCCACTGTCCACCTAACAAACCTATTTAGACCAGGGTGGTGTGAAACCAAGGTGAACTATCATTTGGAAACCTTGTACTAACTTTCCTCAGACTGATGAAGCTACTTGAATGAGTAGTGAAACGTTTCAGTTCCACAAGAAAAGAAGTCCAGTTGCCATGACTCATCTTCTTCTGGTATGTTCACTATGTTTTCTTTTACCTTCTCTGCTTTGATGCTTTGGACTATTGAGAAACTCTACACCCCTATTGGTTACTCCAGAACTGATTTAATCTGAGAGGTATATGATCTAAATAAGGGTGGCACAGATTACATTTTTAAAGAATAATTTGAGGATTTGTGAAATGTGGAAATGAAACAAGAAGGAAAACCACGATTAAACAAATTGTTGGTCAAAAGAACAGGCGGGGTGAATATTTTTCAGTGCTAAAGGTAGGTGAATTACACATGTTTAGCCTGAAATGTAATTGTGGGTTCTGTCAAAACCAAATCGAGAACTACAAATTCAGAGGGGTGTGGGAAGAGGAGAAGGACGAAGGTGATCTGGAGGCTAGCTCCCAACCTTTTAGCCATGGTTAAAAACCAGAACCATTACAATAAATCCTTGAGACAAAGAACAGCGTGACTGATATATAAGCAGCAGAACATTTTTGGTAATGACATTACCAAAAAAACCTTCTGGAAAGTTGAATAACCCAACATTACACACCACTAATATTAAGACAGTTTTATACTGTATACTTGTGTATATTTTAATATATACCTGTATGAAGAAATGGGCTCCATTTTGAAGAAATGCATCATTCCTTATTGGTACCTTTACCGTGTCTTCCATTTTCCCTTCCGGTAAGTAGAGGAAGCTTCTTCCAGAAATGTTTAGCACACCTTCTTTTGCTCGGTCAGGATCCACAGGCCCAGCGGGAATGTACATAACAGTATAAAACAGCCTTACATCCCTCACGGTTCCTCTTTGCCTTGCAAAGCTAAGGGACAAAAAACGTCCTTCTGGGCTGCTTTCTATCCTCTGACTCTCCAAAGGATAGAATCGTATTATACCATAGACATCATCACTGTCCTGAATGTAAAACAAAAGCTGCAAGAGTGACAACAAACATTATTGTTAACAGTTGATTATAGCTAAACCCCACACTATATCTACTGTAGCTTTGACTGAACTATCCGATTTTTATCATGAAAGGTACAGGATCTGAAAAACCTGAGCTTGCATGACCTTTGAAGTGGTGAGAATGGCATAGCAAAGCTCCCTGTGTGAGGACTTGTACCCCAGTTTTCACTATGCTTTACTCTATGGTATAGATGGACTTAGTCACCATAACAGGGCTTTCGAGGTGAGATATTTAAGGAATGTTTTTACTAGCTCAACTCCCAGTGAGTTTAAAAGGTCAAGTTGCAATTCAAACCCTATGCTCCTGAGTCCTAGTCCATTACTCTATTTGTTGCATCAGACTAGGCAGACCCCCAAATTTTCCTACACCACTAAACTATCTGGAACTGAACTGATCATAGGAGCAACTCATAATAAGGATGCATGAACTTCTATTACATCAAGGAATATCATACTAAAACGGCCTTAAGGAGACCAGTTTCCATTTCCTTTCTGCTCACTTTGCTCTTGGACTCTCTGATGACCAACCGTAAGGTTCATGCTGTGTAACATATGAGCAGATGTTATAGATACACTATTTCAGCACTAGTAATGAACATAAGAAGAGCCCTGCTGGATCAGGCCAAGGCCCATCTAGTCCAACTTCCTGTATCTCACAGTGGCCCCACCAGATGCCTTTGGGAGTACATGGGACAACTAGATACCCATCTCCTGATGCCATTTCCCTGTGTCTGGCTAAGTTTAGTAGTAGAAGTAGTTAGGTTTAGTGAAAATGCCAGAGAAGGAGTTGCTACCAGGGGATCATATAATTCAGTAGTGGTGTGGCCATGAGAAGGGCAATTGCAAAGGGGAGTTTCAGGACCACAAAATAATGAAAGGTCATCATATCACTGTGACCATGTGTCACTCACTCTATAGATAGAGAGAGAAAATACAGACTCACCTCATCGGGTTCACTCACTTCTGCACCTCCCTCTATTGTGTGAGCTAGAATCCTAAGAAGGTATGACTCTGCTTCCTCAGGCAAATCATCATTAATAATGTTCAGAGGAACTGATGCCAACAGCTGCCCTTGAGAAAAGTGTAACACCCCTGAATCTGGAGTAAGGTCTGCAGTCACAGGTGAAAGATCAGTGCTGTTGCGGGTTATAATCCAGGAAACCGAAACATTTCCATGCGTTCCACCATTCCTTACAACAGTGATGCCTTCATACCTAGAGGTTGCAAATATAATTTAACAAAGGAGGTTTATTAAGCTGCAGACCTTAATGATTAGACTCTCCCTCTCCCTCTCTCCCCCCCTCTCTCTCTCTCTCTCACACACACACACATGCACACACACACACACACACACACACACACACACACACACACACACACACACACACACACACACACACGCGCACACACGTGCGCACACACACATTTCTGAGACACCCTATAGATCAGTGTTGGCGAACCTATGACATGGGTGCCAAAGGTGGCACCAGGAGCCTTTTCTGTGGGCACCCGACATTGCCCCTTCACAGCCACCTGTATTCAGGTTAAATTTATGTATTGGCACTTTGCAAAAAATAGTGGGTTTTGAATTGCAATTTGGGCACTCGGTCTCTAAAAGGTTCGCCACCACTGCTATAGATCCTTTTCAACCTGAGGAATCATTTCAGAGACTTACAACAGGTGAAAAGACTTTAATGCCTGAAAATGACCATCACTGGTCTTGCCACTGGGATTACAACAGGTGGTGGCTATTTGGGAGCATTAAAGACATTATTTTTAGGAAATTCCTATTTATACGATACACATAGATACATACAATGGCCAACATTCTGTTCTCTAAATTTCATTTAAATAAGGGCGTTGACATTACCATCAGGGAGAGATATTTAGCAATTTAAAAGCTTGTGGTTCTGTCCAGTGTCTTGCATGGCTCATGTCCAAAGAGACTGATTACATGCAAGTCGAATAAGATGCATTATTAAAAAAAATCTTCTTGCTGGGGCATTTATCCTTATGAAGGCTTCATTTACTGAATAGGATTTGGTCCCTAAATGCACACTACCTATGAAGAACATTGTCTGCCCCTAGTATAGGCTACTGTATATGCTCCTGCAGTTAAACCATAAAACTGAAATATGGACATTTTGAAGAATTCCAAGAAAGCATTAGGGCAAGGTAAATATTTACTACGCAGCCATCAGAATCCTGCCAGGGATTTGCACTTATCTAAGTGTAACTGCATCTATTATAGTGACAAATTGTCACTAATGAATATCTTAAGTACAACTGGCATATGAAGATAAAAGCAAGTAGCAATTTATTAATTAGCAGCAATTCACAGCCACAATTTACACAGTTAAATGTATGCTGGTGTAAATTCCCAATAGGATTATGAGCATTAATTTTATCAATTTAAAAATTAATTGTAAAGGGGGCTCTTAATCTCTCCTGCTCTGTGTATTTACTTATCTCTGAGCAATGTAGGTGGAAGAACATTAACAGAAGACTAGGCACTTATTGTATGGATCTTTCCCATGAAGCTGTTGCCAATATGACTAAGAAAAATTAGTTGAAGTTCCAGCAGCTTTACTAAACCTAATTTACATTTCAAGAACAGGCATTAATGACAAACCCAAAATAAACAAGCAACCTTCCTCAACAAAACCCTGCTTATAACTCAATTCTAAACTCAAGATAATTATATTAGAGATGGGCACGAATCAAAAAAATGGCATTTCATTTGTCATTTGTCGTTTGGAGGGTCCATTTCGGTTTATTTCCGTTTTTCGCGAATTTTTGCAAAAAAATCATTTTCGTGTACGTGCGTTTCGTTACCGTTTCGTTACCATTTATTTCATTTTTTGTGGGTTTTTTTTAAGGATTGTAAGCAATTCACTGATATTGCAGTAACGGAAACGAAATGCACGACAAAATTTCCGGTGTTTCTGTTCGTTTCGTTTCATTTTAGAGACAAAATTCGTTTGTCATTTCGTTACATAACAAAATGAAAAAACGGAAACGGAAACAAAAAATTGTTCATTTCGTGCCCATCTTTATATTATATTAAAAATGTTACAAAATGTATAAAGACAACATATCTGATCTCAAATAAATTCCAGCTAGACTCATCATCTACATAGCCACTGTGAGTACAGTGAAAACTTACAATACCTTAACATCTGGTCTTCATCAATAATCACTGACTTAGTAAGCAATAGGCTGTTGATAGATAGCACTCCGTAAGGTTTGTCATTAGGCTTAATGGTAACTTGGACAATGGATGGATTTGTTAAGACAGCATCTCCTTGTAAAGTATCCCTAAGTAGCATGATATGAAAAGTCTCAGCAATTTCTGGTATGGCATCATCAAGGATTCTGAATGCAATATATGATTCAAGCACTAAAGGTGGGAAAAGGACAGTTGTATTTGGCTGTAGGTCTAGAAAGTCTAAGTGGAGCTGTGCGTGTGCTGTTGAATTCCCAGATAAAATGATGTAGCAAATGGAGACTTCATTTTCATTTGGTCCAATTATGTTCCCAGCATCATCTTTACCCCGAACTATTGGGATTGTTAGTACACCATCCTCTTCATCCACCATGTAAACACTCTGAGTAAATCGTACTGGACCATCATTTTTTTTAATAATAATCTCAAGGGAACTTCTTGATGTGTTGATTTCTGCTCCTCCTTCAACACGTCTCAAATAAACAATAAATAATTCATCATTTTCTGGGATCTAGAAAAGTAATATTAACCAGTTATGAGTAAAGATAAAAATGTGTAAATCAGCAAATTGTTTTAAAATACAATCAGTTTTGTCTCTCTCTAAATAAATATTTCTGATCATCTCAGATTGCCTAACCCTACAAAATATTAGTTACTATTATTATTTGTTTAAATTAGTTTTACCACACCTCTCTCCTTAGAAAAGGACACAAGACTGCTTGCATAATTGAAAGACAATACTGAAGAACAAAACAATGAGTATACAAAGGTGGTGTATATCATTAAAAGGCAACATTTAAAGCTAAAAACACTAAGTATCGAATCCAGGAGTTGAGTCATGGCAATGTGACTTTGGGGAATCAACTCCTGGATATCCCCACCTGGGTGACTGAGAATCTCTACAGACTAACTATTGAAATATTAAAAGGAACAAACAATTAACACTCTGAAAATAGAAAACAAAAGTTTGTTAAAAATACAGTCAAAGCAGTAATGGGTAACAATCCATATAAAAGGGTAACACCCAGGCAGGCAGGCACTGAGGGAAATCTTGCCTATTAAAGAGACTCCTCTTTGCATAGTATTATTTAAATTTATTAATTTATTGATATTTATACTTATTAACCGCCCAATTTTCCTGCAGGTAATTTTTTTTACCAAGAATGACAGAATAAGCTGAAGTTCCTACCAGGAAAAAGAAGAAGTCATTTTAAGAGTTATTTGGACACTGATTTCTCCTCACACATGTCAGTGTCAGTAATAATACTGACCAGTATTAGTGTTTTAACATTGATGTGATTCCCCAGATATTCTCAAATGGCAAGTATTTTAAGGAGCATAGCATTTTACTACGGACTCTGCACATTCAGGCGCAAGTAATTTACAGTCGACAAGAAACAACAGCAGGCTTACCCAGAAGGGGCTCTGGTGGTTGCAGGTGATTTTAATCAAGCCAATTTAAAGACTGTTCTCCCTAAGTTCTATCAGTATGTTGACTGTCCCACCAGAGGGGAAAATACCTTGGACCAAGTATATAGTAACATCATGCATGGATACAAGACTAAGCCTTTGCCCAATATAGGACAGTCAGATCATATATCTCTGTTCATGATTCCATCATACAGACCTCTCGTCAAGAGAATCAGACCATCAACCAGAGAAATACGAGTGTGGCCAGCAGGTGCATCTGAGCAACTTCAAGACTGCTTTAGGAGCACTGAATGGGCACTGTTTGAGGAGAACAACGTTGATACATATACCTCGACAGTACTGTTTTATATCAAAAGCTGCATTGATGTCGTCACTACCATCAGACGAGTACGGGTGTTTCCTAACAACAAGCCCTGGCTAAACAGAGATGTGCGCCTTCTGTTAAAGGCCAGAAATGCTGCTTTTCACTCTGGTGATGCACTACAGTACAGAGAGGCCAGAGCTAAATTGAAAAAGGGCATCAGGGATGCCAAAGCTATGTACTGTCGGAGGATTGAATATCATTTTGAGAGCTCTGATCCTCGTCGGGTATGGCAAGGTCTGCAACAAATCACGGGGCAGAATATTAAAAAAAATCTGTCTAGCAGCAGTGAGTCTTTGGCTGATCAGCTGAATCAGTTCTTCAGCCGTTTTGAGGTGGAAACTGGACCCACTATGACCACAGCATCGACCATCAATAGCACACCAATAGAATCTACTACTGATAGACAACCACTTCTACTGCAGGTTTCTGATGTGCAACGCGCTTTCCAGAATATTAATGCTAGGAAGGCAGCTGGACCGGATGGAATCATGGGACGGGTTGTTAGGGACTGTGCTGCAGAATTAGCTGGAGTATTTACAGACATTTTTAATCTATCTTTGTTGCAGTGCTCTGTCCCTACTTGCCTGAAGACATCTATTATAGTGCCAGTCCCTAAGCAGTCAGTAGTGGCATCTCTCAATGACTACAGACCAATAGCTTTAACATCTGTTATTATGAAGTGTTTTGAGAGATTGGTGCTAGATTATATTAAGGCTAGACTTCCATCTACTCTGGACCCGTTTCAGTTTGCATACAGGAGTAACAGATCCACTGATGATGCTATATCCATTGTTGTCCATACTGTATTGAGCCATTTAGAACAACAGGGAACATATGCAAGACTGTTATTTGTGGATTATAGCTCTGCTTTTAATACAATTCTACCTAATAGGTTGTTTTTCAAAATGGCCAAATTGGGTATAGATCAGAAGATTTGTTTGTGGGTAAGGAATTTTCTGACTGATAGGCCACAGTCAGTAAGGATGGGATCCCACCATTCTTCTACTCTTGTATTAAGTACAGGAGCTCCTCAGGGTTGTGTGCTAAGCCCCTTCCTCTACTCCTTGTACACACATGATTGCACCCCACTGTATAACTCCAACACAATCATCAAATTTGCAGATGATACAACAGTGGTGGGGCTCATTAGTAAGAAGGATGAGTCTGCTTATAGGAAAGAAGTACAAGGGTTGACTCAGTGGTGTAAAGAAAACAATCTTGTACTTAACACCAAAAAAACTAAAGAACTTATAATTGATTTCAGGAGGAAGAAAGATGTACATTTACCATTGTACATAAATGGTGAGGAGGTGGAGAGGGTTGGTAGCTTTAAATATCTGGGCACTTACATCTCAGAGGACCTCTCATGGACTGTAAACACCAATATGGTTGTGAAGAAGGCACAGAAGAGGCTGTATTTCCTGAGAATGCTCAGGAAGATGAACTTATCTCAGCATCTACTTCTGTCTTACTATCACAGCACCATTGAGAGTGTCCTAACTTATGGTATGCTATCATGGTATGGGAGCAGCTCTGTAGCGGACAAAAAAGCTCTACAGAGAATAATTAAAATTGCCCAGAATGTTACTGGGCTCCAGCTACCAACCCTGGATGACATCTTCACATCTCGCTGTTTGAGGAAGTCACACAACATTCTGAGGGACTCTACTCATCCTGCTCACAATTTCTTTGAACTGTTGCCTTCTGGCAGAAGATATAGAACAATTAAAACTCGGACCACACGTCTTCTGAACAGTTTTTATCCCAGAGCTATAATTGCACTTAATAATGAACTCAAGAACCACCAGTAGTGAGCACTGGGACAGGATTACCTAGCCTGTTGTGTAGATGTTTGTGTTTTTAAGGGGGGGGGGGGTTGGTGGGTGGGGGAATGTTCAGGGATTTTTATGTGTGTGTGTTGAAGGGTTTTTTATTTTTATTTTTTTAATGTGTGTGAGAGTGTTTAGAGATTTGTGTGTGTGCGTGTTGAATCTGGTCTCTGGGTGTCTGAATTTCGTTGTATGTGTATACTGTGTATATACACACAATGACAATAAATAAATTATTATGTAAACAAGCCTATTTCATTTGAAAAGAGGTATAAGGAATTTTATTATATTTATTTACAAATATTCAGGCTGAGCACATTTCCCAAAGGGAGTCAATTTCACTGTTCCACATAAGTTCCCGAACCCATTCCTTGCAACAAATATTTTGCTTCAATTATTTCAGCAGCTGAACCAGGCCCATAATAATGAATGCATCTGATCATACCTGGTCATCAAGAACAAATACATTATAAATCAATGTTGCTGTGCCGGGAGGAAAGGTGACATTTCCTCTTATAGGGTTCAAGTCTTCCTCAGGAGAATCTGTAACACCTTCTACCTATGAAGAAATAATGTGTCTGTTCAGTAAAAATAAAGGATTATTTCAGCAAATAAAAATAACACCCATAAAGCAAGGAAATTTTCAAGATGTGAAGAGGGAACTTTGTAACTTCCCAAGAAGTCTGAATAATCTCTCAAAATGAAAACAAATAATGTGATCAGTCAACTATTAAGAAGTTATTTTTACTCTAGTATATGCCAACCCGAGAATAAGCCGAGGGCGGAATTTTACCCCCCAAAACTGGGAAAACTTATTGACTTGAGTATAAGCCGACAGCGTTTTTTCATTATACTCATATGGTATACCAGCTGAGCTCCAAAGGGGCTGGGGGTAGTAACTGGCAATGTGTGCTGGGAGTTTGGAGGCAATTAGGGATTTAATACCATAGGGTAAACTCCCTGATTGCCTCCACAGTCCCCATTACAGTTGCCATTACTATCCCCAGCCCCTCTAAAGCTTCATAACTAAGTCCCCTTATCCCTAAATCTTTCCAGATTTCAGGAGGTACCCTAAAATTGCTTTGGAGAGGTACCCCTGCTACTCTCAAGCCCCAAGGTAAGTAAATTTTGAATGCATATTTTAAAAGTAACTTTGAGGGCATATTTTTAAAAAACATGCACTCAAAACTTGCTTACTTTTAGGGCACCAAAGTAGCATGGGTACCTTAGGAAAACAATTCTAGGAAACCCCCTGAAATTTGGAAACATTTGGGGCTAAGGGGGCTGAGTTATGAAGCTCCAAAGGGGGTTCCCCTAGGGAAAAAACCTTCTAATTGGAATCATATGGGAAGCTGCAGCAGCCTTATCTCCCCCCCCCCACCAATCAGCTTTGTAGAAGAGTTTTTCTTCAGGTTGAGGCCAAAATCCTGAGGATGTGACAAGTCCCATTTAAATCAGGAGCAACACTTGAAAATGGTGGTAACAGAACTGTCCTGTTCATTTATTCATGAACTTTCCAAAATCTCCTAGAAGAATCTGTTTAGGGGTTATTTTGTTTAGATATGACATACCTCATAAATCACAGTCACAGTTCCATAGGTTCCTTTTTCTCTAACTAGCGTGAGAGGCACAGATTCATTCCCACCTCTGGGTTCAGTCAGTATGATTAAGGGAGGCTAAAATATGGAGGGAGGGAGGGAAAGAAGTCATAGGCGATCAATCCTCCCAAAAAATATCCCACAAAGAACAAACGGGTCACCAAACAAATACAAAGGCCCAGAGAAAAGTTAATCCAATCTATGAACTGGCCCACTGGTGGCATTCCATTTTCCAGCAAACAATCAGTTTTGTGAACCAAAAGCACGACAAACAGGTATAGTTTAATTCTAATGAAATTTGTTTGTTTTCCCCTTTTCAAAGTCATGCTATTGAAAGAAAATAAAGGCTACAACTAGTATTTGTTCAGTTTCTTGAAGCTATGAAAGTGGACATGTTTCTAACCAAGCCATGTGAAAATAATGAATGAGACAGCTGAAAGCTTTGCTATAGTTTCTTCAAAACCAAGAAAACTTTGCAAATCAAGAAGCCTTGGCTTCTTTATAAACCAAGGGTACTAGGAAATCCAGAAATATAAACACTGAGGTGGAATAAGATGTGGCAAATATTTGTTTCCATTTAATATTATTCAAATGTTTGATCAGCCCACCTATCCCTCAGATTTTGCATCCTTCAATCTCAGTCCTTGGTATCTTCAGATCATAGTCACAGCAGTTAAACTTATTGTGGGAGGTAAGTCATTATTATTACACAATTATGATTAGTTTTCAAGCTGCAGGTATAACAGATTTCTGATTCAGTCTCTCTCCTTCGTAGATCTTGGCTTTCGACTAACTTATCTTGAATTATATCTTGTTTTGTTTCAGATTGGCTCATAATAGGATTCTTGAGTTATAAAATAATCAGAAGCAATTTGCCATTGCTGCTTTCTATGCAGTAATAACAAGAGCAAGCTTGAGTGCCATTGCCATTATCTGTGACACATCCTCTGCCAGTGTCACCTTCCACTACTACTACAGCCACCTATCAGGAGTTTCTCTGCCTCCATCACCACGGGAACTATCAATTCTCTTCCATTGGAATCCATCCTCTTCAATTAATTCCTGAAGAGGATGGATGCATCTTAATCTGGTGTCTCAGTTTTGACTATGCTGCCTCGCATGGTCCTGCTAGGAATCGAGACTATTAATGTAGTCTAGCCTTCTGGAGGCACTGATTGATTCCCGGGCACACTCAAACACCCTCACCACATTAAGGTGTGCATCCAAGAGCAGGCCATTTATTTATTTGTTTGTTTGTTTGTTTGTTCGTTCGTTCATTTGTTCGTTTGTTCATTTTTATACCGCCCATCTTCCCGAAGGAATTCCGGGCGGTGAACAAAAAGGGCAGGACAGGCCCAAAGAAAACAATACATCAAGTGAGGAGGAAATAAAGAAATGAAAAATAAGGAATAAAATATAATATAAGAATATTTGTATTGAGGTCCTTTAAATTATTGGTGCTGATTAAATGAGTTGTCTCAAAAGCTTGAACTGAAAGGGTCAGTCATTCTCAGCACCTCATGATGAGGTATAATGGATGGGTAAGGTACATATATTATTTACCTAAAGACATCATATTCACGCTGTTGAGCTGAAAGTTGAATTTAGAGATTAGGCATTCAGTCCGTATGCCATGGGTGCCTAGTAAATGCCCAAATTTCCCCACACACCATAAAATTGCTCCCTTGAGAAACCTTCCTTTCTGTCTAGTTTCAAAGAACAAAGTTACAAAAAAGAAGAAAACATACCATATCAAAAGAAATAATTCCAAAGGCATTATCATTTGATAAAATCGTTACAGTTACAACTCTGGGCGACCCAAGCGCTACTCCTGGAAGTGGCTTCTAAAATAAACCAGACACACAAGAAAATTAGAAGGGTGTATGGGAAATGAAGCACTCTATACATGTTGGCAAAAATGTGTTTTCTCAGTAACATCTTTATTTTCAGCCTAAAGGAATCTGTCTTAATGACACATTCCAAAATAAGGTATTCAAGTTAGTGGGATGTTCTAGAAAGCATTTACGCTTAAGAGAATACAGATTCTATAGACTCAGTCTGAGCAAACAATGAAGTGTTTAACACAAACTTTGCAGAGCATTAATCACTGTTTGACAATATTAATGATGCCATAGCGATAACAAGCTACATGGGAAGCATGTAGCCCTCTCCCCTATCTACCACTCCCTCAGAAGATAGGAAGATCTTTTTGTATTATATGCTGAGGAGTGGAAAGCTTGTAGACCTTCCAATGTTCTTGGATTATAATTCTCATAATCCCCAGACAGCCCAGTGAGGAATGATGGGACCTACAACTATTTTTAATCATTCATTTCATTTTATTTAAAATAGTATTAACCTGGCTTTCTCCTTAAAAGGGACCAAAGACAACTTACAACAATAAAAAGACGTTATTTAAGATTAGTATCAATGTGTAAACAATATTAAAAGTATCGATGCATATAATACAAAAAAATATAAGCAACACCAAAACGAATTCAATGTAGTATGGCATCCTGTGCTTATATATTCACTTAATTTTCATGGGGTTTTTTTTTCAGTGGGGTTGGTTTCCTTAATTTTAATTTTATGGTTAAAGTTGGCTGTACTAGTTTTTATACCTCTAAAATGTTTGAAACCAACTTGAGCATTGTTTTGAGTGGGAAAGGGTGTATAAACAATAAAAGTAAAATAAATAATAAGCAATACGCTGAAACAGACCCTAACCACATGTACATGGGAAAAGATTTCCCCTCCACTTTGGCCACAAAAGCCTTTCAAATGATTTAGGGAAATAAAATGCCCACCTGTAATGTCAGATAAAACATGAACGTCTCGTCAGCCTCTGGAAGATCATCATCACATACGGAAATGTACACAGTTCGATTGGTTTCTGTTTCCGATATATATGCTGCTGCGTATGTGTCAAAAAAGTCACCTGTGTTTTCCCCGTGAATCTGCAACATGCATGTTAGATTTCTTTAAAACAGAATACTTACATGAAATTTCCACTGACATATTATTTATTATTATTATTATTTATTTGTTATATCTATATACTGCCCATCTTCCAGACAGAACTCCAGAAATTAATTGTACCATTATTAAAACAAACTCCTTTATTGTGGCAACTCCACCATTGTTTTTTATTGGACAGGCAAGATTCCTACTGGCGCATATGTATGTTTTTATAAATTGATGTGACTAATTAATGAGGTGCTGCAAGCATCTTGATTAAACAACTGGTCACCTGGGCACATGACCATGATACCACCTGGCATCTTATTAGTTAGCTACGATTAGCTGTGCCTACTGTATAGCTGAGTGACTTAGATATCTGGCTGTAGAACCAGAGGTTGGGAATTTGATTCCCACTCAGCCTCCTTAACAGCAGCTGGACTCAATGATCCTTCTAGCTCTGCAGTTCAAACTCCAATGGATTAAAGCTTATTGAGACAGCTATAGGGTGGTAGCCACAGTGTGCTAGTCACCATTCCAGCAAAGAATTTGTGCTGCTCTTAATACATGAACATTATAGTTCCCTGGTCTGCAGGCGACCTATCCTAGTTTTTCTGCTGAAGCTGAGAGCAGACTTTTCATATAAGGAGAACGTAGTTTAGAAGCATTTCTTACCGATACAATTGCTGTGACATTCACTGGCTCTCCTGTTCTCTCAATAACAAGACGTATAACTGTTGTAGTTGTTTCATTGACTATAAATTCTGTTTGTCCAATGAACTTGACTTCTGTTTCTCCAGAGATAAAATTGATAAATAATGCTAAAAGAAGTGTTACTAATGAACAGACAGAGGGCATCCCTGAAAAGAGAGGAGGAAAATACTGAAATCAGGGTATAAATCACAAATAAGCTATTACAAAGCATTTTCATAAAGATGGTTCATATTATTTTCACTTTTCTGTTGCAAAAATAGTATCAAATATATACTTCACATTGGGAACATGCAGACATGTGCACAAGCTGAAATGTATCAGGGGTATACGTGCAATTTTAAACAACTACACAATAGTCTTCACTTCCGGAGCAGAGCAACACTGCAATGGATGGGATACCTTGTCATTTGTAGGGTTACAAGATGATCAACAATTTGAACTAAGAAAAAAGAAAGGAAATGACAAGACAGCAGTACTACACAATAAAGCCCAAGATTTCCCCTGGACACTCAAGCAACAAAGTGCTAGGGAAGGTCATCATGATTATGTATTCTCCTTCATGCACTCTGCAGAGCTATCCCTCAAAGTTGCACAGTGCTCATCACTCAACTTCAACTTTTTCTCTCGCTCAGCTGAGCTTCCTAAATTCTACTGAAATATAGAAATAAGTATGATGGCAGCAGTTGTGGAAGGATGGCTATTTGTTCCATTGTACATGGATACAGAGGAGGGCAAAGTCCTGGTGTTTTCCAGCAGCAAAGTAATAAACAAGATAGAAAAACAACACATGAAGGCAATGAACCTAGCAGAAAAAGAGAAAATTCAGTAAGGGAATTATTGGCTTAATGAATCAGTCATGTAGAAAGTAATTTTTTCCCTGTATTTTGACTGTCTAAAGCTATTAATTGATTGTCATGATATGAGAAATGGAAAACAGAACTATGAAAACCAGCCTGAAATATAAATACAGTAATACCTCAGATAACAAATGCCTCTGATAATGAATGTTTCAGATAATGAATTACCTCAGAGAATGAATTAAATTCATTATCAGAGGTAGCACTATATATACTAATCCGTTAAGACCTGTAAAAGAACTGCTGTAGTTAGGCATAGATAGAAACTGTTATACTTAAAGGAAAAGCTATAGACAAAAATGTAATCCCTTTATATCTGCCCACAAAGCACTCACTCTAGTTACAGAAGACTTTTGAAATTATGTAACTCTTAGAAGAACAGGTAAATATGCCCTGTTGATAACACCTATTATATATTAAGTTAGTTAAAAATGTATCTTAAGCTGTTTAGCTAACCAAAGAATTAAAATATTAGGCTTGAGTATACTGCTATCAGATAGGCTATTTCAATATTGTACTGTATTTTGTTATCTCACTCTTTTGTATTAGTTAGATATAAGTAAAGATCAATAGAATATTGATGGGATAAAAAGGAAATTAAGTATCAAAATATGATGTTTTAAGATAGGAAAAGAGATATGAATTACATTGGGCTGAAATGTTGGGAAAATAATTGTGATTGACTTATGTAACAGGTGATAAACAATATATGTATTTTATTTATACATATAAATAACATATAAATACATATAAATAAAATACGTTGTGCAGAAAATAATTGGAATTTAGTTGGCCTGCTCTTTCTCTGTTTCACTTTTTCCTTGTGTGTGCTTCTGACACCCTCTGTTTTGCCATACCTTGCCTGCCTTGTTCTGCCTTTGAGCCTTTCCATTTTTCTTGACTCCTTGGGATTCTTGTTTTGAAACCTCCCCGAAACATCCCACATCTCTTTGAGGATTTTTTTTTTTGGCTCTTTGGTCCTTTCCTTTCTTGAATTATTTGTCCATCTGCTACTCTGCTGGATGCAAAGAAGAGTTGAGAAGGAAAACCATCAGGCTCTAAGGGGGAGAGCAATTTCCCTATATTCCAGTTCTTTGGTTTGGGCAGGCTTTGCTTGCATTTTTATCTTAATCGGCTTCCTTGTTTTTCTTCACCTGCATATGTGATGTGGAGGTCGTTTCCATGTCTGACTGATTTTTTCCCCCAAAAAATCTTATTTGGTGGATATGCTTTATGTATTAATTCTACTAAAGGTGCAAATTGCAATGGGAGTACAGGGGGCTTTTGTTTGCTTGTGGTTGTTGGTTGTAATGTTGCCTGCTTCTGAAGTGAAAGATTTTAATTTCTAGCAGTGTTTAAGGTTGGGATTATTTTTGAGGCCTACTAGAGCCAAGAGATGTAGCAGCAGAATGGCAGTTGTGACATAAAGAGGATTAGCAGCAGGTGAATAGGTTTGCACTCTTGCACTAAGAGTTGCTGAGGAGACCTAATTTATTTATTTTATTTTTTTGAAACACATTGTAGGCCACCACAAGAACTTTGCTTACTAAGGGGGTTTATACATTTCAAATAAAGAAAAAAAATAGAGGAGTTGAACAGAAAGCACAATCCCTATTTGGACATTCCACTGTGCATGACTGACATATCACAATATTTCCCCCTCCTGCTGCATTTTCATTGCTGTATTGAGAAAGAAACATGTATTTCAAGAGAAGTCTGCTACCTGTATGGCTTCCATAACCTAAGAGAAGTCTATACAGGAAGCAGACTGTCATCAGAGCTGGCTTCTGTATACATTAGGACATGTGTGGGATGCGTCTTTGTTCTCAACTGTTAATGGGGGTAGAAACACACCTGAATGAGGTTCTATTTCCTTAAATGGAAGCAAGGAATGGCATGTGGCACATGCAAATTTATTCAAAATATTTTTTAAAAAAAAAATCCACAGAGAAATGCAGAGTAGTCCATGATCATAGAAGGGGTCTTGCAATACTATATGAATGTCCTCCAGACCAGTTTCACATCTGTGTCCGTGCAGCACAAAAACAAGGCTAGATCAATTGGTCACACTAATTTGATAAGCTTTTATCCCAACGGTGATCCACAAAAATAAACTACACTAATAATGATACTGATTACCTAGCAAACCATTTGGGAATGCATTCATTTAAAGGAGAAGGATATAAGGTGACTAAAAAAACCAGAATATGACAAAGTTAGAATCAAAATTCTCTTGATTTTTTTAATACTAGGGGTTCTCAACATGTCTGATTAATGGGCACCTCTCAGTGCTGACCAAGTGGTTCCATTTGGTTCAACCTTAGAACCCAATGGTTTCCTTGGGATTACAAATGCAGCTTGGACAAACTGTGCACTTTGCAGATTCTGAGGCAATCTTTCTGGCTGCAAATACAGGTATTATCCACAAGGAACTGAGAGCTCTGTTAACCTTTACCTTTGGCTATTACCTAGTTATAGATAGATCAAGCAAGTCGTGTCTTCCCACAGTGTGTGCCTCAGGTAAACCATCCTGAAAATATGATCCTTGCAGAGCAAGGTAGCCACGTTTAGAGTTACCTGAATTCTATTACCTTCGCTGAGGGCCATTCTAAAACTATAAAGTTACTCCTGTGGAACAAGAGACAGGTAATAATCATATCATCAATTATTCAGCTGGCAAGAATTCTTCCTTATTACATTTTATTTGTAGAATAATTGGTTTTTGCAGAAACTTTGCAGAAGTATATCAAATCAGCCTTTCAAATAATTGCACCATAAAATGACTCCTACTGGGGATGATGTTTTAAAAATAAGATCTGGACAAACAGAAAAAATGTCTTCTAAGTATCATACAATACCATAAAATAGTTTAGCATACATATTGTTTCTTCTTACTTCACATACACCCAAGTGTTGTCTCTGAACTTAACTGCTTCTCATTTTTATGCATTGTTTGCCTTCAAATGAACTGAGAACAGCTATTAAGATAGAAATTATTATCTTATAACAACTATTCTCAAGGAAGATATAAAATGATGCTTCTAATGTTATAACTGAGTCCCCCAGTGGTTCTTGCATTAGTTCTGGGGCATAAAACATATTTCGGAGAATATTTTATGTCTCTTTTGATAGAAAACAGGCAAAGAATTTCTTGATTATTATGTTTTCCCAGAGCACCTCAGATGTTCCAAAGCTAAGCTCTGTCATTAAGAATAGGCTTCGGGGGCTAACCCTGGTTTAGATAAAACTCTGATTTAATCATTAATAGCAGATAAAATATATCTGGTTTTATCAGGAGGGTGTCCCTTGTGGAAAACTGTTCAGGACCGGCACCATTGTTACTAGCAATCAGTGTGCACAGATTTGATCCAAGGTATGGTGTAAAATGATTTCCCAAATGATCTACAATTTCTTTATGCCATTTAGTCAAAAGGGGAGTCTGCCTCAATGCATAATATAAAAGTTGTTGGAGGACGAAGATTCCTAGGATTTATACAATTCACACACTTAGTAACAACGTGTTGAATCATTTCATTTTAAAAATGCTGCAGCAAAAGAATTCAAAACTGTGAATTTATGCTGGTACAATCCTCATCAATGATTACATACACCTCATATCTGTGTAGTGTGTGCTGTGCAATCCCTACATCAGTCATTCTTCTCATGTTTATTTATTTTGTTTATTTCCATCCTGCTTTAATGCAGCTTTCTCCAGCCTGCTACTCTCCAGATGCATTTAGCTGCAAGTCCCATCATCATTCTAAATGTGATGGAAATCAAATGGGACTACATTTGGAAGGGCCTTGACTCTTGTGGCCAGCACTAAAGTGAACACAAGAAACACAACCCTGAATGACGTTTTAAATAAAATCACATTAAATTCATAGTGCTTAAGAATACCAAAGCCACAGAACTGGTTTGGCACTGGACACAGTGGCACACTTGACTTGACCCATTTGCTTTCAGTTCTGTACACCAGCAGTTAGGAAGGAAAGCAAAATGTGGGATGAAAGAGTGGGAAAGATTTTTAAAATGCCCTTTTATCTTGTCCTTAATCTCTTTATAGCCTGAAAACCAATTTTAAACAGAAAGGGGCAGGCTGAGATTTGGAAAAGTAGACCTCAGTAAGGGCCTTAATATAATGAAACAAAGAGTGGGTGAAATGTGAAAGATGAATTTTCCATATTTGAGTCCTCAACAACCCTTTCATCACCGAGACTGTAGCCAGATTCATCACTGAAACAGCCAAAACAGTAGAGTTGTATTCTTTAGTATGAGAAAGCATACACTAATTTCCCAATCCTCTCTTGCTGTACCAGAGAGCATCAGTTCTCAACAGATACACTTCCAGATACAAACAATGGACTAAACCACTAATGCTAACTACCTGAAAGGAATCCTTACTGGCCATTATGACAGTGGTTCATGGGATCAACTAGACTCCCATATGAAAACAGAAAGTCTTGTAGGTATCTTGACCACAAGTCATTAAGGGTTGAAAAAGTCAAATCATATAACATACAAAATAACAGAAGTACTCACAGAATCACACACAAATGGACATAATGATTCAATAATGTTGCTGCTAAATAGGAATGAGGATTAACCAGAAAGGGACTGTAAAACTCAGCCATTATACCATCTGCAGCAATCCGCAGAAACCATTACGGAATACAATCCCAAAGCATTATGAACAGTTAAAACAGTTACAATGCCCCTGTTTTCTATCTTATAAATATAGCAGAAGGTTTGTTTGTGTATGTGCCTGCTCTGAAAGACCCAAAGATGGTTAGAGCCAAAAACAAAACTTTGCATGAATAGTGCACAAGTCCCAAATTAAGTACAGTGGTACCTTGTATAAAGGAAGTAATTTGTTCCAAATGAAATTATGTTAAGCAAATTTTCCTTTATACAAATTCCCATAGGAATGCATTGAAGACGGAGTGATCCCATTTTTATGTTGTATAGATTCTCCCCATAGGCGATTGTGTTAAGCAAATTTCCCCTATCTCCGGAATTTTTTATGTTGTACATGTTCTGGCTCAGGTGGTGTTTGATGTGGGGTTCAGTATGGGAGGCAAGGTGCCTTTAAGAATTTTAATGCAATGCAGTTTGGGTGTTGTAGTTTTAAAACACGTGGTCTCCTTTTCACCTCCTCATTGGTTAGCAAACTAGTGAAAAAGGGAGTGTTTGTTTGTGCTTTTAGAAAGAGCCACGTGGTTTGCCAAGAGGCCAGGAAAATCACTTCGTTCTTACAAAGTGAGACTAGGAGATTATAAGCAAATTCTGATGTGTCTACCGTGCCGGATGTGAGTAGAATTCTAGAATAAACAATCTATCTTTTATTACCTGGTCTCCGATGTAAACTGTATTGCCAAAGCCAGCTTGCCGGCTCAAGCAAGAACAGTACAAATTTTATGTTATACAAGCTGTTTGTTATACAAGGGTCCACTGTATCTGTGTGGATCATTTGTTGATTGCCCAGGATGACAGGGGGATGTGTAATCTTACATAAATGTAATCTTACATAAATGATTAGGACAAGAACCAAGAAATGTTGCATGCATTTCACAAATTAATACTAAGATAGGTTAGATATCAACAGGCTAGTTTCTGGAATCTGTAGTGTTAAAAATAATGCCTGTGTCTTCTGAGAAGTTCAAAAGATCTCCAAAACAGTAAGAGCTAGAAATGTGGAACTTCACACAGATTCTATTGGGATCCCAACTCAAACAACAGGATAGCTTATGTTTCAACTCTATTGACTGTTACATTGTATGCAATAAATAATAAACATACAACTACAGCAAAGGAAAAAGAAAAGCTATGAAGTCTTTATATCTCATCTTGCAGAATTGAAATCTAGCTTCTGCTTCTGACATTTTCATGATGGATAATATTACCCACCCATCTTCAAATTTTGAACACAAAGTGCACGTGGGTTCACACACACACACACACGTTTTGTTGGTTGACGTCTGCTCTCAGCCGGAAAGGAACCATGTAAGGAAGCGGAAGTGGGACATGAGTCTAGAAAGAGTGGGAAGGGCATCTCAATCCACATCACACAGGTGAAATCTGAGGAAAATCCCCTTATGAGGAAAGGCTAAAATATTTGGGGCTCTTTAGTCTGGAAAAAAGGCACCTGAGGGGGGATATGATTGAGACGTACAAAATAATGCAGGGCATGAGTAAAGTGGATAGAGGAAAGCTCTTCTCCCTCTAACAAAATACCAAAACTAGGGGACATCCACTCAAACTGTGCGTTGGGAGAGTGAGAACAGACAAAAGGATTTTGTTTTACCCACCGTGTTGTTAGTCTTTGGAACTCCCTGCCACAAGATGTGGTGATAGCATCTATACTGGATGCTTTCAAAAAGGGGTTTGGACAGATTCCCAGGGGAGAAGTCCATCATAGGTTACAAACCATGATGGAGATGTGTAATCTCCAGGTTTAAAACCAGAGTACTTCAAGGACCAGATGCAGGGGAGTGGTATCAGGAGACAGATATCTAGTCTCATCCGCTCCCAGACACATCTGGTGGGGCCACTGTGATATACAGGAAGCTGGACTAGATGAGCCTTTGGCCTGATCCAGCATGGCTCTTCTTATGTTCTTATGTTCACACACACACACACACACACACACACGTTTTGTTGGTCGACCTCTGTTCTCATCCAAAAAGGAACCATGTAAGGAAACGGGGGTGGGACCTGAGTAACCTGCAGTGTTTTGTCTAGAAAGAGTGGGAAGGGCATCTCCATCCACATCACACAGGTGAAATCTGAAGTTGACCACCCCCAAGTTGATTCTGCAGCCTCCATTTTGGAGTTTATTTTAACAAATGCAATCTGGCCTGCAATTCTGGATGTAATCTTTATGTTTTTTGTAGTTGTGTGTTGTTGTTGTTTTGCACCACCCTAACCTCTGCAATGCCCAACCTGAAGAAAACTCATGAAGAATCAAAAGCTAACTTCTCTTTGTAATATTTCAATAGTTTAATAAATCAATTGACCAGCTTTGTTACCATGAGACCTTTTTGTTTGAATACATGACAAATAAGTGTCATTCATCAATAAAATAATTTACTGGTGTCAACCTTCCCAGAGGTCTGATTATGTTTGTCAGTTTAACCACATATATTCTGTCTGACAAACAGAACAATCAGTTTTCCATGAAAGGTGGATTTGATCCTGTGCACAATCTTCTAGCTCTTATTCTAGCAGCTGCCTGCAACTAAATAATAATACCCCAACTTTTCAGGGAAGACCATATTTTTCAGCACAGAACATATTAAACAAAATTGTGAGACCAAGCAACTGAGAGATTGAAGCCTCTAGTGCAGTAGTTTTCAACCTTCCTAATGCCGTAGCCCTTTAATACAGCTCCTTTTGTTGTGGAGACCCCTTGCCCCTTTGGCAGGCCACTGCCACAGGTGCCATAGGAGAACTTCCCTCTCAGGCACCCTCAGCCAATCACAGACTCTGGTGCCATTGACTGACATCCCCTCCAACCTATCAAGCTGTAACTCACTCTTTCTTCCCCCTCCTCCTCCAGACCCAAGCCACCTGTGCCTTTTCTTTCACTGGCTCATGGTGCCCCCTTTGAAGTGGTTGTTCAACCCCCCCAAAGGGGTCCCAACCCCCAGGTTGGAAACCACTGCTATAGTATCTCCAGTTTCTTTCATGATCAAAGTTTGCTAGGACAAAACCAAAATATTCAGGAAGGCCCTCCCTGGCCATAGCAGTCACCTGGCCCACGAAGAGTAACACTGAGTGAACTGGTCCTCCAGAGGGGGTGCAACTACAGCAGAGCTATTTGACATCCAGAGATTTGGCGGCTGGGTTCAACACCTCAGATAACTCCTGTACAGGAGATGCAGATTCACTACCTCAGAGACCTTAGAGGCCACTTGTTTCTACATAACCCTAATCCAAGGTTGCTTACTAGACAACTGGGAATCAACAACCCTTGTACATTACTCAAAGATATGTCAATGTATCTACCTTCCACCTTTTCCAAGCAAGCTTTCACTGTGTATGTTTTTTACATACTTGCATATTTACCACCATCACTAGTTGAACCCTTAAGTGAATAAACTGAAGCACTCATAGCTCTTGCTTTGAATACACTCACACAACAAAATTCAGTCATGCAGCATACGTTTTCCACCCATAAAGCATTACATTGGGTGATTTCAAGCACTCTAGATAAGGACAGTGCCACTGAGGATTATGTTTCAGCTCTCAGCTGAAATGAAAGGTACACACAGTTCACACCAAGATGGGTGATATATAACATGACTGGATGTGAGCCATACTTATGAAGTCATGTCCTCAGGGATACGTTTATAAGTACCTGTACAGTGGATATGAAATCATGTGCTTTGCTAACTTTAACAACATAATATATTGCATCTGTGTTACCATTTTTGAAGACTGATTTTTCTACCATCCACCTTTTTAATTAGTTGTTTTTGCTCTCAGTCTATCAAATACTCAGTTAGCTGACAAAATGCCCTGAAATCATAGTTCTCTAGAGAAATACAGCAAATGTAAAAGGATAATGCACTTGATCACTGCTTCTCTTCTGACTAGATTTCAGTGTATTTGCTATCAAAGTAACACAATAATTCCATCACATTTATTCTAATTTGTAATATGAATTGTTAATAAACACATATTATGATGAGCAGGACAACACTGCAGAAATTTGTGACACTAATGAAAAGGTACACCCAAGAGGAATGTAGACATATTTCATTTATTAAACTGAAATATTTATATTCTACCTTTGGCCATTTCTCACCCCTGTCCTAACTAATCTCTAAGTAATAGTAGCAGAGTGTGGTCTATGTCAGGAAAGTGGAGTGGATATCTCTACCCCTATCAAAAATGGTATGTAAATAAGGAGGGGCTAAATCATCCTTGTTGCTACAGCTCCTGATAGCTGAAATACTTCATCTTCATTGCAACAAATTAAACAAATAAACAAGTATATATGTGAATCATTAGCAGAAACAAAATTCAGTACTAAGAATCCATCTAAATTTTCAGAAATATGGCAATCTTTTGAGATCTCCAGAACTTTTCTTTGGGCTTAGTCTTGATACTAATTCAGGGCACTTTTGAAAAAAATAAGTGCAAATTTGGGCCATATAGCATGGTCACTCACTTGCCAGATGGATGCTTTGAGTTGAATAAAGAATAGAAGTATGGACATCATAGTTTACAGTTTAAAGCAGTACTAGTGGCCTCTCATGCAGTGATAAGAGTGCCTTAGACTGAAAAAATAATTTAGCTTATTCTGTAGGGTGATGGTTTCTCCCAAAGAAATCAACAGCCAAAATGTTTACCAGGCAAAAACAAAAGAAACAGACAAGAACACTGTGACACTGCATGTGACAACTTAAAGACTAACTGCTATGTTTAAATGTGAACATTCATGGACAAACCCAATTAAGCTCACATTAAAATATAGCACTTACTCTTTGAGGCGCCATGATGTTTTTGTCTTGTTCTGCTAGTAGAATCATCCCATGACTGGTAATTTGAGGAAGTCAAAGACTCTCAGACCTTGTGACTCTCGATGGCTTCTTCATGATGTGTGTGTGTGTGTGTGTGTTGTGTCATTACAGTCGTGACCGACCGTTCGTGACTCCATGTCCATGGAGTTTTCTTGGCAGGAGTACTGGAGTGGCTTGCCAGTTCCTATTTCAGGAACCTACAGCACCTGGTATTCCCTGGTGGTTGCCCATCCAGGTACTAGCCAGGCCTGACCCTGCTTAGCTTCCAAAATCAGGTGAGATCAGATGTGCTTAGGGCAGATAGTTCCCAAAGGAGCCTCACCATCTTTAGGGGAAAAGAGAGGGGCAATTTTTAATTTTTGAAAAATCACTGAGGCAGATTACATCATCAGTTTTACACAGTGTACGTTACACTGCTAGATTCCATACAGTGGGGCTGTAGCAGTTAAAGTGGAATCAAACTAGAAGAACTGGGATGTGTCCATAAAGCCTCACTCAACATTACAGGCATATAACCATTTTTAATTCACCAATGACACATTTACATCTTTAGATGGCAGTGGCAAGCCTCGCCTTCAATCTAGCAACTGACCTGTGCCCTCACATTTGTCTAGTTTGATTTTCCATTGTTTGAATGGGCCATCTTGTCTTGATAATGATGGAAGGAAATACAGCCTTGACTATCCTGTCTGGCAGACAGCCCTCTTGCTTGGCCATTTTGCAGTGCATTTTAAAAAAACACACATACAAAAAAAAACCTGCAATCTGGGCCACAATTTAAGGTGACTATCTAATCGTTATTATCATTCCCTTAATAGACCAGCATTTTGCTCCCCTTGCCCCATGACACCCTTGGAGTTCAAAACAAGGAAACTTCTTTATTGGTTCCTCCAGCAACAATAACCATGCTGGAAAGAAAGGTGCTTTGAGAGGATTACACAGGGTCTAGCTCTCAACAGCACCAAGCTGAGGGAAAGCAAATTGCAAACCCCAGGTCCTTCATTGCATGTAACCAAATTGGCTGGTTGAAATGCTAATTGCCTTTCAAGAACTGCTCCAGGCAGACAGTGGTGCTTGGGCTTCATGGGAATTACATACATTTCTTTTTTTCCTCCTCCACTTCTGTACTATTGTCTTGCTGAGAAGGATTCAGAAATCTATTCAGAAGGGTAGCTCCTTGCCTAACTTCCAAACAAGGGAGACATTTCTAAAGCTCCGGCCACCACTTCAGATTGTGCAGGTTTGCCAAATATAACAGATGGCTGAATTAAGGCCATGTTAAATCCCCATTAAAGCTCAGAGCAGTCAAAGTATAGAAGGGAAACCTTGGGGCAATAAGAGGAGGAAAGGAAGGGCAGCTTCTTAGGTTGAACAAGATGCCCACTCACAAACAAACAAACAAACAAACAAAAACATGGAGACAAACTAATATTTTTGAAACCGATGGGCACATCTGTTTTAAACTCCTAACATGTATTCAGCATAGGACACTTTTATCATATCATCAGGTTAACAACTGGTTCAACAATATCTTCCAAGCCTGCAGTTGCCCATGGTATTATATGAATTCAATCCAGCATTCTATTTTGTATTGCCCTTCAGCAACCCTGTTTATTCCATCTCACTGAGACTACGATGTAACAATGCTTTCATGTAAAGAGATCCTGGTGTACTAAAGCTCACACCAATGTGACTGTGTTGCATCAAGTAGTAATGCACCAAAATATCTTATTACTCCAATTTTTTTGTAGCAAACATGACATTTTTTAGCAGTACCGACTCGCCTGCAAGGATTTTCAGTTATTGAAGCCTGAGTTGTGTATTCTTCTCAATTTACCAAAGAGATAAATTCCCACACTTCCAAATAGCTTGTGAGTAGGTTTCCAGAAAATGGGGTTAATTTTGTGTATCTTCCTTAGTAAAAGTAAGAACATGATATTCTCCCTCCCTACCCAAATGATGCCACTGGAGGCCAGGACTGCCCCATCTCTGCTGTCTTTCTGGAAACAGGCAAAGACCTTTCTCTTCAGGCAAGCTTTCCCTGAATGAGGGACTACCATTGCTTCTTTTATTTGAATTTACCATACATGGCTACACCGATTTTGTGTTTATATAAACACTCATAACTTTGTGTTTATAGCTCTTCTTGTGCGATTGCATTGACACTATGTTATCAACTGTTAGTTTTAATGTTGCCTTCTAATGCTGTAAGTAAGATACCCCTCAATCCCCTGTTCCCAAACTGAATATGTCTTAATTGTACGGGACTGTATATAGTCCCTCCTTACTATAAGCCGCCTTGGATCCTTTTCCAAGGAGAAAGGCAGGGGGAAATATTCAAGAATAAAAATAAATAAATAAATAAATAAAATTAAAATATAGCAAGCTGTATTATCCTGCAGGAAAAATTACCTATCGCAGATATTCTGATTTGAAAGCCCTTCTGCTTTATGAAAATCACTTTTATTATACACTGGACAATCTTTGACTCAGAAGCAACCCCAGCTGAAAAATAGAGAAACACAAATACATTTTGAAATTTGCATTTCAAAACATTACCAGGGGAGGTTGGAATAAGTCCTATTAATTTGAGCAGCTCAGGAATTACCATTCTAACTAAATAAATAGAAAATAGTTTCCCCTACTCCCCCCCACCGCACATTCAACACTTTGCTGTATGAGTATTGCATCTGTGCAATATGAAGTTTGATATAAAAGTGCCCTGTGTGTTCCTTAAAATATTTCATATTTTGTTTTGACTCAGAGTGCATTTGGCAAGTGGTTCTCTATAAATCGTAAGGCTTTGACCATTTGCGTGTTAGTTAAATAATACGTGCACTCAACTTATTTGACTTATTAACATTAAGTATGCATGCTCAAGAAAAATATTTTGTGTACATAAATGCCATCACAAGACCATACAGAAATGGTGCACACAACCGATCCTGCCCAAGAAAGTTAAAAATGAACTGGCTTATTTTTGTTGTTTTACTTTTAATTAAAGGGACTAAAAACAATATCATTTGGGGGGGGCTTTGCCCCTATTTGTTCTCTACTTCGTTAAAAAATGAGCCAAGACATAATCATCAGGTTTTAATTGATGACCTGGTAACCATTTTAATAAAAACACTAGTGCATGCACAATTTCAATCATGCAACCCTTTGCTATGTATGCTTATTTGAAAGGTGAATTCAGGGGGGTGTATTCCTAAGGATACTGTATTTGTGTAAGACTGCATCATAGGAGCCAATGAAAATAAAACACAATCAAAGCTGGATACTATTATGTGGGATCAGCTTCTGCTTTTTTGCTGGATACTTTTGGTATCTATCTGGCTGTGGAGTCAGAGTTTTAAACCCCTGCTCTCCCTCCTTTGGAAACAAGCCAACCTGTGCAACTTTGGGCAAGCTGTACAGTGCAAGAGCATCTCCAGAAAAAGAGGGTGGTAAACCACATCTTTAGAAATCCTTGAAAGGGTTGCTATAAACTGGAATGTATGTGATGGAATATGTCCCCAGCCCCCTTTTTAGTCCAGATTAAGAATTGACAATGTCCGATCAGGCACTTGACTAATTTTGTTCTAGACAACAGCCATTGATATGCTCAAGGCGTGGGGTGGCATACTGACACACTAAAAAGTTTTAGCAGTAGCATTCACACATGGCTTATCAGTATTCCCTGAACAAAATACTGTTATGCTGTTGTTAGGGGCTGGCAAGTCATCTCCAACACCTGGCAACCCTATTTCTCAACAGCCTGCTCAGCTCTTGCAAACGCAAGCCTGTGGACCTTTAAGGAATCAATCCATCTCCTATTTGGTCTTCCTCTTTTCCTGATGCCTACAACCTTTCCGACCAATACTGGGGTTTTCCCCCCAGGGAATGTTGCCTTCTGAAAGTATGCAATGCACAACAAACATAATGCACAAGGAGCAAACTGTACAATACATGACAAGCAACAGGGTCACTCCCAACCCAGTCCAGATGCATGCAGCCCAACCACATTTTCAAAAAGCCACCTCAGGAGGCAAAACCTTCTTGGAGAAAAAACCACAAGAATCTTTTTACTCTGGTCGCAATTACAGTACTGTACTTTACGATTTCGTTAATTAGTTTACAGGTAGGTTTACAGGCAGAGAGAGAAACGTTGGCAAAATCATATTCTTCTTCGTCCTATACCCCCAAGAAAAGTGTTACAAGACAGAACTGTCCTGGAGGTAAGCTTTGTATCAAATCGACTTTATTCCAACCGAGGAAACTGGTCACACAGTTTCTTGTGTGTGTCCCGATTCTAGGCGTAATGGATGAAAGAAGTGAAGCTCGCCCCAAGGCCCAAGGATGGGTTGCGATGGATCGGGGCCCCACGCGCTCCTATCCTTCCTCGCCGCCGTCTGCCTCCCCCGCGCACGCCCCTCCGCCGCCGCCGATCTTGGTTGCCCTCCTCCCTTGTGCGCAGAGGCTGCCGCGGCGACCGGACCCTTCCCCCGATGCCGGGACGAGGAGCGTTTTCCCGCCGGAGCGGCCAGCGGGATCCAGGAGCCGGAGCAGCAGCAGCAGCAGCAGCAGCGCGCCTTCCTCGGACCCCAGAGCAGCAACAGGTGCCGCGCCGCGGCGGAGAAAGAGGGAACCACGCGCGCCTGGAGAGAAGCAAGCAAGCAAGCAAGCAAGCAAGCAAGCAAGCAAGCAAGAAAGAAAGAAAGAAAGAAAGAAAGAAAGAAAGAAAGAAAGAAAGAAAGAAAGAAAGAAAGAAAGAAAGAAAGAAAGAAAGAAAGAGGGATCGCAGGAAAAAGCACACTGGCCAGCAGCGGGGCTGCTTCCTCGCCCGCCCTTACCTGGACCCGGAGAAGCGGACATGAGCGCCCCGTCGACTCGCCCGCTCGCCCGCCCTGCGGCGCCGCGTCCCTCTCTCCGGCGCGAACCGAGCCGTCGAGCTCCCACGGGCAGCCCTCCTCCGGCGACCCGCGGCGCTGCAGCCTGGCCTCTTGTCCCTCAGCTTGGGGAGGAGCAAAAAGGGGCCACCCAGCCCGCCCGCCTTTTCCCGCGGATGGACTCGGAGGCACCGCTCAGAGAGGCTGCGGGCTTTCCCACTGTGTCAAACCCATTGGAAGACTTCCTAGAAAGTGGCCCGTCATATCTCTCGCTAGACTTGTTTTCTGCCTCTCGGCTCAGGCCCAAGGTTCCTGTAACCTTGTGAAGATTAAAGCGCTAATCAGCCCTGCCGTATGCAACAGCCAGCCTGCAAAAGGAGATGGCACCTGAGCACCTAAAGCCACTCTTGAAGGCTTCTTCAAGAGAAGACTGTACATGTTTCCCCACAATAAACATGGCACTTTTATTCTGCGGGGTTGTTGCAGAGAATCAAAATACCTCCTCTCAAGGTTAAAATTTAGAGACAAAAACTCAGCTTCCTAACCTCCCCTTCTACATCCCCCCCTTATACTAATTGGAAAACCTGACTTTCCTTCATGATAATTCACTCACTATATACTATATTACAACTCTCATGCAGGATGCAACCTTTTAAAGGGATTTTTATGTACAATGTTTGCATTGTAATTTTTACCTCCAGGCAGTGTTGGGCTTTTTACAGGAAAGCTCCTATAAGTAATAGGAAGGAAGAATGGAAGGAAGAAAGAGAGAGAGAGAGAGAGATCCTGCCAGTCACAAATCAAGACATTTTTTTAAATGGACTATGGTCAACAGCAGCAGCATTTTATTATCGGAAATATTTCCATATTGTTTCTTATTCACACAAAATCCCAGAGCAATTTTCAACAATGTAAATCAACAACCACGAAGTGGAACAAAATATAACAAGTCCAGCACTACCATAATAAGAGGTTATACTTTTCTTGAAAGAGGTTCCCAACACATAGGACAAATTTTCTGCCAAGTGGCGGGTTCTCTGGGGTCTCTATTGCAACTGTTTTATGTCAGACAGGAGGATCTCAGCAGTGATGGGAGAACCCTGTCATCACCCCTATTGTGCTCCCTAAAACCTGATACAAAGCACTGAAAAGCTGCTCCTGGGGACTCAGCGTGTTGCTATATAACAGTTGAAGGCTTCGCAGATCTGTGCATGACAATTAGAAGAGCTGAACTTTCTTAAATTGAGGCCTCCGACACCTCAACCTTGATTCCCCCACCCTTTTGAAACAAAATTGTTGCTGTTGCTACAGAAGCAGAGGTAGCTCCTGCTGTACCTCTGGACTGGTGGGGCAGTGCCACCACTTCTCCTTTGTTGCCCAACTTCACCAGTTTCTCTTGGCAGCAGCTGGCACAGCAACACGCACAAAAATATAGGGGAGAAATCTGCTTTAGGTCAGTAGTACGCCTGGTTCTGTGCAGGCGGAACAAGGTGTGCATCCATCCACCACTGCCAACATTTAAGCCACCTGCATCCTTCGTTTAAGAAGGCAAGTACAGTGGTACCTTCTATAAAGGAATCAATTCGTTCCAAATGAAATTATGTTAAGCAAATTTTCCTTTATACAAATTTCCCATAGGAATGCATTGAAAACAGAGTGATCCCTAATCGCGACCATTTTTAAGTTGTACAGATTCACCACATAGACGATTCTGTTAAGCAAATTTCCCCTATCTCTGGAATTTTTTATGTTGTACAGATTTTATGTTATACAAACTGTCTGTTATATGAGGGTCCACTGTAGTTTTTGAAGAAGGAACTGGCTCCAGAACATTTCACCCCAGAAAAGGCGAATCGATGCACAGTAACCCATGGATGGGATGGTTAAAGAGGAGCACAGAGTTGTAGAGAAGTGGGAAATGAGTTGAAAGGGCCAGAGAATGTGCTATCCTGGAATAGGGAGTATGTCTATTACTGACACAGTGAAAAGAAGATGTTTGTCTCTTCTGGAGCAGTCTGCCAGTTATTAGAAGTAAACCAAAGCTTCATGTGAAAACAGGAAACCTTACCAAGCGAAATGCATGCCGGGCCGGGGGGGGAAATAAGAAGCCCTCTGGTTTTATGCACAGTTAAGAGCAAGTGATTGCTTTGTTGAACCACTAAAACTTCATAAAGTAGCAAGCTTTTTGGAGTCCTCTAGAATGCCACCTCCATGTTCAGCTTGATGAAGAGTCTTGTAAGAGTTGAAAGTTTGCCTGCATGTGCAATTACAGAGGGTTGATAAAGCTGCAGCCTAGCCTTTTCCCCCTCAGCTTGGGGAGGAGAAAAAAGGGGCCACTCAGAGGCACCGCTCAGAGGGGCTGCGGGGTTTCTCACTACAATACGGGGGTGAAGTGTCAGAGCTATGATTTTAGGGGAAAAGTAAAAGCTGAATCAATGGAAACGCCACCATTCCTCATGGGTCTGCATGGTTTTTACATGACTAGCAGAAGCACTGACTAATCATAAATTTCCTCCGTGTCCATAGAAAGGAAGATTTATTTATTTATTTATTTATTTATTTATTTATTTATTTATTTATTTTACACGGGAATCATGGATCTCTTGCCAAACGGTGCAGTTAACAGGGGCCTGAGGCACAGCTCCACGTTGTTTTCATTAGTTCTATATCAGACCCCCTCACTTAAAGACGAAAATACAAAAAAATCATAGGTACACCTTTTCTCACTGCTATTCATGGTTGTTAGGATCAAGGTTTTTTATTTATTTATTTATTTATTTATTTATTTTTGCATTTATATACTGCTCCCATTTCCCGAAGGGAACTCTGGGCGGTTCACACAAAAAGGTTAAAAACAAGAACATCAGTAAAAAATATAAGAGATATTAGGCAAGAGGCATAAAACTAGACAGTAAGAAAGGGGGGGGACACCTTGGTACAATCCTAACAGTCACCAAAGGCATCCTTGAACAGCCAGGTTTTAAGGTCTTTCTTGAAGGATGCCAGTGAGGGAGCCTGGCGTATCTCACTAGGGAGTTTGTTGCACAACTCTGGACCGGCCACCGAGAAGGCACGTTTACAGGTTGCTACTCTACGGGCCTCTCTAGGGGTGGCCACCCGAAGCAAGAGAGCCATAGAGGATTGGGTGGGTCGGGCCAGCTCTGATCTTTATATTTATTTGCAAAATTATTTTGCCAATCAGTATATTTATTTGTCGAAAATGTAGTACTCCTCCCATTCAACAATTGGGCATGTGTATGGGGGATGCTGAAAGACTGAGAACCCTTTGTCCAACAGGATCTGAAGACACAATTTGAATTACAGTTCTGACCAGAAGGCTTTCGCCTAATTTTGAAACTCACTTTCAACAAAGGAACCTGGTATGAGCCTCTGGCTATGTGTTCTGTTTTATGAGCTTGCATATTTTTTCTCCACTGCCCACAGCTCTGCAGGTACCAAGCCTAATGAAGACCTTGTACAGGATCGAAAGCTAGCTGTGACTTTGTGTGTGTGTGTGTGTGTGTGTGTGTGTGTGTGTGTGTGTGTGTGTGTGTGTGTGTGTGTGTGTGTGTGTGTGTGTGTGTG
>JAHTLZ010000240.1:20545261-20610126 GCA_023846285.1 Phrynocephalus versicolor | reverse complement strand
CCTACCTACCTACCTACCTACCTACCTACCTACCTACCTACCTACCTTCCTTCCTTCCTTCCTTCCTTCCTATTATTTGCCATTTTTAAAATATGGGTTTCATTAACTTCACAGAAAACTCCATACCTGCTTTCCATGAAGACAAGGCAAAATGCCCTTTTTAAAAAGTCTACAAAGCTTGCATTTTAAAAGTTCTTTCCCCACCGTTTTTTTGGAGATGTGATAAGAGATGATGAGGAGTACAAGAAAGCCAGGAATACAAATGCTGGAGAATCTTGACTGACATGGAAAGGACTTACTCAGGCAACTATATTGGCTGCTGCTTTCATAACATGAGCAGTCCCCATTCACTTAGTTGGAGGGATATTTATAGGAGTAAATAATAAATATTTCTGTAGTGAATATATAACAAACTATCTATAAATCCTTGAAGTAGAATATGGGTCACTTTTTATTATCTCTCTTAAAATAAAACTAAGGGCACACAGTCTCCTTTCTTGGCTGCTCTTACAGTGGTCAGGTTTTCTGGACAGAAGTATGGATGCTGTAATTAGAAAAGAAGCAGAGTATAGGCCAGTGTTGGCGAATCTATAGCAGGGGTACCAAAGGTGGTGTGCGGAGCCCTTTCTGTGGCCATGTGACATCCTTCCTTCCTCCCTCCCTCCCTTGGTCCCCACCTTCCTTCCTGTGGGTGGGGCTTGCAAGGGGTCAGTGGGTGGGGCTTATGGGTTAGTGGGTGGAGCTTGCAGTGCGGGGGCAAGGTCAGGGAGCAGCTGGCCCCCAACACATTCTCAGCCACCAAATCTGGCCCTCCTTACAAAAAGTTTGGACACCCCTGCTTTACAGTATACTGTTGTATTCAATACAGTAACTGGATCAAATAGCAAATATTTTATGAATAATATCTAATACTCTACAGTCCCAGAGTGCTCCCAAAAGACAAGAATGGTAAACCACTTCTGAGTACTCCATGCCTATCAAACCCTGGAAAGGATTATTATAAGACAGAGTTGACTTGATGGCATACAGTAATTATTATTAACTATTTCAGGTTGCCTTGATCATATAACAAAACCATGAAAGTCTGTGCATGGAAGGGAACCTAACCTCATAGAAAATCACATATCCTACATATACCATTTAATTTCTTGAAAGCCTCTTCAGAATTTGCTGCTCTGATAATTGGTAAACACAGGCCAGAGAAAACGAAATGCAGCTCCCTCTCAGATTTGCTTGTCTAAGTTTTAAATCTGATAGCTGATTAATTTGGGGGCGTTTTTTTTTAATCCATTGCATCCATAATGTAAAGTGATCTATTGTACTGCATTTTGACTCAAACTATCATGCCTCGCTTTTCTTGCAAATGATTAACAACTACAGAGCATTTTGTTATTTTTTTAATTCTCTCTCATGGGAAGAACTACCCATAGATCAGTGGCAAAGCACCTGCTTTGCATGTAGAATGAATGCCCCAGGTTTGAACCCTGGTAATTCCAAACAGGACTGGAGAAGGATCCTGGCTCAGTTGACAAATGGCGAGTCAACAAATTGATTCAGTTCTTGGGACTATCAACTGGATATTGGCCACAAGCTTTTAAACCATTTTTAAAATACAGTGGTACCTCAGTTTAAGTAATTAATTTGTTCTCTGGGCCATTTTATATTACAAAAAAATTCTTAAACTGAAATGTGGTTCCCCATAGGAATGCACTGAAAACAAATTACCATAATCTGTCCCAGAGGTCAGAAAAAAGGCAAAAATTCCATTTAAAATTTTCCTAAACCGAGGCAACCCCATTCTTTTCATCATGCAAACGTCACACATCAACTTTTAATGCCTCCCAAACACACACACACACACACACACACACACACACACACACACACACATTAAACTGGGGTGTTCAATTGAAAAATTTTCTTAAACCAAGGCATCCCTTGGTTAAGAAAATACTGATGTTTGATATTTTTTGCTGTGGCCATTGGACAAGAACATAGTAATCTAGACTGATGAGATGAAGGGTCTAATTCCAATATCCTCTTCCCAACAATAGGCAGTCGGCTGTCTCTGGGAAACTTGTGAATACTGTATGCCCATGTTGAGTGACGCAATCTAGAGTTACAGATCAATAATTTAGATTTTCAGAACTTTGGTGAAACACCATGTATTTGCAGAGGCAAGATCAAAGATTCTCTCTGAAATCCATTTGCTTAATATAGTGACTTGCAACTACAGTAGGACCATTGAATCAAGGGAATTTACAGAGCAGTTAACTCACTAGAGCCTGCTCAAGTTGCCATTGACTACAGTAAGCAACAGCATTTTGAGCACTGTGTCTCTCAGTATTGGTTGTTGGGCACACAGTGGGGATGTCCTCCTTATGGCCCTTCCAAGGACAACTTCTTCTTCTTCATGTGTCCTCGTAGAACATTGGTGATCAGTAGCCTGAACTGGTTTCTATCTAAGACTATTCTAAACAGAGCAGTTGTGTTCACTGTGGACCATTGGCTGAAGTTCTTAAGTCAGAACGTTCTTCTACACCCTGGGCCACGCTTCCCATCTATTTTTCCTTGAAGGATAACTTGCAGCAGATGGTAGCTCTTATTCAGCTTTATGTGTCCAAACACCTCAATTTTCTTCTCTTTACAGTATTGAGGATTTCTAACTTTTTATTCATACACTGTGATACAGCCACGTTAGTGACTCTGGCTGTCCAAGGTATCTTCAGAATTCAAAGACAACTGACTGACTGTTATAAGGAAGAAGGTTTTGATCTAAATCAGTAGTTCCTGTCCTTGGGTACCCAGATTTTCCTAGACTAAAGCAGCACACTTTAAAAAAAAACTTTTCATCACTAGCTGTGTTGGCCATTACTTGGGAGTTGTAGTTCAAAAATACCAGCAGATCCAAAGTTGGAACCACTGATGGACTGGTAACATATGTTAGGTGGACTGGTAACATATGTTACTAGAAGAATTACACTTTATTTCAACAAGCAACACAGCTGTTTCCCATAGTCTTTTTATTGAGGTCAATGCTTATTACAAGGGCATGAAATGTACCTCAGGGTAGTTGTGATTTTCCCTTCAGTGGTCAAATCAATTCAAATTCACATGGAAAATTCCTGTTTAGTAGTTAATAATCTTGATTTCAACTGATTCGACAACTGGGTGGGAACAGATGCAAAAAGTGCTACCATAAACATTCAGTCCCTGTAGACATGTTTGGTGAAGAAAAAGAGGAATATTTGAAAGGGTCTTAATAAAACCTTTAAAAATTGTGACACATATATAATTTTTTAAAAATGAGGCAAATGATAAAAAGCTTCCATTTGACCAAGAAGAACATATGTCTCGGTGGTCTTTCTTTGTGTACACTAAATAAAATCAAGAGAAACTACACTCACTGAAATCTGCGTATGACTGGTTAGATCTTTATCTTTTAAATTGTTCCCTGTTTATGTGCACCATGTGTGGCGCTTCCCTGTGGTTTGTTATTTTGCTTCAATAGCAGAGAGAGGAAACGAACAATGCTTGGCAACCCCACTGCATAGCACTGGGTAACCATGGAATCATTTGTCCACTTGTTAGGGCCCCTCCACAATGATTCAGCCATTCACCTCATTGAATCAATATTGAAGCTTTTAAGATTTATTATTTGGCAGTTCAGACAAAACGAACGAAACACATTCCTCATTTCTTCCCATTAAATCCATTTTTGTTATGTTAAGGATATTAATACCTTGTAAACTCTCTACTGGTATGGAACAATTTACATGATTCCTTTGCCCTTATGGTGAATCTAGATCTATATTGGCATTAACATTCCTGATACTCTGTGAAAGAGAACTTAAGGATTCCTGAAGCATTCTGCCAGTCTTGTATAATGGATGAATCCAATGCAAAGACAAAAGGAGTGGAAGAATGAACGTGGGAGCAAATCTGTTTTAAAATGTATGGGAAAAGCTTTGTAAACCTTTGTACTTACTTTGGAAACCCCGTATTTATTAAGCAAATAATTGATATCCAGGGTTACATATGCTGTCCTCAAATAGAATTAAAAAGAACTATATTAACTCAGAGTTTTATACACATGCAAACACGAAACAAACTTTACTATGGCAAATAAAAATTATAAATCAATTGTCAACTATAACTGCATTTTAAACACATAAATTTGACATTAAAAATAACAAAGAATCATGTTAAAATATACTGTATACAAATAATTATTATAAACATAATTGATTTTTAAATAATATTTATTTATTTATTTATTTATTTATTTATTTATTTATTTATTTATTGCATTTATACCCCGCCCATCTTCCCGTAGGAACTCTGGGCGGCTTACAGTAATGAATAGGAACAACACAATAAAATCAGACATCAAAATAGAGCAAAGACAAACTATAAGTAACAAATGGAGTAACAATCTGCTGAATGGTTTACTAGTTTATGTGGAACAAAAAAAACTCTACCAAACAATGTTTAAAAATCCAGACTTAACAATTCATAATTCCTCTCCAAAGTATTAAATAAAAATAAAATAAAAACCTCAATATCATAAAAAGAATTGAAGAGGGGGGAAATGTATAGAAAAAAGTAGGACTAAGTTTCAATGAATGGGCAAGAAATTTAATCAGAAACATTTTTGTTGCTTTGTATTTTCTTCCAGTGCTTTGAGGCCTAGTGAAGAGGACAAAACAGAACCAAACACACCCATCCACGTGCAAAAACAAAAGTGAAAACTTTTTCTTTTTCTTGACTCAATAGCAGCACCTCCTAAGAAATGCATCTTGTTCTTCCATTGGAGAGTTCAGTTTGTAACCTAGGACTTGCTTGTCCTCTGTGCACAGAAATTAGAATAATCTAATACTATGCATATTTTTTAGAAATTATTTGGAAAATATTAGAACACCCTGTATTAAAGTGTTTCATTCACCATGTTAAAATAAAACATTCCATAATCATTTTTCTTTTTTCTTTTTTTCTTTTTTTTTCAGAAAAAACCCAAAAAAAACTGTTCCCCCCATCAATTTTTCTGTTTTTTTCCAGGCCATCACATCTCTATGATGGATAGATAATAATCTTTGTCTAAAGCAAATATAGGAAGATACCGTTGGTACAGGATTGGAATCAAAAGGTCCTGAGGGAACAGGAATGCAAACGTGATGTGCTGAGAGAGAGAGAGAGAGAGAGAGAGTGAGAGAGGGAAAGAGAGAACATAAGAACATAAGAAGAGCCATGCTGGATCAGGACAACGGCCCATCTAGTCCAGCTTCCTGTATCTCACAGTGGCCCCACCAGATGCTTCTGGGAGCGCACGAGACTAGATATCTGTCTCCTGATACCACTCCCATGCATCTGGCCCTTGAAGTACCCCGTTTTTAGGCCTGGAGATTACACATCTCCATCACGGTTTGTAACCTCTGATGGACTTTTCCTCCAGGAATCTGTCCAATCCCCTTTTGAGGGCCAGATGCCATCACCACATCCTGTAGCAGGGAGTTCCACAGACTAACAACACGCTACGCGCTGGGTGAAAAAATATTTTCTTTTGTCTGTTCTTACTCTCCCAGCCCTCAATTTGAGTGGATGTCCCCTAGTTCTGGTATTTTGTAAGAGGGAGAAGAGCTTCCCTCTATCCACTTTACTCATGCCCTGCATAATTTTGTACATCTCAATCATATCCCCCCTCAGGTGCCTTTTTTCCAGACTAAAGAGCCCCAAATGTTTTAGCCTTTCCTCATAAGGCAGGTGCCCCAGCCCAGTAATCATTTTAGTCGCTCTCTTCTGCACCTTTTCCAGTTCCACTATGTCTTTCTTGAGATGCGGTGACCAGAATTGTACACAATACTCCAGGTGGGGCCTTATTATTGTTTTGTATAATGGCATTATAATATTGGCTGTTTTATTTTCAATCCCCTTTTTGATAATCCCTAGCATGGAATTGCCCTTCTTCACCGCTGCCATACATTAGGTAGATACCTGCATGGAGCTGTCCACCAACACACCAAGATCTCTTTCCTGATCTGTCACAGATAACTCAGAGCCCATGAGTTGATAGATAAAGTTTTGATTTTTTTTTTTTTGCCCCAATATACATTACTTTACATTTGGCTACATTAAATCACATTTGCCATTTTGCAGCCCATTCCCCCAGTTTGGAGAGATCCTTCTGGAGTTTATCCCTGTCTCCAGGTCATTTATGAACAGATTGAAAAGCACCGGTCCCAGGACGGATCCCTGGGGCACACCACTTTTCACTTCTCTCCATTGTGAAAATTTCCCATTGACACCTACTCTTTGTTTCCTGGATCTCAACCAGTTCTCAATCCATAAGAGGACCTGCCCTCTTATCCCCTGACTGTGCAATTTTCTCAGCAGCCTTTGGTGAGGGACTGTGTCAAAAGCCTTTTGAAAATCCAGATAGACTAAATCCACCGGTTCACCCAAATCCACATGCCTGTTGACCTTTTCAAAAAATTCTAAAAGATTTGTCAGACAAGACTTACCCTTACAGAAGCCATGCTGATTTTTCTCTCAGCAAGGTTTGTTCTTCTATGTGTTTTAAGATTTACTCTTGGATGAGGCTTTCCACCATCTTCCCTGGGACAGATGTAAGGTTAACTGGCCTGTAGTTTCCCGGGGCCCCCCTCCTTCCTTTTTTAAAAATTGGTGTGACATCTGCTATCCTCTAGTCCTCTGGCACTGTGGCCGTTTTAAGAGACAAGTTGCCTATAACCGTTAAGAGATCTGCAATTTCATTTCTCAGTTCCCTAATAACCCTTGGGTGGATGCCATCTGGGCCCGGTGACTTGTTAATCTTCAATTTATCAATTAGTCCTAAAAACATCCTCTTTTAAACCTGTATTTGATTTAATTCTTTAGTCAAGAGGTGCCATTCAGGCAGCAGAATCTGCTCACAGTCCTCTGTCGTGAAGACAGATGCAAAGAACTCATTTAATTTCTCTGCAATTTCCAAGTCCTCCTTAACCTCCCCTTTTCCTCCCTCACCATCCAGAGGGCCAACTGGTTCTCTGGCAGGTTTTCTACTTCTAACATATTTAAAGAAGCTTTTATTATTACTCTTTATATTGCGAGCCATGCATTCCTCAAAATCTTTCTTTGCCTCCCTTATCATCTTCTTACATTTCTTTTGCCAGAGTTTGTGTTCCTTTTTATTTTCCTCATTTGGGGAGGATTTCCATTTATAGAAAGACCTCTCCTTGTGCTTTAGAGCCTCTCTAACTCCACTCGTTAACCATTCTGGCACCCTCTTGGACTTAGAGGAGCTCTTCTTTCTTTGTGGTATGCACTTGTGCTGGGCCTCTATTATCATTGTTTTAAACAGGCTCCATGCGCTCTGAAGAGATTGGATTCTTCTAACCTTCCCCTTCAATTTTTTTCTAACTAGTTTCCTCATTTGAGGGAAGTTTGCCCTTCGGAAATCAAGGGTTTTTATGTCTGATTTGATTGACACTCTTCCTCCAACATGCATGGCAAAGGAGATTGCAGCATGGTCACTGTTCCCCAGAGGCTCAGTGACATTCACATCCCTGACCAGGTCCTGAGTATCACACAGTATTAGATCCAGAGTTGCCTGTTCTCGGGTGGGCTCCATGACAAGTTGCTCTAAGGCACAGTCATTCAGCAAGTCGAGAAACCCAGTTTCTCTTTCTTGCCCGGAGCTCACATTGGCCCAGTCAATGTGGGGATAATTGAAGTCCCCCCATGATTCCTATCCTATCCCTCTTAGACACCTCCATGATTTCTCTCCTCATTTCAAGGTCCCCCTCAAGTTTTTGATCTGGTGGACGATAGAATACCCCAACTATCACATCACTCCTTGGACTTCATAAAACCTCATGCCCATTAATTGTGTCTAATACTAATAATGCATTTGTTTTCTAACACTCAGCTCTAGTTGCAAAGCACAGCAGTAGTTCTAGTGTTTGTATTATCGAAGGCTTTGCTTAGTCTTTACTTATGGTCTAGTTCTAGTCTTTACTTATGCATCTGTTTTGCCTTCTTGTGGTGCAATCTAACTACTGCTTACTCCAGGTTGATAAGGCTGCAAAGATGAAGGCTAGGAAGATGTTCAGCAGGCTTCCTTCAGTAGGCTGCTGCTGGAGCAACAACTACTGGCAGTTGCTTAATCATGTAGATAAGGAAAAACTGTTTTCCCTATTGCACAATGCTAGAACTAAGGGGCACTCCATGAAACTTTTGAGTACTAGATCTCAAACAAATAAGAGAAAGTAATTTTTCACCCAGAGGATCATTGGTCTATGGAACTCCCTGTCAGAAGAAGTGGTGACAGTTGTCAGCCTTTACAGCTTTAAGAAAGGATTAGACTAGTTCATGGAGAACAAGGGTATCAATGTTTATCATTATGGATGCCTGAGGACAACCTCCAGGTTGGAGAGATAGGCAGGATATCTCTCAATGCCATTTGTAGGGAATTCTAAGTAGCTGAAGACATCTGCTTGGGAATACCCTGAAGCAAATAGTGAGCCACTCTGTGAGACAGAATGCTGGACTGGATGGGCTGTGGCCTGTTCCATCAAGGCTGTTCCTACGTTCTTATATTCTTATGCCTAACCAAAATACTACTCCTGAGTATAACCATGAGAAATTGAGACTGAGGAAGAGTAGACTTTCCAAGATTTGCTGGTAATCCTAGCACCCTAATACTCAACACGTTGTGTCAGCAAGAGTGGACAATGGGCTGTTGTCCAACTCAAGTTGTAGAAACAGACAATAGCCTTGCTGCAGAAAAGACAGATTAAATCAAGACAGACTGTGCTTCTGGGGTTTGCAGACTACTTATAAAATATACAATATATACAGCAGTACCTGGAACTGATTCCTTCTTTCAGAAAACCTCAGGAACATAGAAATCCAGTTGAGTACATAACTGCAGCATTGAGAACAGAATATCTAATATCCAACAGCTAGCAACCAAATAGCCATTGATCAAACAGCCAACAAGACATGTGCTTGATTAAACAGTATATATAACATCATTATCCAATCACCTTGGTTCGTTACAACACCTGATTCAAGCCTTGTACACTTGGGTACGTCTCTGTACACCTCAGCTTTTCACCTTACTTCTAGTTATGCTTCCAAGATCTTGAAGCTTTCACCTCTCCTTCAAGGCCTACAAACCAGCACAGTGATGGGTGCTTCAGTCCTCCTGGTTTCAGTTGGGTCAAGGGCAAGTAGGTATGCACTGGCTAGGAGTTAACAAATTCAAAACCTGATGAGGTCAGTGGAATCTATTCCCATGTGATGCTTAAGGCTGAGACATACCGCAAATTCTCACAATCTGTTTCCAAGCCTATCCACACTATAGAAGGTTGATATTTAAACCCACAAACCAATCTAAGATGAAATATTACCTCAAATATGACTATTTGGATAAGGTGCACAATTTACAGGCCAAAAGCAATTATCTTACCAAACATCTACTCCATATCGACAACTAATAAGTAGTATAATTCTAATCAACATTTGGTAAAATGATAGCGAGATAACCAATCCACCCTTGGGGAGTTCACAGAATACGACTTTATTATTTGTATAATATAAGCCCTATTTCTATTTCTGTAGGCCTCCTTCCTTTAAAATTACTCTTTATACACCAACACCTTTCTCTCAGTTTCTGTTTATTTAACTCATTTATTCCCTGGCATTTCCTGAAAATTCTGAACCTCACAAGGCCATGGAACTCAGCAAGTTCCTGCAGCTGCATATACAGGAGCCCCAAAATGATTAATACTACTAACCCTGCTAACAATATGCACTATTAGGATAACTGAAGTAATTTACATAAAGAAGGAGAAAGGCTGTTCTCACATTAGTATTCATGGGTTGTGCAGTTACTGTCCTGCTCATCAAGTTGGAAATATATCCTTTTGTACATTGATGAGAAAATGTCCTTAGGTACAAATGGTTACAGAATGGAGACAAGTAGGGTCAAACCAAACCACCCTCACTTTGTTTTCTCCAAGGAAGTATGCCCTGCTCAAATAATGTTTAGCTGACCCAAAGGTTTGTCGCCTCTGTCTCGAGAAAGCTAGGTTGCAAATCTTTCACCCTGGTCTTCCCACATTTTAAACTACTGGCAAATCTACTGCTAAAAACCCATCTGCACTGCATTCATCATTTTAACATACTGTAGATGGTTTGCTAAAGATGCATCTCCAGCAACACGTGGCCACAATATATAATTAATATTGTCATAAAATTTGCTAAAGACAACCCATAAGTTTGTTTCAGTTTTCAACACTGATTCCAACTTTGTTATGAAAAATCTTCCTGTAATAATGACAGTGGGGACTGAGATTAAAGATGGGCACGACCAGGAAAAATGACGTTTCAAATTGTCATGTGTCGGAGCCCGTTTGGGCTCGTTTCCGTTTGTCATGAAATTTTTCAAGCATTTGTCATTTCGTTTGTTGTTTTTTCGTCTGTCGTTAGTACTGGTTTGGGGGGGAGGGTAGCGGGCTCCTGGAGGCACCTCTCTGGGGTGGGTGCCTCCTCTGGCCTGCTAAGAAGGGAAGGCATTTAGTGGGCTCCTGGAGGCACCTCTCTGGGGTGGGTGCCTCCTCTGGCCCGCTACAAAGGGGAAAGTACGGTAGCCATTGCGTTTGTGTATGCGTACCAAGTGGCACTGGCAGAGGCACCTCTCTTTTGGGTGCCTCTACTCTGACTCACTAAGAAGGACAGCATACTGGCATACTGGCATACTGGTGTACGGTGCACTTGGGCTGGGGAGCGAAGTGAGAGAGGACCCTTATGGGCGCCCTACGGCTCACTAAGAAGGGAAGTGTACTTCGTAGTAGTGCAATGCGAGTACAGATCTGGCTTAGGGTTAGGGCAAGGGCTAGGGTTAGGGTTACGGGTAAGGTTAGGGTGAGTTAGTGGGCTGCACCTCTGGGTGCCTCTGACCCACTAAGAAGGACAGTGTACTGGCATATGGGTTAGGGTTAGGGTTAGGGTTAGGGCTAGGGCTAGGGTTAGGGGGCTTTTTATGCCCGACTGGCACATCCCAGAAGTCTCAGTCAAAACCTGGCCAAGTGGCCATGCGATTGGTGGAATGGCTCCAAAAATTTGCATGGTCCCATCCCATGGCCAGCCCATCATTGCGCACTGTGCAGGTGTAAATAAATAAAAATAAAAATAAAATAAAATAAAATCAATGGAGACGTTTTATTGCAAGACAAACCCACTGTTGCTACTGTAAAAATTCAGGCAGTTAAAATAGCTAATTTTCGCATGTTTCTGTGGTGGTTTGGTGTGTTTTTGGACCATGATTTCATTGTGGTCGCCATTTTGGATCCCCCGCCCGCACCGCATGGCATGGCGAGTTGGCGAGACGACGAGAATGCCCCCCCACCAGATCAGCCCAGGACAGGAGAGGGGGGGAGGCCGGGGACCCCCCCGAAACCACCCCTCTGGTAGGTGCCCTCACTCAGGCAGGCATATTTTCGCCGGCTTTTTTGGCTGGGAATCAGGTTGTTTTTTTAAAACTTTTTTTCTGTGCCGCTTGGCATCGCGCGATCGTGGCAATGGCATGAATGACAACGACAAATCAGACCCAATTTTTCTTTTATCGGTTCGAGTTTGAGTTCTGGCGGAGTAATTGTCGTTACCGTTTCTGTTACGTAACGGAAACGAGGAACAGAAACGGAAACGAGAATTTCGCCAAGTCGTGCCCATGTCTAACTGAGATATCAGTTTGCCAGCTACTGACAACTACAATTTTCACCGAAGACTTGGATTTCAAAATAGTTTTGGATTTGCCTTGCTGAGTACTTAATGACACAAACGGATGAAATCTTTCCCATACTTTCCTACTATCTGCAGAAACCAGAGATCCCAAGAAAAGCTATTAAATTAAAATACATCTTTTCACTTCATGGAAGTTGTTAATATATGCAAAGCAACTAGTTTCTCAACACATGCTTTGCACTGTGAAACATGGATGGATTATAAAATCAGAGAAATATTGAATTTTCTAAGTAAATGGTACTCCATTAATAAATAAACATTATTAACCAACTACTTCAGCTTATCTCAATGTTATTATGTGATTATGTGGAATTTTCATCAATGTACACAGTACTATTCAAAGTAGCATAAAAATAACAGGCCTCTGCTTTGAGGAAATGACCCTATCTTTCGAAATCAGAACTGAAAGCCATTTCTGCTTTTGAAAAGAAAGGGATGACAATGTCAAATATTGTATAAATATGGATGCAACAACCTGAATAATAATTTTTTTGTAATACAATTTTTGAAAGATGAATTGACCCATAAAACAAATTAAATTCATTTTACAAGGCATCACTGTATATGGATCCTTATGGAACCAGAAAATGTTTCCATGACTTTCATAATGTAAACCATACAAATGGCTTCTGTGTGAACAGAGAAAATAGGAAATCAAACAGTTCATGTATCTTTTCCAGTACAGTGGTACCTCTAAAGACAAATGCCTTGTAAGACAAAAAAAAAAACTCGTAGGAAGAAAAATTTCCGGGAATAGGCATGCTTTGCATGACAAAAAAAATCCCAATGGAATGCTTAGCAAGATGAAAAACTGTTCCGCATGTATCCAGGAAAAAAAAACCACTGGTTGTTTTTGTTTTTATTCTAGCCTCTGGAATCGATTAATTCATTCTCAATGCATTCCTATGGGAAATCTCATTTCATAAGACTAAATTTTCTTAAAACAAAGTGACACATAGCCTCTGGAACAATTAATCAATTTCCAATGCATTCCTATGGGAAACCATAGTTTGCAAGACAATATTTTCTTAAAACAAATTGACCTGTAGAACAAATAAAATTTGTTTTAAGAGGTACCATTGTATGTGAATGCCATGGTGTGACAATATAGTCCAAACATCTAACCATGAGGATCACTGATTTTAACATCAGTTTCTTCAGTTACCACTGTCACAACCATTAATCCCATCTCTTTGATTGTACGAAATATAATAACAGCAGATACAAGGCAGAACAATGACCAGAAACATGGCTCCTCATTGGTCTGCATCATTTGATTGGACAGAAAATGTGGTTCTTCCACCAAAGAGAGGTTATGCATGGAGGCATCTGGGATTTTATCATTCTAACTGTACTTCCATAAGAGATCTGAAATGTGTCAGCATTTTTACAGGGTGAAAAATCATATTTTTTTAAAAAAGGTAAAGGAAAGGATCAGTTAGACGAGGCATGTTCAAAGTCAGGCCCGGGGGCCAAATGCGGCCCATTTTCAAAATCTGAGCAGCTCTTCTCCCTGCAGTCTTAGCCTGTCACACATCCCCGCCAGCTGGCCATTCCCGATATTGCATGGAGGCGTCAGCTTGCAGTTTTACAGTTTACCTGCCCTCCCTGCCTCTGTCTGTCCCCCCCCACCCCAGCCACGTGTCCAGCCTACCCATCCCCAGCTCAGTTGCTGCAGCGTCCTCCCTGCATCCTTGCATGTTATAGAGACTTGTCCAAAGTCCAGCCTGGGGGCCAAATGTGGCTGAATGGCTGCCCCCTCACATTTTCAACTCGCAAAATTTGGCCCTTCTTGCAAAAAGTTTGGACATCCCTGAGTTAGACTTTGCAATGTACCTGCATGTACTTGCAACTTTGAAATAATCATGGAATTTCTATGCATGATTCGCTGCCACTGCAGGACCATGCTTGAAAGTATCTGCGAACTTCTTCATTTAGTCTGTAATCTGAAAGAGGTTTAGTGCTGAACTAGTCATTTAAGAACTTTATGCATCCATGAGCATCTGGGCCTTGGGTACATGTTTTTTGCAATATGGCACATATTTTCAATGTGTTATCTGTCTCATGATTTCTAGGGTGTAATCTGTGGGCACTCATGGGGCCAACAATGGGACAGTGGTTTGGGGATGAAACATTAGGTGGATATATGAGGCTCTGTGGCTTGGACCCATGTTTTCATGCCACTGCTGAGTCATGCACTGAAGGACCCATGGTTTCTGTAGTGTAATCTGTTGGCACAGATGGGGACGATGATTGGACAGTGGTTTGAGAGTGATCTTAGAGAAAACAGGCAGAATTTGAGAACCCATGGTTTGGAGACATTTTTTCCACCACTGCACAGCCATGAACTGGATGACTCATGGTTTTTGTGGCATGCTTTGTGGGCACAAATAGGATCTATGAAATGAAAGTGGTTCAGAGTGTATTCCATTAAAATCAAACAAAATCATGTGGGTCGGTGGCTGGGGTCCATGCACGCCCATGTGCTGAAAGATCCACGATTTCTGTGGTGAAAGTTGTGGATATAAATTTACAATTTGGTGGTAAACTGGCAAGGATCACATGTAAAAATCATTGGAAATCACAAGAATCCCTTGTTTCATAGATCCGCCTTTTATCCTGACCCAAACTTGGAATAAATCTGATAGCTGTCCACAATGTCCTTGTCCTTTCTCTGTTTCTCTCTGTTCAGAGAAGCAGCAAGAGCATCTGTAACCACATGCACACAAACCTGAAGCAGTCTCTCGGCCTACACAGTCATGATCCCGGCGCATTCACACACATATGCAAACATGTGTTCGCACACAGTACAGCACGTCTATCCCCAAGTCGAGACAGCCACGTGGGAAGCACTGAGATGTCAAATATAGTACATTTCTTCCTGACGGGTCTTGTCGCTCTCCTATCATTTAAACCCTCTGGATTGGCAAGAATCAGTTTATGCAACCTATTCTCGAAAGCTTTCACAGCCAGGATCTTATAGTTGTGGTGAGTGGTGTTCTGGAAGAACTCACAACTATTAGTCTGTGAGATTCTCAGTCATCCAGAGGAGTTTATCTGGAAGTTGAGTGATGGCAACTGAACTGCTTTTTCTTGAGAGATAGAAACGTTTTCCTGCTCATCCAAACAGCTTCATCAGTCTTCATCAATCAGACTGATGAAGCTGTTTCGATGAGCAGCGAAATGTTTCTATCTCTCAAGAAAAAGAAGTCCAGTAGCCATGACTCAACTTCCAGAACAACTATTAGTTTATATGAGGTGTTAAAGAGCCGTCTGTATCGATTTCACAAGCCACCTGCTTTTCCCCGACTCCTACATAGTATGAGTCACTGACAAATTCCTTCGGCCTTGAAAGCGGGATAAGGCCGGAGGGAAAGATATGTGCGCATGCGTAATTTTAAAACACATAAACGCGCCCCCTCTTCTCCGACGCCGGGGAATCCCACGGTCAATCCCCTGGGCCCTGGCGAGCCCGTTCTGCGCTTGCGCGCAGCCTCCCGGCCTCTCCTTGGCCCTTTAAGCAGGACTCGGGGAAGGAGGAGGAGGAGGAGGAGGAGGAGGAGGTGGGGCTAGTTTGCAGACGTGGCGCCGGCGCCTCTGAGCCGCTCATTCGTGGCCGGCGCTTGGGCCTGTCCCTATGGAGGAGGCGCGAGGAGGTCGGGCGGCCGGGGGCCTGCGGACATGACGCTCGCCTGGGCAAGGACAGGTATCGCCCGCCTCACTCAGGGCCGGCTGTGGGCGCTTGGTCTGGCGGGGAGGGCAGGGCAGAGGGCAGAGGGCGGCGGCGGCGGTCCGGCGGGCTCCTCCAGAGTCCGGTTTATTTAATCCGATTCCAAGCCCGGGTTGAAGAAGAAGAAGAAGAAGTCCGCGCGGCGGGAGGGCAGAGGGTCGATTCGGGCCGCGCTGGGGGTGGTGGGCTTCGTCCTTCGGGAGCCTTGCCGGTGGCTCTGGCCCGGGTCCTGGTCGTGAGGAGCCCGGCTCTGTAAGAACCTGGGGACTTTTGGCTTTCCAGGCACTATTTGTTTTTCTTGGGGGGTGGGTGGGTCCGTCTTTCCTTTGCTTTTTTTTTAAATGTACGGTTTAAGCAGGTGCACCATTTCTCCCCAAACGGCAGCGGCGAAGAGGACTTTGCTGCTGAGTCCCCCATTAAAAAGCAGAAACATAAAGTGGACCCTTGTATAACAAACAGTTTGTATAACATAAAATCTGTACAACATAAAAAAATCCGGAGATAGTGGCAATTTGCTTAACAATTTACAATCTTTATTTGCAGCCACAGGCCCAACCAATAAAAATAGGATTACTCCATTTTCAATGCATTCCTATGGGAAATTTGTATAAAGGATAATTTTCTTAACATAATTTCATTTGGAACGAATTAATTCCTTTACAGAAGGTACTACTGTACTGTATTCTTAAAGCCTCCAAGGTGAGGTGGCTTCGCTGCCTGATGGGCGGTATAAAAATCCAATCAATCCATCAGTATTGGATATCATGAACGTGGGCGGTAGCTGGCTTCTTCACACGCTTTGGCCGACGGTAGTTCTCTTCCTCAGATGCTCCTGTACTTCCTCTGCCCTCTGCAAACTTTAGCCAAATATAATTTGCTACCCATTTGCATGCCTGGCTATTTTTTACTGGAACAGGCCGCCCGCTAATACAATTGTTGTGGTGTTAAAAGTCAGGCTGAAACCCCTACTCCGGTTCCCTCTCTCCCAAATTAAAAGGGCATAAAAGAGTTGTTTAAGGGAAATGCTTACACCCAGTAGGGATTGAATGGTGTTAATATGTGTCTCAATACTGTACTATATGTATTTATCTCCTGTTGATGGACACTGGTAAAGCACACAGAGGAAGGGCTGTGAAGCCTCTTCTATCCTTTAATTAAAAATAGGTGGACTTCTTTATGAAGTCACTAGCATACAGACCTGCCAGAAAATTTATTTATTTATTTATTTATTTATTTATTTATTTATTTATTTATTTATATTCATATACCACACCAGTTTCCCAAAGGGAACTCTGTGCGGTTCACATAAAAGCACAGAAAAGCCACAAGATAATAAAAAAGATTAAAAAGATGAAAACAATTAAAAAAGGAAAAAAGTAATTGGCAAGAGGCATAAGACTAATAGTAAATACAAATTAGGAAAAAACAAATAAACAAACAAAAACCCTTAATACAAACCCTAGCGATTGCATCTAACTCAGGTTTCATTATATTTGTAACCATTACAGTTCCAGTAGTTTTGCATTTTTGTTGCACTTGCTCCTTTGAAGTGTAATGTAGAGCAAAGCCTTTCTAAATTAAGCATTTATTTTGTTTTAAATCATAAACTGTGCCAATATGCTTTTCAAATTTGTTTTTACAGTAATATGTGTGATGCAAAGCATACAGTAATGTATGACACACCAGCCAGAGTGGCCTTGTTGCTAGATGGTGCTGTATATAAGTCCAATAAATAAATAAATAAAAAGCATACTTAATCTTCGTACTTGATCTGTGTCTCTGAACAGTTACCCTGTTTTTGTTTTCCATCTTATTCTTAGAACTATCCTGACAGGATGGCAGGAAAAAGCCAGAATTTCAGTTTCCAGCTCCCAGCTGTTGTGCAGCCTACATTGGATAGCCACTTATATCAATTTGGGAATGGTGTAAGTTCTGACAGTGATGTGTTGGAAGATGAAGTGGAGTTGTATGAACTTCGACCCCGGGGAAGGGAGAAAGTCCGGAGAAGTACATCAAGGGAGAGAGTGGATGATGTCGTATTTATAACCAAGGATATACAAGAAGGAGACACTTTAAATGCTATAGCTCTTCAGTATTTTTGCACAGTAAGTCTGTATGCAACTCCATCTGATGAAATTCATATAAATGCAGCCTTTGCATATTTAGATACAGAAAGTTTTTAAATGATACCTTGCAAACAATTAGGAGTATTAATTGCCAGAACCTACTACAGTATATACATCCCTTTAATATTTGCTAAATTGAGAATGTACAGGAAAGTGACTGGAAAATATTTGCCTAAGTTTTAGTTATATTAGGAGGTTGTTCCAAAACTTAATTGGCCCAAAGGGGTAAGAAGAAAGAACTTGGTACAAGTGCACACATGCATGTATAATAAATAAATAAATAAATAAATAAATAAATAAACTGACTTATCTTTAGGAACTTAAAGGACCAAATTATTGTTGACTTGGGTAAACCATTTTGTATGGAAATTATAAAGGTCAAAATTCTGTTGTTTAATGTAATAAATTGCGCTAGGGTTGACCCATTGAATCATGGGGATTTGATGAGTCAGCTCCCTGTGGGCTCCACTGATTCAATGGGCTGACTTTTACAGTGACTTACTTTATTCTGTTTAGTGAGTCAACACAATCTTTTGATTCAAGTTAGCCTACTCTGACCTTCTATGCCAAGCATGTCCAAAATTTGGCTCTAAAGATGTTTTGGACCACAACTCCCAGAATTGCAATCCTGTATTTCCAATGGCAAAGGACTGTGGGAGTTGTGGTCCCAAACATCTGGGGGGCCAAAGTTTGGACATGCCTATGCATATGAAGCAATGGGTTGATGTTCTTGAAAGCTTATGCCAAATATATTTGTTCTTTTGACGTACTAGATTTTATTACTGTTGTTAAATGTACAGCACAGCTACTATATGATGTTGATATATGTGATGCTAAATAGTTAGCTGTTGACAACTACAGTACTATGTTGTCAAAATGACATGTACTGAATTTCTGATGTAAGAGATACTTGTCCCCAAGATTAGGTTTAGGCTGTACACTGCTATGAGAAAATGCACCTTCTGCACCCACTCCATCAATTTTGCAATGCTGTTAAGTTGTGCTTATAGTGTTAAGAATAATATATCTATACCACTCAGTTACGGTTGTCTCAAAATAAAGCTTTCTTGTGCAGGTTTCAAATCTAAACACTACCTCTAACTGAAATTGAAAAAAGAAATGTGCAGAACATGTAACAGATGGATTTTTATTTTTGCAGAATATTCACTTTTCTAATTAGAATGTAAATGACCCACACAATCTGGAAACAAGGTGGGAAGAATCAGTGAACTGAGATGCCAAGCCTCCTCATTGTGTCCTTTTATATTGGTAGTGTAAATACTTTCAAACTCGCCTATCTGTGCTTGTCATGTGGCCCAATGTAACAATAGGCCTTCAAAGTATAGAAAGCAGTATACTTTTCTTAAGGTGCGATTCACAAAACATACTTATGACGCAGAGGTCTTTATCTCCATTTCGTATATGAGCACACTGAAATGCCCCAATTATATTTTGCATCAAAATAACAGTCCTATGCCATCAGAAAGTGCCATGGCCACAATTCTGTGCTAAGCAACAGTCTATGATCTTGTGAGATCCCAAAGTTTGTTCCTACTTTTCCACCATAGAGATTTTTCTTTTAAGGGACAATGAGGTTTCATGTTTTGGAATGAGAAACTCACATTGTATCACTTGATTAGTATTAGTACCTTGTGAATCCTCAGAGATTTCCATGTGATCAAAAGGTGGTTGGACTTCTATTTCTGAACAATAGTTTCTTAAGACCTGGAGAACTTAGACATGGAGTGTGGAGCTTGTCATATAGCACAGGAGAGAAGAACTGCATGCTTTTTCAAGCATGAGGTCTTCAGATCCTGGTTCTGTTATTAATGACTGTACTGTATTTTGCCTTTTTTGGTCAAATACTTCTTTAGAATGGTGAATAGCTTAGAACATTATTAAATAATCCTTTGTAACAAGTTAGTGCTTGTTTCCTAATACATTTTTGCTTTTATTTTACCTTTGACTTTTGGAGTCCAAGGAACTGAAAATAGAAAGGGCCAGAAAAGTTACGACAGAGCATAGATGAATTGCTTACTTGTTTATGGATGTCAAGGATACTCATTGAATTCCTCATTCTTGTTAATTTGAGCAGTCAGAAGATAATTGGTGAGAACTTTCAAAGCCCTGCAAGCAGGGTGGATTTGATTTAAATTTATTTAAATTAATATTTAAAAAACTTGATTTTTTTTGAAAATGTAAATAAAGTTGATAATAAAAATATAAATTATGATTTAAGTTAGCTTGATTTAAAATCAATGATTTTTGCACCCTCCTTTCAAAATTCTTCACTTTGAGACAAAAAGGAATAGGGCATTTGAAGCTCTTGATCTCTTGATGCACTACTGTGAATAGGGAATCTTTTTACATTGTTCTAATTATTTGAGATTGCAAATTTAGGGTTTTCATAAGCTGTACGCCATAATCATCACAATTATACAAAAGTAAGGCTTGACATATCTCACTTAGAATGTAATGAGTCTGTCTCATATATTAGTTTCACCCTTTGAACTGACTTACTGAAATAAATGAACATTTGCACAATATTCTAATTTTTTGAGTTTCACCTGGAATGTAGCTTAGCCAATGAGAAGTCCATAAAATAAATTCTGCCCCCTAGCAAGGAGTTGCTCCTAATTCATTTTGTTCTGACAACTATTTTACTTTTCATGGTGAACTGGAAAGTCAAGGAGGAGACTCCAGGCCAGTCCCCATGTATGCTAGAAATCTAAAGGATTTGAAGCTGGCCTGGGTAATTGAGTGGCAGTAACGTACCAATACTGATAGTTAAATTTGTACTATGAAAGGACTAGATATAATTCGGAACGTATGGTAGTTGTTTCAATAGGCCTTATTCACTTCATTATATCTTTGTTTCAGGTAGCAGATATCAAGAGAGTGAACAATCTTATTACAGACCAGGACTTCTTTGCCCTGAGAGCTATTAAGATTCCAGTGAAGAAGTTCAGTGTATTGACTGAGACACACTGCTTCCCCAAAAGTAGGCAAGTTTCAAGAGCTGCTTCTGCATCACACTCTGAAGAATTTCTGGATGTACCCCCAGCTGCTGAGTCGTTCTCCTCCAATGAGACTGTTGGTAACTTCTTAAAGGAAGTAGACCGTGATATAGAACAAATAGTGAAATGCAATGCCACAAAGAGAGAGAATCTTAATGAAGTTGTTTCTGCCTTATCGACCCAGCAGTCAAACTTTGAACCAGATGGTAAGCCCATCAAGCAGAAAGATCCTTATTACGGAGCAGACTGGGGAATAGGATGGTGGACAGCAGTAGTAATAATGGTAGTGGTTGGCATAATAACGCCTGTTTTTTATCTTTTATATTATGAAGTGTTAGTTAAAGTGGATGTTAGTCATCATTCTACAGTGGAATATTTATCTGTTACATCGCCATCTGAATCAAAGCCATTTGGGGATGAAATAAATCAGAACATTTCATGAAAACTGAAGTTTTTCCTTTTACATCATGAAGATTTCGGAGTCTATTCAACATACCATGTGAAGAGAGAAGAATAACAGGTCCTGTATGGAGCGGGAAAGCAGCTTTCTTTATTCTAGTAATAAAAGATAGGGCACCTTTAAAACCTTGCTGTGTTTATGGAAGAATACTTGGTAGACATATTGTTGATAAGTTCAGTATGTTGATAAATCAAATGCAAATTGCTGGATTTCACCAGAGTATATCTAAGCAGTTGCAGTCCTATAGAAGCTAATGGGAATGAATCACATTCAAGTGAAAGATCCTTAACGTAATGTGAACTTTGAAAAACCTTTTGTAACGTTTGCAGAAAAGTAAATATTTAATCATGACAATTGTCACTACGCAGGTCCTTTGTATTTTAAAAGTACAATGCATTCTCTTCCATCATGATAATAATACAAGAATTAGAAATAGGTCATTTTATCAGGTCTGTTAATCACGATGAATTTTTCTGGTGGTAAATTTATCATAAGCTATTCACAAACAGGGCCCTTTTTTAGTAAACAGCTTTGAAGAGGGGAAAACTTTGAGCTGAAGGAAAGGGGAATGCTGAAATATTCTCACAGTTAACTGCCTTGTTCCAAAACTCCTATCTCCCATTTCTCGTGCCCCACTGTTGCTGTTACTCAATCTCTGGCTGTTTCTGTATATCCATTTTGGAACAGAACAAACAGATAACTTTATTCTTCCTTACCTCTTCCTTTGAAAAGAGCGGGCATCAGAATTCCAAGGTGTACATTATGATGTGTAACTGGTAGTTAACATGATAGGTGATCTGTCAGGTAAACTGAAATCTTGGCATTTTTAGAGACAATAATTATCATTCCCTGTGAAACCTATTCATTCAGGCAGTTTTCACTACTATAGAACTGATTATAAAACCTACTTTGAAGGAACTGTAAATGGAAGCTATCAACCATAGCGTTGACCTTGCTGCTGGAGCTACATGGTTTCAACCTGGGGAACTGCAACACTGCCTTGAAATCTAAACTTCTAGTCATTCCACCACTGGCATGTTACTTAGCAATAGAAGAGCTGAATTATTTTAACCTCTTTGGTGCAGTTTAATTTTATTATCTTAAGAGCAGTGAAGTCTGTATGTCTTAAAAAGATGTGATCTGCTACTTTGTTAAACCTATTTGCATTATAAAATTTGTTGGATATTTTTTCAGCATTTTATTCATGCAAAATCTTCCACTTAGCAACTCAAAGTATTTAAAGTGAACTTAAATCTTCTTTGTATCTCTTTTATGCCAAAGTTTCATGTTGACATGTTGGCTACCAGGACACATGGATAGCTAATGCAGCTGACTGCATTTTGCAGACATGGGTCACTTAAACTCATATGAATTCACTACAAGGAGATCCTCATACTGTCTCGAGGCAAGTGCTTACTAAATTGTGAACTGTTTTACATACTAGCTTGCAAAGTACAGTAGTTGAATTTGATTTGGATGATGCATGCTTTCCTATAACCCCAGCTGAGTATGCCCCTTTGTGAGCGCAGATCTGTTTATCTTCTTCTAAGTTGTAGCCTTTTGTCACATTGTTGTCACTTTTTCATGTTTTTGGCTGCAAACATTTCTAGAGCAGAGCTTATTCCATTTGCATGATATGTAGTGCTTGAATTCCGGATCATGCAGAGAAAATGTTCAGCAGATGAGGAAAATTATGGAAGCAAATGTCTTCTACATATATATGGAACACAAGATACTTATGCTGCTCCTGAACACCCACCCACACACACAAAATTGTTATTTGACAGTACTTTCACCAGGACCAACCAAACTAGCATACGTTTTTGGGTTCCTCTGAACTATTTTATCAGACTGAATGCTAATTAAAAGCAGCAAAGAGGTGAGAAACAAAGCCCCTCCCTCTTTTTTAAGGTTTGTAAAAGCTATCTAGAGGTATTTATAGGAAAGACATTGGTGTAGGAACAGCTTTTCAGAAAGAAACACACTTATGTCTTAGAACTTGGATGAGTGTCTGGTTTGGTACTGTTGTTGAGATGTCGAATGTAATAGTTGTTACGACTTCTTGCTCCAGAAAGGATAGCTGAGGAGAAAAAGTACGAGCTTGAGGAAAAAGAAACTTTTTGAATTCCGGTGTCAGAATTTGCAACCCAATATGGCCAATGCTCCAAAAACAGTGACTTTTCAAAACTCTTGGCTGGATGGACACTAGAATAGATAGCCACTGCCTAAATACATACTGCAACAGCATATTGGTTTCAGTAGGATAGCTAATTCATTACTTACCTGAAATTACATTCTGGCACATCTAGTCAGACAAGCATGGTTGGATCTAGATCAGATCTAGCCCCAGAAGTATAATTTTTGATTTGAGGACTACCCCTTAAGCTAATGGAGTACCACATCCCAGCTATCCAATTTCTTCGTAATTGTTCTTTCTTTTGTTGGATGAGATTATCAAGCAGATGTAACATACCTTTTAAAGCAAGTTACATACTGAGATAAATGATACATTTTAAAGCCTTGTTTATTGCCTTGGAGATGATGATAATATTTGTTTTGATTTTAATTGGAAGCTTCTTATTCCTTCACCCCACTGCCTCACTCACGTTCCAAGACTCCCTAGATCTCCTGTTTTCACCTGAAGAAGCCTTTGCGAGCCTTGGGTTGAGGGAGTAGCCTTTAATAGCTGAATGTTGCTACTGTTGGCCCTTCTGGCAAGATCAGGACCACCACCACTGATCCTGTTGCAAATTGTAACTATTAAAAGCTCTTTCCCCCCCTTGCATTCTGACACCCCCAAAGCATTTTCCAGGTCAAAAGGGAGCACTAGAGTACCTCAACCTGAGCTTTTGGGGCTTTTCATTAAATTAAATATATCTGTTACAGGCTGATAATATCCTTAATTTTCAGTGCAAATTTACATCTTTGGGATTTTGGTCAATAACTGAATATTATGATGCACCAAATCAGAAAATTGGGCTTTGACTTAGCTCAGGGATCTGTGCCTTATGTTCATAATTTAACAAGGCAAATTCATTGTATTTTGTGAAAAGATGAATACAGTATTACATTCATGAAATAGAAGGTGTCTGCTGAATTATTCTCAACAGTTGTTTATTAATGATATTTATATATTTTCTGTATACAAATGAAATATGCAGTGGCATTAAGAAGCTGAAAGTTGACTTCCCTTCATATGTATTGTTTCTCTATGTGTTGCTCTTTTCCAAAGTATTTTGTGGCATTACTGAAGATATTCTCATCATGTGGTAAATTTGTGATTTGGTATAAAAGTTAACTCAAAGTTATAGAAGAAATGGGAACAAATATTTTTAAATTGCACTTTCTACTAGATCTTGACAGTTGCACACATCAAATCTTGCACCTGTGATTTATTTAATAATACTTTTTAGCTTGTGTAAGAATGCTTAAGAAATTAAATTTGGGCTATGTCCAGTTTTTGACCCAATTAAGGGGAGACCCAATGATCAATGAGACTTCTGTTACTGTTGACTAAGAAGTACTTTAATTCAGTATTTCTTTTGTAGATAGGACTGAATATGCATTCAGTCTTTTAATATTAAGAAAATTTAAAACATCTGTGAAATATACAGAGGATAAAGATACCAAATTTCTGAGGATGGTTGAACGATCTGCTCTAAATCTGTATGCTGAGCCATAAGGAAAAAGCAGTTTGAGTATTTTTCAGAATACTGCCAAATATTTTCTTTGCCTAAATAACTTTTATAAGTTTAAGAATTTATAAAATGCATTTAACCAGAGCATCTTGTCTGCAATTAAAATTTCAAAAGTACAAATAAAATATATATATTTTTAAATTCTTAGACTGATGAGTTCACAGTATCTATCAGAATGCAAAAGATGAATGTGGTCTGTATTGTTTTTAAAAAAACTGATTTAGACGGCTACTTCGGGTACATCAGCATTTGAATATGCCTGATTTCATATTCCACCATGTCCCCAAAGCATTATATGACATTTCTGGAGTGGTTTACTTTGCAAAATGTTCCTTAAGCATCAGATCCTCAGGTCTATAATTGGGCCATGCTTTGTAGTAGAAGAAATGTTTTACTGGTTGATTGTAAATGTGTATTGGGAGAAAGGTTATTACTACAGTATTTATTTAAGTCTCATACAGGATACCCAGTGTGGTGTAGTGGATTGAGCAATGTACTAGGACTCCGGTGACCAGGATTTGAATCTCTGCTCAGCCATGGAAGTTCACTAGGGGTGTAGAACTGGTAAAACTACACCCTAAATATCTCACTTATTTTGAAAGCCCTATTAGGATCACTATAAGTTGGTTCTGACTTGGTGGCATGTAACACATACAACTCGGAGGGCATCTTTCTTTTACACAGTTCCCAACAGTTCATTACACTGTAGTTAGTGCTCCCTCTAAACTAATGGATGACCTTGAACAAAGTCATATTTCTCAGCTAACCTACCTTACAGGATTACTGTTATCCCAACCAACCAATTTAAAAAAATAATGGCAGTGGGAAACAGAAAACCTAGAACCTAGTTCCTTGCTGGTGTTATTCCCTAAATAGTGAACCTGAATTAGTAAGATTGCCTGATTAAAGCATTGTAAAATGTACTAGGATAGTGAAACTGATAGTTGAATGATCTTAAACACTTTAATAATTGTAATTACAATAGGATATGCATGGTGAAAATGTTTATTTTTCTTTTGTTTCAGGTTCTTTCAGGGGTATGTCTTGTTTTCAGGGGTTTTCAAACTGCCCACTTGCTTACTGTGTAAGCAGAACGTGATAAAAGGCACACTGCAAAAAGGCTAATGACTGGTGACTTGTCACTCTAAATAGTCAGTTGCCATTCTTTTGTAATTGACAGCAGAAAAGCGATGATTTGTTACACTAGTGACATTCCATATGGGAAAAGGGCATCACTAATGATAAAATAAATCCCCATCATTAAAGATAAAAAAACAAACTTAAAACAACCAAAGAACTGAAGAACATAAGTTGTTAGTCATGCAACTGGATACTTTTCAAAACTAGGTTTCCTAGTGCAGTAATACCTTGTTTTATGAGCACAATTTGTTCTGGAAACATGCTTCTAAACTAAAACACTCTTATATCAAAGCAAGTTTCCCCATAATAAAAAATGGAAACTCAGATTATTCGTTCTAGGTTCCCTTAGACCACATACTGTACACACAAAATGCCAAAACTAACAAAAATAAGTTGACTACAAGTCCACATCCGCACCACAGTTTTGGTACTTGGCTGTGGAATCTTCTGTGTTGGGACTAACAGGATAATACTGTTTTTAATGTGACACTAAAGTGCAATTTGTAGCCATATGCACACTTTACTAGCTGGCCCATGAGTAGAAATGGTTTGGCAAATAAAGGATGTTGAAAAAAAATTAAATATAAATATAAATAAAACCCTAAGCTGCACTCCCCTTTGAAAACACTCCATTCCTCTTCTCCCTCTGCTTTGGAGGCTGCCTGAGATGGAACGTTCCAGACTATCACCCACAATCCAGCAGGCGGGGGGAAAGCCACCACTGGCTCTCTTGTGATCATGTGACCCGCTCCAGTGCTTGTATATTAAAATATTGCTCGTTGATCAAGACAAAATTTAGAAGAAATGTTTGCCTGTCTTGCAAAATGCTCTTAAACCAAGGTATCACTGTAAGGTATCTTAGGATTTATTTGAACAGATAGAGAAATCTATATTAGTATGCATTATCTTGTATATTAACATTAGATAGGGAAATCTATATTAGTATGCATTATCTTGTATATTAACATCAGCACTCTAAGAAATAGTACACCTGTACTGCAAATTTAGTCCCAGTGGTTAAACCACATATTATGGCAAATGCGTCTCACATTATGTTTCTCAGCATGCATATCTTTCATTGCTGTACGCCTGAGACATCAGATATGCAAAAGTGTGACATCTCCAAACTGACCAATTACAAAACAAAATTAGGCTAATTAGTCCAACGTGGATTGAGGTAAACTTGTGTTAACATTCTTTTTCTCTTGAGAAGGCATGGGCAACTAGCAACCCATATGCAGCACTCAGTCCCTTCAAGCTCCATTTCACCACCACATGATTTTTTTCTGGCCCAGGAATTCCTAGGAGTGCTGTTACTGCATCAGGGGAAAAGGACCTATATTCTTAAAAATCAAAACCAGAAATGGCTGGCTGGGTACTTAGGAGGCTCTTTTCCCCTTTTCAAAGTTTCCAGACATGGTACAGCTTGTCTACTGTCCAGTTAATGCAAATGTTGCTCCCTTCTGAAGTTGCCAATGTAAAGGTGTGCTGCTTCTTTAGATAGAATCTTGTTTACTAGAATTCTGACTCTACAGCCAGTTCATATTTAACTTCCTTCCGATGCAATGAAATGACTTGATTTTTTGCTGAGATTCTTTGTTTTGAGTTGTAGATCTAAATGTTTAGAATACATTTAGTCAACCTGAAATAGACAGGAAGGGAAAAATGCAAGTGTTATTATTTAAATCCCTGTCTGCATGACAGTGTTCATCTTTGATTTAGATTTCTGTGGCCAGATTTTCTGTCACTTAGGCTGTTTCAGGTGTATCTGTTCAGACTTAATACGTAGTTCAGCTAAAATGTCCCAGTTCATTTCATGTTGAGTTTCAGCTATGACTTTCAATAAGTAACCATAGCAGTGTTCAACAAAATGGCCAAGACCATTTTGGAAGTATGAGCCATTCTGGAAAAACATTTCTTCATTTCATCCTCCTATCGCTTAGGTAAGGATGAACTAAAGAAGCAATAATTATACAAGGAAAGGTTTGAAATGTGGGGAGGGATACTGAAAGGACAAAAAGCCCAGTTGGCCCTGGAAAAATGTTAGGTGCTGGCCAATGCCCTAGAAATCAGAAGTAGCTGCAGTGAAACTTGGGCCATCTATCAAGAGTGGTGGGTGCATGCTGCATTTCTGCATATGCTCAACCTGCATGCTTTAGTGTATTCCAAGACACTGAACCTCTGGGAACCTCATGAATTAAATAAAAGAAGTGTTGCATTCCTGGAACTTTCCACTATTCTTAGAATTGGAATATACTGTATTTATTGTGTAAATGAAGTTTTCATTTAACTACTTTTTAGTGGCTTCCTACAACACTTCAGGCAAAATTTAGGGTCCTGGGTTTGTGTGAAACTGTCTCAGCCTAACAGACTATTTTGTTGGGTCACACTAAATGCAATGCCAGTTTCACAACTGTGTTCAGAAGTTATACTCCTCTGTTGCCTATACTCCTGTTGCCTAAATGTGGAACAGATACAGCCCTTGTGCAGCAGCAAGCTCCCCATCACTGGTTGTGGGACTAGTCCAAAGAAGCCTGTCCAAGCAAGCAGCATGCTTATTTATTTATTTAAAAATCTCATTCCATCCATCTAGTTGCCAGGCCACTATTGTAATTTACACAAATAATAAAACTACAGTAATAATCTAACATTATGCAGAAACCTTAAATATCTACATATAAAATAACCAATACAGAAGATACAGTGGTACAATAGATGGCAATGAAACAGAGACAGCGTTTCCAGAATAAATGGAATATAAGTGATCACAAAAAAAATTAGCCTGGGGCAAGAGTGTGGAAGGCCTGTGTAAACAGCCATGTTTTCAGTTGTTTTGTAAAGCCAACAAGTGAGAGGGTTGGTCACACATCAACTGGGAGATAGCTCCATGATGATGGTTCCAAGTTCTTGATTTCCAGGCCTGCCTTGTGGTGGCCACCCTTAATATCCCATAATATAAGTTGAGGATAGGGCAGCTGGTTGTTCTTAGAGAGGCTCTCAAATATGTGATTTCTCTTGTCCATATTTAGGCAGCAGCAAATGATTATTCCCCATGCACTATATGCCACCATATAACATAATATAAATATAATATAATATAATATAATACAATACAATAATATCTTGGTTTAAGAGTAACTTGATTTAAGCATTGTGCAAGACAAGCAAACACTTCTCCTAAATTTTGCCTTGATCAACAAGCAGTGTCTTGATATACAAGCTGGAGCATGTCACATGATCACAAGTGAGCCAGTGATGGCTTTCCTTCCCTCCCTCTGCTGGATTGTGGGTGATTGGAATGTTCCGTCTTAGGCAGCCTCCAAAGCAGAGGGAGAAGAGAGGAATAGAGGTCTCCCTTGAAACAGCCAGGAATGTGCAGGTTAGAATTTTATTTTTCTTTAATTTGTTTTCAACATTCTTATTTTTTCAAACATTTTCTAGTCATGGGGCAGCTATTCAAGTGTATATAGGGCTACAATTCATACTTTATTATTTTCACATTAAACACACAGTGAAATCCAACTGTTACTCCCTAGCAGAGCAGATTTCACAGCCAGGTACCTAAACTGTGGTTTGGATGTGGACTTGTAGTCAATTTCTTTTGTGCATTTTGGCATTTAGTGTGTACAGTATGTGGTCTATGGGATCCCAGAACAAATCATCTGAGTTTCCATGATTTCGTATGGAGAAATTTACTTTGATACGAGTGTTTTGGCTTACAAGCATGTTTCTGGAATAAATTATGCTCGTAAACCAAGGTATTACCATGTAATATAACAGTCAGAGATTTGGCTAGTTTTTATTGGACAGGAATTAGTATTGTCATTCTGCATTCTGGTGTAAGGTCTGCTAACTTAATTGGAAATAGCTTATTATGTTGACTTGACCGCACACACGGCCAAAATCCTGTTATTTAGCATAGCAAATCACATCAGAGTCCACTGAATTAATAAGGATTTGGTGAGTCAGTTCCTCTAAGTTCTATTGATTTGAATTGTGAAGACAGTGGCAAGGAACAGAACCATATATGGTAACTTGAGCTCATAGAAGGAAACATGTGAGTATAAATGTTAAAATAAAAATGCTTCCTAGTTTGTAAATAGAATTGGGAAGAGATACCTCTTCACTGGCTCTGATAGGGGGGAAATTAGGTCGGGAAGTCTCATGTTGCTTTGGAAGGCCCCACATTCCCAAGGTTGTCCACCCCAGTATGCTGCCACATCAGCCCTTGTTTAATAAAATGGTTGTTTAAAATCTACCTTTTGTACTTAACCATGTAATCTCCCTTCAGTTCATGAACATAACTTCATTACCAGTGCAAAAAAACATCTAGCCCCCAAAAGACCAACCCAATGATATTTTAGCATGTGCAAAATATTTCTATTGGTTTAGTTCAAAGAAGCAAAGCATGGCCCGTAGGAGACATCTGAAGGCCTTTTTGTGCCAACAAAATCCTATGTTCCACCTGCTAGTGATGAAAACTCAAACCACTTTTGAATATTAGGCTGCTAAACGCTCATGTTAATGAGAAAGAATCCCCATTGCTGATTCTCTGAGCCTATTTTCTTTCATAATACAGAATTCATTTATTTACGTTTGAGTATTTCTGATTTTGAGAATCAGAAAGTACACATTCAGGACTCTTCCAGATGATATCTTCTGCTTGTTGAAACAATCAGTAAGTTGCTTCATCCATGTTATCCTCACTGCTGACTCCATAGTCATCACCATCTTCAAAATATGAAGCAATGTAGTCATTGTCCTAGAGAAAAATATTTTAGCCTAAGTTATGTAAATGACAGTTGGCATAGAAATAATCACATACTCATAGTGGAAGATAAATAGTAAAGAAAGGTTAGAAAAGCAACTGGCAAAGTTCAATATTGATTAGTATTACATCTGTGGAAAGTAAATATAATTCATGCTGTTACAATTTACATTCAATGATATAATCAAAAGAATGGGCTAACTTGATAACACCCCAAATAATTTAATTTGGCTATGTTGATACTTAATGCATGATTATTTTCCTTTTTTTTTTCCTGACTATGAAAAGCTAATGGGGAAAAAAATCCATGATCTGACTTGATGACCACTGCTATGGCATTTCAGTATATCACATCAGTCTTGTATTCTTTGACAATCACTTTCTATAGAATGGAAGGCAAGTACAGTTGCATTCACATCCTGTGGATGGGCTTTCTTTAGGTAACTGGTTCCTTTAGGCCACTGTGAATAAAATGTGGGAACAAACAGGATTTGGGTCTGATCCAACAGGGCTCATCCTATGTAGCATACATTTATCCACCTGCAGGAAATAACACCATTTAGCATTTGAAAAGTAGCATTTTAAAAGATACTCTTTTGAGAAACCAAGACAGTTTGAGAGCACACGGAGACAACACTTCAAGGAACGCAGTAATAGTGTTTAATTTTTAAAGATGTTTTCAGCACAAGGTGGGATGCAAGCCAATTACAAATGCAAACTACTGCACTATTTACTTCTATCTACTGAATGATTCTGCATTCCATTAAAAATATCTCTAACAACATTCTGAAAATGTCCAGAGATCTAAGAGCCATCGGCATTAAGCTACATGTCTAGCATTCTTCAGTCAAACACAACACACACATTCAGATTCTAATTACCTTTTGTAGCTTAAATGTACTGATTTAAATTAAATTTACTTTTGAGGTGTGCAGCCATGCATCATTTTCAGAAACAGCACAAAACAACCTTATCATTGAGCATGTCACTCAGTATAACACAGAAAATAAAGGAGGCAAACAAGGGAGCTATTTGAAAAAATATAGGGTATATAATATGCATTGTGGCTGTCTTACAATAAAAAGTATGAAAATTAGACACATCATATAAATTCCTGAATGATTTCTTGTACTTGCCGTACTTGAGTGTCGTATCAGGTGATAGTTATCAGCATCTGCCACCACATGGTCTCTAAAAAATGGTTGGTAAAACAACCAATAAATGGACATGAGATAAGGTTGGTTCAACAAAGGAAGTAAAGGCCTTAAATTTGCAAGACCGTGGCAGTGACTTGTTGTAGGCCACTAATTCACAGGACTGCTGTAAGTAAGAAATGACTTAATGGCATGTAACAGCAACAAGACAAATGGTACCTCTTCATGCTCTTCATCGTATTCATCTGGTTCTTCACCTTCACCTTCCTCTTCCCCCTTCTTATTTTTTTCTTCTGTTTCTTCTTCATCTGACTTTTCATCACCTCCTTTCTTTTCTAACTCCTGTAAAAATTCACACATCTACCATAGCATTTGAACTTCCAGCTGAGGACATGCCCTGTGCAAATAAACTACAGCAAACGTAAAGTACAGTTGTTGAGATTTTGTTAGAGTACAACTCCCATAGGTCCTAGCCATCATAGACTATTGTAAGGGATGCAGATTCCAACAATATCTGAGGGATAATTACTTCACCTATCTTTGAACTGAGCAAACAAAGTGATGAAAGGAGTTACTGGAAAAAAGCAAGGTATATCACCCCGTCCTTCAACATCACTGACATTTAGTTGCTCTTACTATACAAAATGAACTGCTAGACAATTTTCAGTTAGGGAATAAATATCATTGATTTGACCATTAGTGGAGTAGAACGGGTAAAACTACTCATTAAACATCTCACTTTGAAAACCCTATTGGGGTTGGTATAAGATAGTTCCATCTTGACAGCACATAAATAACTAACCTAAATTACTTATTGAGGCTGTGAAATCTTATTAAAAAGAGATATATGGGAATTACTTTTTTTAACATTTTCATTTTCACAAGGCAGGCATATTCCCAACAAAGATGACCACTGCATAATGAAAGGTAACTGATCTTACCTCTATCTTTTTCAATACATCCACATTAGCTTTTGAAGCAGCAGGTTTTGGGTTTTTTGCTTTTCCACCTACTGAAGTAAAAAAACCAAAAAAACCTCTTAATACTCTCATTTTCTAAAACAGATTAGTTACTTATCCGTAAATGGTTCTTTGAGTGTGCATCTGCACATTCAATTATTTATATGCAATGGAGGCATACAACTTCTACCTCATGCAAAAGTTCCTTCCATTGTTTACTTTCTTACCTGATGCTCGACAGTGGAAGGCCCTCTCCTACCATAATGAGGTCATGTGTCTCATTATGCTGCTGGGCCTCCGGAGGCAGCGGAGGCCGGGGCAGCTGCGCCCGGGGCTCCGGAGGCAGTGGTGAGGCCTCCCACTGCCTGGCATGGCCACTGCTGGGCCTCTGGAGGCGGCAGTGAGGCCTACTGCTGCCCAAAGAGGCCTCCTGCCATCTGGCACAGCCATTTTCTGGGCTGCCGCCGCTGCCATCCAGGTGAACTGAACCGAACTGGGGGGGGGGGGACTGAAACCTCTACTCAATAAGGTGATATAGTCCTCTTTTGGAAATCAATGAAGCATGAAGAATAAAGTAAGAATAAACTCCTTAGAGAAACCCCTCGAATTAGTTGTGTTCATCAAAAGTCATTCTACTGGATTTGCTTGACTAAAACTTTGTGTGCATTTGTGTTTCAATAATATATAGTACTTTTATAAAAATTTTACAAAAGCTTACAGCAATGTTTTGTTCACTTCACCCAGGATTAGCATAATCAAAGAAGATATTTTAAAACCACAGATAATTTACAAAACCAACTTCAAATTTTTAAAATTCTATTTTTTTTTATATTTTAAAAAGTACCTTAAATGAGTTTGAGAAATATTTTTGGAAAATTATCTTAGTTTTTCTACCACTCAATAGCCTATTACTCCTCTCCCTGGAAAGTTGAATGTTAAAAACCAAAACAAAGAATACTGGTAAATATTTCTCTCATTGAAACTTGATCAAGATCTCAGTAAGGACATTATTCTTACTCACAAAAAATAGGGATAGTGCTTTATATGCATTTTAGATAAATGTTACCTTTTTTAATTATTTTCTTTGGTTTCAGTTCTCTTGGGAATCTTCTCCAATCTTCATAAAAATAAATAAAAATAAAGATAATATTTTGTTGTAAGGATTTTTAATGAACAGGAACAGAAACCTTTTCAAAAGGTATTTGTTTACAATACTAATAAGGCCTGATTCTTCAAATACGTTCCAGTACTGTATGGACCTGTTGAAATAAATGACTTGTATAGCTGGAAGAATCATGAAAGTAACTTATGAGCTCCAACCCACTGTTGCAAAGGGTCATTATTAGGATTGGCTCAGGACATTTTGTTATTGGAGGCAGAGAACAAGATAACCACCCACCTCCTGGTTAAGTAAAACCAATCAATGAGATCTGTTGGCAGAAGAGTATTTCTTCTGTTGTACTGTCACATAAGAGGACTTTGCCTATTCCTAACCCTCTATTGGTGATGCATGAGTTATGAATGGAATTTTACAAGATTATATCTATAACTAACAAGTAGGATGTGAATAAAAATACTCGTAAATAACATTAGGCAAATATAAACCTACTCAAATATAGTTTTATGTGATATTAAGTGACACAGAGAGAGGCTCCATGTAAATCCCCCCCTCCTCTTGAAATAGCATCTAAATCTAAAAATTGAAGGGAGGGGAGAGAATAAACATGAAAAACCATATAAGTTGAATCATGGCTTCCACGCAATGCGTTGCTACCAATGATGCATGAAAGATCACTGAACTTTCATTCCTCGCTATTTTCATTTAGAAAAGTACCTTAGGTTGCCAAGTGAGCTTTCTTTTAACACAGATGACTAGATGGTGTTCTCCAGTGCACTGAGGATAGCAAACTCCTTTAAGAGAGAACAGGGCACTTGTGTTGTCAAACAGAGGAAAATGCCAGTGCCTGGCTGCTATACTGTCAGCTGCCTATCCTATACTGCTAAATGGCAGGGCCAGTCCTAAGGGGAATGTATGTTCCCTTACCTGGAGTCCACTTTTGATCCTCTTCGCTTATCTGCAAATATTTTTTGCTATACCTTTCCACAGGTACAAAACCTGAAGACAAAACAAAACCTCTAAAACCACTGAACAGATTCTTACAAAGACACATTTCCATTTTATTGATGGCAAGCATCCATCTGTTTGTCATAAGAACATAAGAAGAGGCATGCTGGATCAGGCCGAAGGTAACATTCTTTGGCCTACATTCTTTTTATAGCAATGTTTAATGCTCAGTTCAGATATACAGTAATACCTTGTTTATGATCATACTGTAATTCATTCTGGAAACATGCTTGTAAAGCAAAGCACAAAATATCAAACCAAATTTCCCCATAAAAATAATGAAACTCAGATGATGCATTCTGGAACCCCATAGACCACCTACTTAGAACATAAGAACGAGCCATGCTGGATCAGGCCAAAGGCCCATCTAGTCCAGCATGGCTTTTCTTATGTTGGTGGACAAAGCCCCACCAAATGTGTCTGGGAATGCACAAGACTAGATATCTGTCTCCTGATACCACTCCCCTGCATCTGGTCCTTGAAGTACCCCGGTTTTAAGCCTGGAGATTACACATCTCCATTATGGTTTGTAATCTGCCATGGACTTTTCTTCCAGGAATCTGTCCAATCCCCTTTTGAAGGCATCCAGGTCAGATGCCATCACCACATCCTGTGGCAGGGAGATCCAGAGACTAACACAATGGGGTAAAAAAAAATTTGGTCTGTTCTCACTCTCCCAATGTTCAGTTTGAGTGGATGTCCCCTAGTTCTGGTATTTTGTGAGAGGGAGAAGAGCATCCCTCTATCCACTTTACTCACCCTGCATTATTCCGATATCTCCAAATGTTTTAGACAACTTCCAAACATTCCTGGTCATGCTGGCTGTGTTAGGGGACAGGTTTTATCTTATTTGTAAACAATCATTATAATCACTTGCACTCCTCTGGTGTTTTAGGGCAGTTTTTCCAGGATCTACCAGTTTCATTTCTGGGCTAGCCCAACATCTATTACTGTTGCTCCAAAATAGGATTTTTTTTACTGATTTGCCCAGTTGCACAGCATTATGTTATATAATAATATAACTTCTCTTATATTAAAGCAAAAACTTTAATATGCAGGACTTTCTGGAATAAAACAATCTGACACTCTCACCTTCATATTCGTCCTTTTTGGACATGAAATAAGGTGACCTTTGCATTGCTCCTCTTAGCTCTTGTTTCAAAGCCAAAAGATAATCTTCACTCTCTCCAGTTTTCACGGGCATTGCTCTGAAATCTGTTGTCTATAAAAATAAAAATGTTTCCTGACTGAGTAGGTTAATTTTGCTTACCAAATAAAGACTAAAATGTTTCCTTGCGTTTGAAAGCAAGTGGGATGACCAGCTTCTGGCAAGATTCACCACTCTCATTCCCTAGGCATGAGTTTGACAAATTTGAGATTCGGAATGCCTTTTTATCCAATAAAGACAGTCACCCAGTGGTGTGGTGCTAAATTATGTAGAGCAGGTTATCATTATGGCATCCTAATATAAGCACCGCCCTCATGATAAAATACATGCCAATAAGATGGACAGAAGGATTGGTTCATATTCAAATATTTATCCTGGATCAACCTTGTTGTGTTTGTCTGTTGATTAAGATCAGCTGTTTGTTGTAACTCAATCTCCTGCTCAAAGCTAATTTCAGTTTTTTCTAGAGCCCCCGTGTTATCCATCACCTCCATCTTGAGGTTTATACACATGATCTTAGCCTTATCTTATTAGCCTTTTTAACCATTTTATAATTTGGATATATTTGTTATTATCTTGAGGTTTATCTTGCAGAGTCGCTGTTGTAGTAATCTGCAAACTGCATTCCGGTCTGTGTTTTGCCTCTGTGTCTTTATCAGAATTGAAGATGTCTGTATTATCAGAGGCTGAGTCAGTGTAGATATCTATAATTTTTACAAACTGCATAGAATTATGCTGGCAAAATCTTCTTTTGAGATGTTTTCCCAATCCATTGTGTTTTATAGCTCACAAGAAAGGATAAATATTATTTGTAATAGTTTCTGCCACTCAGTTTTGAAATAAGAGAGATATGGAGGAGATTAAGTAGACTAGATTGAAGCCAAAGCAGCAAGGAACAGCCTTCAAGCTTTGTTTTCAAAGCATGCGGTTATTCTTAGGTCAGAAGACTTTTTTTTTTTTTAGGAAACAGCTTTTCCAACCCTGCTCTTACAGTTGTGTCTTTAAATTAAACATATAGAAAGCACAGAGGCATAAGGTAGTTTCCTTTAATTTTTTTTCTCTAAATCCACCACTTATAAAGAGCAGCAAAGGCATAAAATATTTTTCCACAAGAAGACAATAGGCAGGAAGGTAAGTTTATGAAATAATGTGAAAACAATCACTTCTATGCTTGTCTTTCAAAAACATTCACCCCTTCTTTGCTAAAAGCTGCTTCCTCAGAAAAAGGAGTTTAGTGCTTGTCTGAAGGAAAGACTTTCAAATACCAAGGAGAAGCTTCACATAGAGACAGATAAAAGCATTCTACTCACGACATGCCAAGTGTCTACAAAATTTAATGTCTGGCACCAACAGCATCGCCTTCACCACAGCAAAGGTCTTCCTCCAGTGGGAGATGAAGCATTTTCCTGCTTCCAAAATGTTGGCCACCACTCCCTTCGTGGTCTGCAGTTGCTGCCTCTTCTTTGTTTCCCCTCCAAGAAAACTTTGCCCTTATTAGGGTCCCTTTATCCACAGGAATTCAACTTGATAAGATGGAGTACTTATCAAGTTGTCTCGCCGCGGTGTAGCCGGAACCGGAAGTCCTGTGTAATGCATCTTTCTTTCATCATCACCTCCACACATTTGCTGCCTATGGATCTGGCCAATGATTTTCCTGTACTAAATGTGATGCACGGTGCTCCTGATACTTGTTCACTGGCTCCACAGCTCTGTGCAGTCATTTTGAAAATGTACAGAAAGGACAGCACACACAATGACTGCAACGTTCCACCCATAAAAAGGACATTCTGAAAAAATGGAGCCCAACACATATATGTACGCTCTCCTCTTGAGCTCAGAACATAAACAAATGTAAGATTCTGGATCACGTGGAGTTCTTGTATGGATACCCTAGCCCAGTGGTGTCCAAACTTCATCCCTCCAGATGTTTTGAACCACAAATCCCACACTCCTTTGGCATTGGCAATCTAGGCTCGGAATTCTGGGAGTTGTGGTCCAAAACATCTGGAGGGCTGAAGTTTGGACATCCCTAGCCTTTGCTTTACAGTGGCTATTTGTGGTGAAAGTAGCAACAGAGGGAATATAGTTGGAACACTCCCCTCAAAGCTCCCTGTGTAGTGTGAAAATGCCTGAATAGCGGTTATTAAGCATGGAAATGAGCATTTCATGCAACTGGCAGGACAGCACTTGAAATTCTATAGTTCAATACTTTCTGTATACTTACTGGATATAGTGGAGGTGGCTTGAATACTGCTTCAGGTAGCACTTCACCTCTGGCAAAGCCTATAGCTTCAATGTCGAAGGTTAAAGAACCACGGCCTCGTCCTGACCTGGCCATTTTGATTAACTAAAAAGAACAACCTTCATTTAGTATTTCCTCTGGTGCTACTTAAACCATGCAGTTATATTCAGACTTAGACTTCAAAGGTTGTATTTGAAATCACAAAGCAGGCACACATCATAGCAAGTTGCTTCATGAAACACAAATGCATGCACAGCTGCCAATCATCAAGCCAGCCCTATTAAGAGGTAAAACGTAAATGTTAACAAGAATTTGCATGCTGGTTTCTTTCAGTTTTGCTCTGACAATCCCTTTGATTGTAATATACAATATCCTTTTCGTTTTCATGAAAACTTTTGTACAAGGCCACCATGTTCCCTCAAATTTTCTCTAGCATCCTCTTCTAACATACAATCATTGGATTGGGATGGAAAATTCCACGAAGTTCATCAAAGCAACTTAATACCATAGTACAAAGCAAAAACTATCCTCAACTGGCTACCTTGGTGCACGCTATTGAATGGTCCCAAATGAACACATTTAGGGTGATATGACTGCCACAGTTAATTGCTGACCTTTACCCAGCAAATCAAATAAAGTTTGCCTTCCCTAAACTGCAACATAGTTTGCAGTTACAGCAGCACGGTTGTCATGCTTCAATTGCGTATTCAAAGGTGTTTCATTTGATAATGTTTCAGGCATTAGTACTGTACTTACTACTTTCCCTCCTGGCTGCATATTTCAAACAATGATGTACAGAAATGGGAAAACCAATCAGTACTCCCCAAATATTAAACATCTTAAATAGTTCAGATATGGACCCAGACTGGGTCCTTAATTTTATCAAATCCCTAAAATCACAATATCATCTACATCATTAAGCAGTGTTCATTATTTTTATAATAAATTATTATTTGCAATGTTGTCCAAGAACTTGAGCTCACTGAGTGACCTGTGGGGTATAAATGGAAATCACAACATAATGCAGGAGTAACAGTGAATAATACACACCCTTCTATACAAACACCAGTGAAGCAATATAGGGCTAAATGCATATTTAAAACATTGGGTTTGATCAGTCAAGATCCAGGTTCTAGACCCCACACAGCAATAAAATTTACTGGAGTGGCCATTTTGTTAGCTCAGCCTGACTTTCCTTGAAAGAAATATAGCTTTGGGATCCATTAGCTAAATATTAAAATTCGGCTAGGTAATACCTTTATTGGAATGCTAAGGGATAATTTAAAACAATCTTTTGAGTCCTTCAAGATTCTGCCTAGGCGTTGCAAGAACTGGGTGGAAGGAGAAATGTCTAACGTCCAGATGCTGAAGTGACAATGTATGATATACTGGTGAAACTCAAAAAATTAGAGTATTGTGCAAATGTTCATTGATTTCAGTAAGTCAACTCAAAAGGTGAAACTAATATATGAGAGAGACTCAGTACATGCTATGTGAGATATGTCAAGCCTTGTTTTGGTATAACTGTGATGATTATGTCATAAATCTTATGAAAACCCCAGATTCACAATCTCAGAAAATTAGAATATTACATGACATCAGTAACACAATGATTGGAAATAGAACAATATCGGGCCTCTGAAAAGTCTCAGCGTGCATATGTACTTAGCATCCCCATAAAGTTCATCTGCAGAAGGAAGCATGAAGTGCTCCAAAATCTCCCGGTAGATGGCTGAGTTGCCCTTGGACTTAATGAAGGACAGTGGACCAATGCCAGCAGATGACATGGCTCTCCAAATCAACACAGACTATAAAAACACCGGATTTCAAGTATCTTGCATTGTGTGCCTCTCCATTCCTCCTCCGGACTCTGGGTCCTTGGTTCCCAAATGAGATGCAAAAGTTGCTCTCATCAGAGAAGAGGACTTTGGACCTCAACAGACCACTTCTTTTTTCTGTAGCCCTGGTAAGACGCTTCCAACGTTGTTTGTTGTTCAGGAGGGGCTTGGCAAGAGGAATACGACATTTGAAGCCCATATGCAGGATCCGTCTCTGTGTAGTGGTTCGATACACTACTGTACTACCCATCACATATTATATTACACAACTCATTCTGCTGCTATATGTCTGAAGTGGACATGTCCATGAAATGCTACATTAATATATGAGAGTTAGTCTTTAAGGTGCCACATGTTTTGTGTCTTTTTTCTTCGATTTTTGACTGAAATACTGTGAATATGGGACCTTTTCACATTATTCTAATTTTCTGAGATTGTGAATTTGAGGTTTTCATAAAACTGCATGCCATAATCATCACAATTATACCAAAGTAAGGCTTAACATATCTCACTTAGCATGTCATGAGTCTCTCCCATATATTAGTTTCACCTTTTGAGTTGACTTACTGAAATAAATGAACATTTGCACAATATTCTAATTTTTTGAGTTTCATCTGTATTCACGTCATTTTAATCCCTACCAATTCTGATACTGAGATTGCATTGTTTTTAGGCATGTCTGCTTCCAGCCAGTGCATGAGTCCTTTGTCTTTAGAGACTGAGAGACAATTTACTGTATTGCACACCTTTAACATGAAACCTGATTATCACCACATCTCAAACTGTTTCTTCATGTGGACTGGCCCAAAACGTGAAGAAAAAAGCTTTAACTTAACTAAAGACCCCTCACAACTTCAGCATCTGGCTGGAAGGTATGTAGTTCTTCAGTAGTTCACTCCAAGGTCTGCATGTGCCAAACAGACCTTGCTGGCATAAAAACCCCTCAAGGAAAGAGACTATAAGGTAGAGGAAAAGGAAAAAAAGCACGCTTTTTAAAAATGCTTGCAACTGTTTCTCCCTCTTCCAAACACCAACTATAAACTGATATAAACATTAAGAACGCTTCCTTCTGAGGAACTGCATCTTTTAGCTTTACGTGACCCGTTTCCGTGCAGCGCTTAACAAGCATAGACTGTTGGCGTTGAGGAGCTTGAACAGTGTTCCTGAGGGGCGTCTCCCACCTTACCTGTCATGGGGGGAAGAGGGCTCTTTTTGGGGCGAGGAGTCATCCAAGGGCGACTGGGGGGATAATGTGTTTCGCTATATTCTGCATCTGAGCATATACGCCCAAGGTCGCTCCTACAAACCCAGTCAGGGCTGTAACGCTGGTGGGAGTAACGGAGTTTTGCCTCAAAGCGCCAAAATGCAAAGCAAAACATACTGGGAAATGTATGGGGAAAATAACAGCAACGCTTCCCAATATTAATCGCGTTCTTGTTTTTGAAGGCGTAACCTCTTCCCGGGTGGGTGGGTGCGATCCCATGGGAGGCTCATGCTGGCATTATACGACGGGGTAGGCGAGGAGCGCAGCCGCCGCACCGAAGCCTCTCCTCCCGCGCCAAAAGCAGAGCCGAGCAACCGCCCTTCCTGGTCTCCCGTCTCCATCGTCCCCCCGAGAGGGAGAGCGGCTCGTTTCACCGCCCATGATTCGGACGTGAGCGCCCCACGATCGGGAGAGAGGAGGCTCCGGGAGCGCCGTGCCGCCTCCACGGCGGAGGGTGGGTTGACTCCACTCCCCAGCTTTCGCCCCTGGCCGTGCTCGCCTGCGCGCATCCCGCCGCCGCCGCCGCCTCCCCGTCCCCCGGCGCCTTTCCCCATCGTCACGCGCTACCGCAGTGGGCAGGGACGGGGCGGAGATCGCGCCGGCTCGGCCGAGCTTCCCCGGTGCTCAGGGCCAGCCTCTCGGCTCCGGCTCCTCCTCCTCCTCCGGCTCGGTAGCTCCGAGTGGCGGCTCCCCGCGTCCGGGGCGCTGGTGGTGCGCAGAGGAATCCCAGCGAGGAGGAGCCCGTCGGGCCCGCGATGTCGGCGCTCGAGTGGTTTGCGCACAAGTCCCTGGGCGGCGGCATCTACTGGATCCAGGAGCGCTTCTACGAGTCTGGCAACCGGGCCAACATTTGGCTGGTGCGCGGCTCGCAGCGGGACGTGGTGATCGACACGGGGCTGGGGCTGCGCAGCCTCCCCGACTACCTCCGCTTGGCCGGGCTGCTGGGGCCCGAGGGCGCTACGGGCGCCCCCGGCGGCGAGGGGAAGGAGCCGACCTCGGGCAGCGCGCGTCCTTTGCTCGCTGTGGCCACCCATGTGCACTTCGACCACGCCGGCGGGTTGCACCAGTTCGAGGAGGTGGCCGTGCACAGCGCCGAGGCCGGGGCCCTGCGCCGCGGGGACAACTACGAGACCGTCACTTGGCTGTCGGAGAGCGAGGTGGTGCGGCAGCCGAGCCCCGGGTGGAGCGCCCGGCAGTTCCGTGTGCGTCCCGTCCAGCCCACCCATATCTTGCAGGACGGTAAGAACGCGGGGCTGGAGAAACGGAGGGTGGATTGGGTAGGGTGGCAGGACCTGGGTGTTTCGGCCCCCGGCATCCGTGCTCGTCTGGAGCCCCTTTCGACTGGCACGACTCGACGTCGCAGCCTGGGAATTGGATTGGACATCGAGAGAGCGCCTCTGGCCATGTGCAGAATGACGCTCCCAAGACCTAGAGAATTTAGACGTGCAAGTCAAAGGATGTGCATTGCAGGCAGGTAGGGACGCTCGTACCAGCTCTTGGGTGGCAGAGCGTATTGGCAGGTGCCCTTCGAATCAGCTGCAGTTCCGTAAGACGAAGTGGGATGGACAGAGCCCTCAAGTCAGTAAAAAGTTTGATTGCATTGATGAAAGCCGGTGTATATAATGAAAGCGATTTGGGTGGTAGGCGACTATTCCTGCAATGATAACTACATGTCAAAATAGCCTGTAACTTGGTAATGTACTTCACGTGCCATCAAATCGCCTCCAACATATGTCAACCCTATCAATCAATCAGTCAAAACTGATCAAACTTATTATGGTCAGTGACCTGCAACAGGCATATCAACCCTATAAATGACTGGTCTTCAAAATGATCTGCCTTCAGCAGCCCTCTTGTAAACTCAAGGCTGTGGCTACTGTTAGGGAGTCAATCCGTCTCCTATTTGGTCTTCCTCTTTTCCTGCTGCCTTCAAACATTTTTAACATTATTGTTCTCTCCAGAGAATCTTGCCCTCTCATGCTCTGCTCAAAGTACAGTATGACACTGGGCCTTAAATGTTTGTCTAAAATGTTTGAAGAAGTGCACTTGTCCACAAAAGCTCACATAAAAATAAACCAGTTAGTCTTGAAGGTGTCACATTTTGTCTTTTATTTGTTTGTTTGTTTATTTAGTTATTTTGTTAGTTAGCTTTGTTTGTACTTGACAGCCTTAAGTATTGCATGTCACTACTAGTATTTAGTGTGAGTAGAAAAGCTATAGTATTGCTTATGTCAATATAGTTGCTTCATACAATTTTTATGGTGCATAGTGAATACAGCTTGTGGATACTAGCGTTCTTTGAAATACATAATCCAATTATACATGATTCTTGCAGGCGGGGGGGGGCTTTATATGTAAAATAAGGTTTAAAGAGAAGGGAGTTTGATTATCCAACAGGGAGAGAGAGCGTAAGGGTGGGGCTGTTTCCCATGATCTGAGGATGGAGCTTTCTGCAAAATATGGAAGTGAATAGCTTTTCCTGTGGGGTTTTGAAGGCCTTTACGAAATATGTCCATGAGGTCTGTGTGCTGAAGGAAATGCCTGTGGGAGAATGGAGAGGAAAACAGGAAGGCTTGAAGGGTACATTGGAAATGCCGTGTATTCTAAATTCAAGTAGAATATGTATAAAAGTAGTTTCAAGGATGGAGGGCATACCGACTAAGTACAGGTGAGGGAGTGTCTTACCGGCTTTGGCAGAATGAAGTATTAGGGGGAACAGTTAGGCTGGTGTGTATGATAGATGAACTTAATTCATCATGGATTTGTATTGCATTCCACTGCTACTATGGGGCAGGGGAGGTAAAACTGTGTCACACACAACTCAACATTTTAATTCCCTATTCTTCAGTAGGAATGGGTAAAATGCAGCTAGCTCATGGGCAACATGTGTCACAGGAGCATCTGCACTTCACCCAAAGCTCAATGCATTATAATCATAATAAATTATTTTTAATATTTTTTCACCTCCAAAAAGCTTGTCCAAAAGTCCATTTTTCTCATTAGGCTGAAGAATAGTTTTTTCTCCCAAGGAAATAGAGATAAATGTTCCGACTACGACTACGACTCCTAAGTTTTTTGTACTTCCGACTCCGACTCCGACTCCAGGTACCCAAAATTTCCTCTGACTCCGACTCCACAGCCCTGAATAGAAGTGATAAGGTCCTCAGTCTCTATACCAAGTACTACTAAGTGTATGAATGTAAAATACCCATCTATTCCATGTTTATTTCTCTGATTATTTATTTTACATTTCCTTTTATTCTCATGGGTCAGATTTCAGAACATAGGCTCCTTTGAGAGGGAGATGTACTCTAACATTCTGTGAAGTGTCATGATTATGGTAGTACAGTAGTAAATAAACAAAAATAATGGTACCAGCTTTTCAATAACAGTCCTACAGCATTTATCCCACTGTGTTTGTGAAGATTCTCAGCCATCCAGGTGGGGTTATCTGGAAGTTGAGTCATGGCAACTGGACTTCTTTTTCTCCATAGATCAAAACATTTCACTACTGACAAAGCTGCTTCAATGAGTAGCGAAATGTTTTGATCTCTCAAGAAAAGAAGTCCAGTTGCCATGACTCAGCTTCCAGTTATCCCACTGCCATTTGTTTTCGTTCCAAGGATAGAGAGAATGTAGGCAAGGATCTACCAGGAGATCTTGGAGTGGTTTGTGCTAAAGCAGCAAGGGTTTCTGGTTCCAAGTATCTTTAAAAAGCAGTAAATAGAAGGGGAAAGAAACATTTTTTTCAAATTCAGCTAGCTGAAATTAGACTCTATGTACAGTACTCTTTTCTTCTATGAGATGGTATTCCCAGGCGGGATGAGTCTGCCAGGAATGGCATCAGTTGCCACTTTGCTTACAGGAAGAACACAGCAAGAATCCAACAAGAGCATTTGATTAAGAAGTAGATATGAGATCATATTCCCATGTATTCACATTTCCAGATGGAGTGCATCATTTTTATTATGGCACAGCTTAGGAAAACCTCTTGTCAAAATTAGAGTTATGTGACCAATGTATTTTCTGCAAGGATATGCAGATTTACCTAACACTTAAATGTACAACCCTTAATGTGCCAACTTTCCAATAATTAGCACTAGATTTTGTGGGGTTGACTTCTAAGTAAACATTCTTATTGATTCTTGTTTGCCCTTTTCCCTTAAACGTACAGGTATACCTTGTCTGGATTCTTGCTGCTTAGCATAGTAACTTGCACAAGAGTAAGTCTGTTGAATCAATGAAGATTTGGTAAGTCTTGTGTAAAAGTGGGTCACCTCTAGTACAACATGCTATATTAAGCAACAGGATTCCAATCTTTATGTTTCTGAAGCTGGGAACCAGTAGCTAGAACATATTCTCCTTTTCCAGCATCCTTCTTTTGCATGGGTCTCAGTCCCAGGTTCCAAGTTTGTTTTAATTTCGAGTTTCTAGGGTCAACAATAGAGATGTCCAGCTTAATGTCATCTAACTAGTGGGATACTAAACCAGGTGAGGGCTTGGCTTGCTAACTAATATTAGTTCAGATGGAAAGTAGTCTTAGTAGAAATAACCAGAGTACCCAATTGTTTATGTACAGTAGGAATTCCGGTGGAAATTATTCAGTACCTCAGGGCTGAAGCCAATTCTCAAAGAAGAGAAAAAAGAGGTTTGGGTAGAATGCGCAACCCAGACATTCATTTTAGCTTTCATAAACAACAAAGCCAAGAAAACATGTCCAAATTAAGAAGCATGCTTTTGTTTGTGTGCCACTATATTCTGCAAGCTAAAGTACAATAGCTCTTCTGAAAGCAAAGTCATGTTGGTCCAGGAGAACAAAGCACAACCCAACTTCATTTGGAAAGTAGGTGCGGGTTGTAAAATGTGCCTTTTAAACATGAGCAGACTCTGAAGTAACCACAGCCTCCTCAAAAAAACTGTGGATCATAGCCTTCACATCTAGACATTTATTTTTTTTCAAACGAGTGCTGAGTTACTATGAGACTTCCTGTCAGCAAGTAAGCAGATCTGAAGGCCAATTGGATTTGTGAAAAAGGGCACACCAATCTCATTCATGCTTTTTATGCATAAATTCCCTGTCTTGTACTTCACCCCTCATCAATTTCTGTTACTAGCCCTGTATTGGTTGTAAAGCCTCTTGAAAATCTAGCCAGTGGTATCAGCCAAAGATATGTTGCAGTGAAAAGGAACATTCCTACATGATCTGAATAACTGATTGGATGCTGCTAAGTACAGTGCAACAGTCTCACGTAAAATATTAATTTGTTTGAATTATTGATATCTAACAGCTATGGCAGAGAAAACAATTATTGTCATTAGTCTAAATAACTTGTGATAAAAAATAGTGTTGCAGAACCATTGGATCTGTAGGGCCTTTTAACTTTGTTTCCTCCTTGAGGGTTCGGTTGACTTGTATACAAGGTTGTGTGTGCCCAATGTACTGTAGTAATTAGGAACAGAAAAGCAGTGCTTGTTATTTTTTAAAAAAACAATCCCCATGTCTGTGGAGCTTGAACATGGTAGGGCATTGATGGCAAACCTATGGCACGGGTGCCAAAGCTAGCACTCGGAGCCCTTTCTGTGGGCACCCAACATTGCCTCTTCATAGCCACCTGTATACAGGTTAAATTACTATATTGGCACTTTGCAAAAAAATTAGTGGGTTTAGAATTGCAGTTTGGGCACGCGGTCTCTAAAAGGTTCGCCATCACGGTGGTAGGGGCTAGCAACTACTCAAGTAGAGAGTTAAGAACTGCTTTTTGCAGTCTTATGCTAGTGGCTTTCCAGGCCCCCTCTAGCAATCAGTTTTTGAGGCAACAAGCCAAAATGGGGAAGATGCCCAAACCAGAGTGTTGAGGCAGAGCCTGTGAGGCAAAACTGGAGCACACAGGTATCTTCAGGAGCGAGGCAGGAACTTGTGAGATACACAGAAGTCTTGGAAGCAAGGCCGGTACCAAGCTTTCAGGGACAGAAAAGTGTAGGGCAAGACCTCAAGAATAACCAGGACTCTTGTGTTGCTGAGGCAAAGGACAGCTACACAGGAAGCCTGTATATACAACTCTTTCAGGGTCTGGAGCTTCCCCACACAACTGTCCTTCACCTGTTCCCTGCAAGCCTCAACAAGAGTCACCCCTGTTTCTGCCAATACTTACAGGGTTTCTGCCTCCCCCCCCCCGATCTGACAAATTTGTCCATATTCTTCTGCTGTGCAGTTGTAATGTAGATGTCACTTTCCCCCTCCTTCAGCACTGCAATAGCCTTCCTAAGATGCAGCAATGTCTCCTTGCAATATTTAATCTTATAATGAGATTATCCTACTTGCAGACTTTTTCTGTCTCACTTATAGCATTATATTTGGCTTTTGCATTTCTACTGTACTGAGCAGACATTTTCGGTGACATTTATTCCATGACCCCAAGATCACTTATGTGGGTGGTTACAGCAAATTTGAGCCTCATAATCATTTATGTGAAGGTTAAAGTTGTTGGGTGTTTTTTTTTTTTTTGTAAAATTCCCGTGTGCATTGCCTTCATCTTTCTGTCAGTCTTTGTATTATTGTAGCATACAAGGCTTTTATATGATGTACAGATGTCCTTCCGTGTAGACCCATTATGTAGTGTGCACAGTAAGCAAGAGAGGGTTGGGAAGGCAAGAGAAGGGAGTGCAAGAACTGGAGAAGCTAGGTATAAGGCTCAGTGGGTCTTCTCCTTGCATGATGTTCATCTTCTAGAGGTAGAAAGAGTGGTTCCCTTTGGTCACTTGGTCACAATGGTAGAGGTCACGGGGATCCCCTCTTTGGTTTTGCCATCTCAAGGCCAGAGGCATGTGGAGCAGAGGGTCCTCTTGTCAAGAGAAGCAAGTTCCCTGCAGTGGTTCCTTTTGCTTTTCTAGTCGACGGGTGGGACCAGGCTGGTCGACTTCTTGATAGCGTGTCTTTCTGGAAATGTCAGTATTTGAAGACTATGGAAGAAAATGAGAAGCTTTCAAATGGGGATGGGAACTTATATTCTCTCAAGCCATTCAAGCACACAGCACTACATTGGGCACATCCAGATGAATCTGTCTTTCTGCCCATTTGCTTCTTGTCATGGCTGGAGCTCTGTGCATACAGGGCAGAGCTGCTGCATAGCATTCCAGAAAATTAGACGGAATGTTGATGGGAACCTTTATGTCATCATTATCTGTGTTCTAAAATGGTAATGCTGAACAAGGAATTTCGGGGAAACTGGCATGTGATGGAACCCTACTTTGTTGCCCAGGGAGCTGTTGCATGAAACTGAGCTCTCTTTTGCAATATAGGAAGAAGGAGTGCTTAGAAGCATCAAGCTCAGGTGTCGTGCATCCTCCTCCATTCTTGAGCAAACTGTATCCAAAAACAATAAAAAGGTCTGCGGAAGGAAATGACATATCACTTAGAAACACAATCAGACCATCCAAAGAATGTTTTCTTTTTATGATCTATTCTGAGAAAGGGATTCTCTTGTGTTTACCCCAATAACTATGCATACATTCTTGTTTCTTTAGGCTTTCCTTGCAGAAATTGTTGTGTATTGACTGTTTTGCTGAATTAAAAAAACACTTTCTTATACAATCAAATGCCTTGTTTCTTAATAAAGGCCTATTCGTGACTGAGAAAAAATATTTGCAAACCTCCTGACGACCAATCACAAAATAAAGCAATCTGAGCTAGGCAATGTGAAAAGCTAATGTTGTGAAAATTGGATATATTTAGGCACTTACAGAATTTCCTCCTCTAGTGGCATGCCAACTCTAAGCATAGTTTGATCCTTGTAGATAGATGGCTTCTCTATATGAAAGTTACAGTATTTTTCCGTGTATAAGACTACAATAATATCTTGGTTTATAAACATAATTTGTTCCAGAAACATACTTGTAAACCAAAGCACTCATATATCAAAGCATATTTCGCCATAAGAAATAAGGGAAACTCAGACAATAACAACAACAACAACAACAACCTTTTTTGTCATTGTACAACCAGTGTACAATGAAATTGGCTGAGCTCCCTCCCTCCCCCCCAACACTATCCCACTAAAAAGCCATTCAATCTAATTTCACACTGTGTGCTTGGTGCACAACTCGCCAGCCCCAGTCTATCACGAGTTGTCACGTCCCGTTTAATAGTCGAACAGCCCATGGATAAAACCTGTTTTTTAGCCTGTTGGTACAGCTTGCTATACTTCTGTATCTCCTACCCGAGGGTAGGAGAGTAAAGAAGTGCTGACAGGGGTGTGAGTCATCCCTGATGATTTTCCTTGCTCTCCTAAGACAGCGGTTCCTGGCGATATAATCCAGTGGACTCAGGGGACAGCCCATGATGTTTTGTGCTGTGTTCACTACCCTCTGTAAAGTCTTTTTGTCCGTAGCTGTCAAACCAGCATACCAGACTGTAATACAGTACGTAAGGACACTTTCTATTGTAGACCGGTAGAAGGAGGTCATCAATTGTTGTTTCACATTGTTCTTCTGCAAAAGCCTGAGGAAATGGAGTCTCTGTTGAGCCTTCCTGGCCACATAGGTTGTATTAATTTTCCAGGTAAGATCTTCACTGAAATGAACTCCCAGGAATCCGAAGGAGACTCTCTCCACACACACACACACACACACAATGTACAGTGGAGCGGGTTCCTCCACTGATTCATTCTGGGCCGCCATAGACCACACAATGTACACACAAAATGTCAAAACTCACAAAAGAAGTTGGCTAGAAGTCCACATCCACATCATAGTTTAGGTATCTGGCTACAGAATCTGCTGTGCTTAAGATTAACAACTGGATTTAATGTGACGATAATAAAATGCAATTTGTAGCACACACTTGAGTAGCTTCCCCATGACTAGAAATTGTTTCACATATAACAGGGCTGTCCAACTTTGGGACTAGCCAACAGGGCAAGCCCCCTTGCGGTTGATGTGGTATGTGTGCACACGTGCGTGCAAAAGTCGCAGCAGTAGGTGGGTGGGGGGGTCAGGGTTGACGAAAGTAGTGGTGAGTGTGGCAGGGGTGAGGGTGGCGGGGTCAGAGGCAGCAGGGGCAGGGGCTGTGACGATGGCAGTGCGGGCGGCAGGAGCAGCAGCAGCAGGAGGCGGCAGTGATGGCGATAGTGCCGGCGTGACACGCAGTGGCGATGGCGCCGGAGGGCGACGGGGGGGAGTCGGTAGCAGGGATTGCGGCAGGGTGGGGTCGGGTGGCGACAATGGGGTGGTAGGGGCGGCGGGGTGACGTCGGGGGCAGGTGCAGGTGCGGCGGAGCAGTGATGATGGTGGTGGGGGTGACGGCGGAGTGACGGTGGCTCCAGCAGGGACCTGGGAGCGACCCCTGAAGGTGCCACGGGCGACTGGTCACCCGCAGTCAACCTGTTGGGCAGGCCTGACATATAAGAAAGGATGTTGAAAACAAATTAAAGAAAAAATTAAAGAAAAATAAACACAAAACCCTAACCCGCACTCACCTTTGAAGATCTTTGTGTGTGTCTCTTCCTTATGTTTGGAGGCTTGCCTGAGATAGAACATTCCAGACAGTCACCCACAGTCTAGCAAGGGGGGAGAGAGAGAGAGAGAGAACCATCATTGGTTCACTCGTGATCATGTGATGTACTGCAGCCTTGTATTGCAAGATGTTGCTCGTTGATCAAGGCAAAATTGATCAGAAATGTTTGCATATCTTGCAAAACACTTGTACACCAAGGTAATCATAAACCAAGGTTTTACTGTATATTTTTGTGTAAAATGGTTAAACTAAAAATCGAGGGTTGTCTTATACATGGGGTCATCTTCTAGAAGGAAAAATGGGGTACTCTGCCATCATCTCATGCAGCGCTGAAGTGACTTCAATATACATTCACATAAAGTAATGTGCCCTTCCCCTCTTGGGTTTCCCTTGCATGCTAAGGTAAAACTTTTATTGTTTCTCGAAGTCATGGTTAAACGTTCAATGTTTCCATGTTACTTTGTTTGTGTTTGTTTGTAGGGGATGTGATCAGCCTTGGTGACAGACAGCTCACTGTTATGCACATGCCTGGGCATTCAAGAGGAAGCATTTGCTTGCACGACAAAGAACGGAAGATACTGTTCAGTGGGGATGTTGTCTATGATGGCTCAATGATTGACTGGCTTCCCTACAGCCGGATAACCGACTATGTTGCAACCTGCCAGCGACTTATTGAATTAGTTAATAGAGGCCTTGTTGAAAAAGTCCTTCCAGGGCATTTTAACACATTTGGAGCTGAACGGTTGTATCATTTGGCTTCCAACTATATTTCTAGCGCGGGGCTTTGTCACAAGGTTTCTACATGTGCAATGAGATCAGTCGCAAGCCTAGCACTTCGTGCGACAAATTCTAGAACAGCATCATAGTGTTTAATATGTTTAAAAACCATTGGCATGCATGCATTTCTTTAAAGGAAAATCTGGCTAATAAGCCACAAAGATTCTTATTTTTATCTGCTTCATTTCTATTTTAAAAATTGCCAATATAAGCTAGTAGCTGTGCCAAAGCTACTCATTTTTCCTTCAGTCTCTCAAGACAGGTTTGCACATATGTTGAGAATTAGTTGACAGCTATTTTAAACATGTTGTTTTGTATATCAAAGACCTCTGAAACATGAATATGAAAAGTTTGCACTTGAGTTAAGGATGTATGTTGTATAGTTCAAGTGGCTGCAGTTTATTATGAGCAGCATTTTGGGGATGGGGTTGGGAGAAAGAACATTCCACTGTCTAAGTCGACATATTGTTAAAAGTATCAGTTCCTTTATTTTCTTTGTTGTTGTTGTTGTTGTTATTTATAGGTGAATGTAACTTGTGGTTGTTACCAAAACTTGATACACAGCATTATAGTCCCACATTATTGCTCTTCTTGAATTGCACTGCATTTCTCTATTGTTTTCGAGCCACATGAAATGTCAGAGAATATTTGAAGTATGTAACTTGTTTTTTAAATGTGACTCATTGTGTAAGTGTGAAAGAGTAAGTAAACTTTTTAAAAATGTTGTTTTATATATAACATACCCACCCATAATCAATTCCCCCCACACCAGAACATTAACTGTAAACACCTTATCATTTATGTCTGAAGATTCCAGGTGAATTTATCTGAGTTGAGTCATGACAACTGGACTCATTTTCTTGAGAAATTGAAACATTTTGCTGCTCATCTCATGCAAACAGCTTTGTCAATCTAAGGAAAGCTAGTTGCGAGTCCTCAATTTTGTAATTCACTTTGACTTCATGTCACCTTGGTGTGAAATAGGCTCACGATGAACAATGGCCTGAATAGACTGTGCCTTTGTTGAGAGAGGGCTTTTCAATACTCACATGAATGGCTTCCCTGACCTCTCTCTCAAACCACCTATCCTCTCTGTCTAATATGTGTACCTTCTTATCCTTGAAGGAGTGCCCTTTGTCCTTCAAGTGGAGGTTTGCTGCTGATTCTGGTCCTGAGCTGTTGCCCCTCCTATGTTGGGCCATCCTCGAATTTAATGGCCGTTTCTCCAGTGTAGATGTCTGCACACTCTTCACTGCATTGGACCACACATACTACGGTATATTGCTCATTTTGTGTTTGTTGTCGGGTCCTTTGGGTGGACGAGTCTCCGCCTTAGTGTGTTTGTGGGTTTGAAGTAAACAGGGATGTGGTGTTTGCCAAAAATCCTTTTAAGCTTTTCAGACACTCCACAGCCATTTCAGACCAGGGTGACATGAGGTCAAAGTGAACTATAAAATGGAGGACTCACAACTAGCTTTCCTCAGATTGACGAAGCTGTTTGGATGAGCAGTGAAACATTTCAATCTTTCAAGAAAAGAAGTCCAGTCACCATGACTCAACTTATGAATTTATGAATTGCAAGTTATATAGTGCACTGTGGGGAGTAAAATGGGTTTTGGAAGAAAGAAAGCTGATGCTTTTGTGGGAGGTGACTGGTGACCAGGCTGGATAAAAACTAATGGTTTTTAATTACATTGATTGAAATCATAATTAAAATTAAAAATGAGTTTTTAAAAATTTCAATCATATAAAATTCACATTTTTTTAATTTAAATCATGATTTATATCCAATCCATCCTGCTGGCGGCAGCTCTAGGTTTTGTGCAAAGGGCTGTGCCTGTAGTCCTCTTGTTATGTATATGAAAAAACTCCAGTTGCAGGTTCAGCAAGGTCCAAGAAGCCAACTTTCTTCTCTTGCTTTTTCATTTTGCTTTTCCCCATGATGCAAATCACAGTACAGTATAAACTCCAAAGCCAGAATCTAGCTTTTGTTGTTGTTTTGTACATGCAGTGATTTGATGCACACATGGTTGCACTTTTTCAAGGGATATTCACTATCTTTTTCTATGGGCAGAAGCCTCGATGCTTAGAAGATTGGAATTTAAAGCTTGCACGGTTGCATGCTATAGATTGAGTGGTGCATGGGAAAGCATCATACCCTGTTTCCCAGAAAATAAGACATCTCCTGAAAATAAGACCTACTTACAGTTTTGCCCCACACTGAAATATAAGGCATCCCCTGAAAATAAGGCCTCCCCATAATAAGATAACAATAAATGTGTACCGTATTTTTCTTCATGGAAAAATAAGACATCCTCTGAAAATAAGACCTAGCGCATCTAGAGCAAAAATTAATATAAGACACTGTCTTATTTTCAGGGAAACACGGTACTAACATGGATGCTTGGCATTTACAAATAGGATTCTGGTCCAAGGAAATATTTTGTCAGTTTATTCTCGAAGGCTTTCACGGCCGGAATCTGATAGCTGTTGTGAGTTTTTCGGGCTGTTTGGCTTTGTTCTGGAAGTTTTTCTTCCTGGTGTTTCGCCAGACCCTGTGGCTGGTATCTTCAGTTCCCTGAGCTCCTTGCCCTCTGAAGATGCCAGCTACACAGCCTGGCAAAACATCAGGAAGAAAAACGTCCAGAACACGACCAAATAGCCTGAAAAACTCACAACAGCTATTTTGTCAGCTGTTTGTTTCTAGTAGAAAACAATTGTTTAAGCATCAAGCGCTTGATAAAAATTTTATGTGACGACTAGGTTTTATATCCTGCATCTTTGAAACTAATTTAATTGTTCAGAATTCAGCAGGAATTATATTAATAGTGTCCCTTTCGTATGAAATAGTGGGCAGGATTTATGATTGTGTCTTTTACACACATTAATTTTCATCCTTCTGTCATTTGTTTAAATAATATCTCCCCATTAAATACCGTTGCACATAATAGAGTTTCATCCCACTGTATTCTGCACTTTAAGCCCTGAGAAGTTTCGAGGGTGGATAGATGGATGTATTCTGTTCTTTGAAAGCTAACAGTGCCTCTTTGTAGACCAGAGCAGAATAGTTAGCAGGAAATACTGGCTAACAAGTAAATGGCCATTCAAGGTATTTGAAGTCTAATCTTATCTATAACGCTTGCATTATACTCTGAAATAAATGTCTCCTATTGCTTCATTTTAGGATTTGGGATTATAAACATTTTATATAACAACACAAACCATTACTGTATTTTCCTTAAAAGTTAGGGGGAAAGTACCCAAATATGTAACCTTGAAATCAGAATCATAAAATAAATATTAGAATCATAACATTTTCAGAATCATAAAATAAATATTAGAAGAATTATAGACTGTTAGAACAGTTGAGGAGGAATAGACAAAAATGAGCAAATGAAATTTTTTTAATGTGGTGCAGAAATGAACAAAATTTCCTTCCTAACTGGTCATTGACATAGTTTTAACTGTGAGTTGTGATCTCAGACACTTTCCCTAACTCCTTCTATGTTAATCAAGTTACACATTGTGTCTGAAATTATTAGATCAAATGAATCGATGCCTGAATCCCTCTTGAGAATCTTACAAAACTTTACAGATCTCCATTGAAATGTCAGAAGCCTGTGTATTCATCACAGCTAGCATTATCCCGAAAATGGTTAACTCCAGAACAAAACCAAATAATCATACCAAAATTCATCTGAGTACCAAGACATGTCATTTCATTGTTGCAATAATTCCAGGCTAACATTATCTTATCTAAATCTACAAGCATTATTGATTTGCACTGTTTCTATGTTTCTTAAACACAAAATACTTCAGAGTTGTTGGAAAATTACAGTATAGTAGTCTTGCAGCTTCGAATAATACTGTAGCCACCATGTTTCAAAAATCTTTGAGATCTAAATGTAAGTTGCAGGCAAATAATTTAAGTTTGAAAAATATTTTACAGTTGTAGGCTTTTTGTTATAAAAGTTACAGACAAGAACTTAAATCAGAATCCAAACATAAAGTTTATAGCCAGAAAGAGACAAATTTGAAAAGCAAAAGAGAATAATCCCTTAAAATATCAAAGTTGTTGAAAGTGAAAATATATAAAGCAAAAAAGCATTTCTTGGCCTTTACACACAAAATAATTCCAAGTTGTCACCCAGCCAAGCTAATTTTGTGTCAGGTTGCTTCTATGGAGGGAAATCCATGATGTTTATTGTTTGATGCTTGGTGCCCAAAGTGGTGTGGAGTTGCAATATAATAGGATAAACTCCAAATTCCCATATTGAGTATGCATGTTTGCCTTTCTCTTCTAACTATAAACAAATATTTTTTTCCCAGGGGCCTGGAGATCTAAAAACCCGGTACTCCAAACTAATTTTTCAGGGGGGATTTGTATTGTTCTTGCACGCTTTGTAACTACAGAAATCTGTAACCTGAAATCTGGCAGGTTGCCACTAGGTTGTTGTTTTGACTAACATTTTGCAGAGTTTATTGGAATAAGACTCTTATACTTCCCAGGACCTTATAAGACAAAGATTCTAGATCCCCAGAATAATGTCACCCTAAAATCTTGAAGTGCTACACTTTTTGAACTCTTAAAATTATAATCACTAAAAGAGTGTACAATAGGCCTTACAAAGCCCACTTGTTGTTTACATGCTATAAGCCACCTTAGGACCTTTCCAAGGGGAAAGGCGGGGTAAAAATATTTTAAATAAAAATAAAAATATTGTAAAATAAACAATTTTCTGGTAACGTAATCAGTTCATTATAACATAAACAAGCTCAGCTGTCAGAAATGTTTCTATTCAGTGATCTTGCTGGGCCAGAGAGCTAGCCAATTGTTTTAGAGTAAACTATTATTCAAGCCTCAATTTTAAAAGCACTTTAGTTTCCAGGGGTGATTCTTCCTCACCCCCACCCTTGATTTATTTTAACACTACACACACAGAATTTCAAATCTTGACATTCTCCTCTCCCTGCAGGTGAACTGTAGGGATACCTTGTTCTTACATACTGTGTTTAGTTTGGACTGCAGCGCATTACCTCTGATGCCAGGGGGTGAACTGCCTTTGGACAGATGTCAGTCTGGGTGCTTTTCAGATTTGTTTGCTCACCAACCTTCCCTTGCTCTGTGCAGTCATCTACATTGATCTATGAAGAGCTAGTCCCTCTTGTTGAATTTCTGGACACATTGCTTGTTGCTCTAATATGAAAAAGAATAAAGAAAGAATAAAAACAAAAGAAAAAATGCTCTCTGTAGACGAGAGGTGACACAGCAATACTAAGCACAATAAAGGCTAATGTAGTTAGCCCGTTTAACCAAGATTTCCAATCAGTTTTGGACTCCCCCTTGTGAAATACTAGTGCCTTGTTTGTTTCTTATTTAGAGATACAGAGTTTTGGAGTTGAACCACTACAAAATGATATTGCTACTTTGGGATACTGCTGGGGCCCTAACAATGATTCATACCCCCAACAGACAAATATGTCTCTTCTATCATTTTTTTTGCCCACTGTCCCACAGTGCCTTCTAAGTTATTTTCTGAAAGCCTTAGATTGATAGATTACTCTCTACAAGAAGAATTCACCTAAATAATATTGTGATTGCCAAAGATCAGTTTACACAAAGAACTAAGCTTAGCTTGTATTCTGGAACCATTCCATTGATATTTTGACTCAGCATTTTCAGTCTAATAGAAGATTCACTCTTCCGATTTTAAGCTGGATGTGTATTTCAGTCTGAATTTAATGTTTACAAAACCCACTGTTGTTTGATCCTAGGAAATGTTGAATAAGGAGAAATTTCCAGTTCCTAACTCAGCATTTTACTCAAGAAAAAGTCATAATTAATTCAGTCAGAATTAATTTCCCTGGTAAATGCATTGAAGATTGCAGCCTTAGTCAATATTTAAATTTAGGACTAAGTTATGGTTCAGCTTTGGATTAGTGATGGTTAGTAAAGTACAACTTTAGTGTAAGAGTGTTATATAATCTTATCTAGTGTTTTAAATATTTTTACAGAATGAAATCTTAAGAATTTATGAACAAAGTTATTAAATCTTGACCTTAATCCATATTTATTATATCTTGTGTGTTTTCATTTTTAATATTACATACTATGAGACATTTATAGCTGTTTTATGCTAACAAGGTTTGATATTCCTTATGAATTCAGTATTTGGCTGCTTTTAATGGTTTTAAAGGTAACCTACAACCCAATTCAAATTAGGTTCCTAAAGATAGGAAATAACGCTGTTGATTCAGAACATTTCTCTTAAATCAGTGGTGGCCAAACTTTAGCCTTCCAGATGTTTTGGACCACACCTCCCAGAATTCCAAGCCTATGTTGCCAGTGACAAAGGACTGTGGGAGTTGTGGTCCAAAACATCTGGAGGGCTGAAGTTTGGCCACCACTGTCTTAACTGGTCATGGATTGTCCTGTACAAAGGAATTGCAATGCACTTTTAAAACTTGTAATACATTGTTCTTCTATTGTTGAATTCTTTACTTAAGGTATATGCCACTCTTTTCAAGAAAAATGTATATTATTTTATCATAGATAATTGATAATAAAAGAACTGTGACACAAAACTGTTTTTTTCCTGTTTGATCTTTTATATAGCCAAGGAAGTGTATATATTATATGCATTATTTTCTGAAGATAGAACGGTGGGTGAAAAATGATCACCTTTTAAAAATCCCATCAATGGCACCACAATAGCAGATGCTTTTCTGAGTGGTTTTCTTCATTTTGAAGACTTAGAAGTCTGTGTCTTTTAGAAACGAATGATCCCCCCCCTGTAAATACACAAACATGGACAATTGTTACTCAGAACACTGCTGTAGCACAGAATTGTAAATGATTATCAACAACAGCATCAAGTGGCATCAAGTTAATTCTGACTGATGGCTCCCCTTTTCAAGGTTTTCCAGGTAGATAATACTCAGAAGTGGTTTACCATTGTAATCTTCTTGGGGCAACCTGGGACTGTGGAACTTGCCGAAGGTCACTTAGGCTGGCTTTACTCATAGGAGACACCAATAGAGAATCAGACTCCTAACATAAGCTCTGCGGGCATATACCTAACCACTGAACTATCTAGACAGCAAAAGAATATAGGAGCTTTCAAATATAGTTTTTACATCAATACAAAACAAACAAACGATGGTGGGATGTTCTCAAATTTCAAAAAGCGACAGCTTGAATGTCTTGCGTTAATTTTGTAGTGGTTCACAAAACAATACTGCATCTGAAAATGTCCTGTTTCTTCTGTTTCCGTACAGAAATCACATTAGCTTACAAAATATTAAAACAAATAGAATAGAATCAGTTCTATCAATGTTTATCAACAACCTCCTTTCAAAAAATGGTACGCCATCTTGTGGCTTCATTGAAAAACAGAAATGGATTGAAAAACTAATCTTCACATATATCTTGATAGAGTATATGTTTTTAATATGAAATTTAGATGGCAGTTAAAAACTGTTGATTTTTTAAATAGTTTTAGTTGTGGGCCACCTTGTGAACAACTCCCCCTTGGGGAGAAAGACAGCATATAAGTAACTTAATCAGTTAATGCAAGACAAGGATGTAGAATAGATGATACCTTTATAGGTCACTAATAAAATAAAATAAAATAAACCATTGCAAGCTTTCGAGGGCAATACCCCCTTTCCCCCAAACATATACCAAAAGTTCAAACATGGCAAAAGATGTGGCCTGCCAGGAGATCATTCTTAGATGTAAAGTTCTTGGCAGGATGATATTCACCAGGCAGTCTCCTTAGGTGAGGCAGGACGCAGCAGGGATGTTGTTGAAGCTGCGTATGAAGTAAACCACATTATGCAGTATCCCTTTTGTTTAATCTGGTCCCAATAGGTTATATCTAGAGGGTTTACTAAATTTTGCCCCAATCCCCAAATGGAGCTCATGGGTTTCCTGCATCAACCCTCCCCACCCCCCTGCCAAACAGGGACTTGTATGTCTCGAAGAGCCAAATGGGAGGTGTGGGTGGGTGTGCATGACCCATGTCCCTTTGTTTGAAGGGCTGGGATGTGAAACCTATCCTTTACTTCAGATGCAGCTTTAACAACAGCCCTGCTGCTTCCTGTCTCATCTAAGAAGACTGCCTGGCAAATATCTTGCTAAGAACTTTACAATTACAGTTAGAGATGGGCACGACTAGGGAAAATGACGTTTTCGAGTTGTCGTGTGTCGGAGGCAGCCTGTTTCAGCTCGTTTCCGTTTTTCGCGAAAAATCGCAAAAATTAGTCGGTTCGTTTTTTCGTTGTCATTAGTACTGTTTTTTTGGGGGGGGTAGCGGGCTCCTGGAGGCACCTCTGTGGGGTGGGTGCCTCCTCTGGCCCGCTATAAAGGGAAAGCGGGCTCCTGGAGGCACCCGTGGGTGCCTCCTATCCTCACCCACTAGGAAGGGGCAGCAGCAGGCTCCAAGAGACCCCTCAACATGGGGGTCTCCCCTCCTCACCTGCTGCTGCAAAATGGCATGCATAACCATATATGGGATATGCATACCAGTTGCAGACAGTGAGACCAGTCCACTGGTATGACCCTCCGTCAGGACTGGGTCGCACCTGCCATGTCTCACAAAGAAGGGAATCGTACTTGCGTGTAGTGCAATGCAAGTAGATCTGGCTTAGGGTTAAGATGGGTTAGTGCAAGGGCTAGGGTTAGGCTAGTGACGGGTAAGGTTACGGTGAGCTATTGGGTTGCACCTCTGGGTGCCTCTCTGACCCACTAAGAAGACAGTCTGTGACGTATGGGTAAGGAGTCAAGGATTAGGGTTAGGGGGTTAGGGGGCTAGGGCAGGTTTTAGGGGGCTTTTTGGCACATCCCAGAAGTCTCAGTGGCCAAGTGGCCATGCGATTGGTGGGATGGCTCCAAAAATTTGCATGGTCGTCCACTCCCACATGGCTGGCCACTGGGCCAGCCCATCATTGTGCACTGCGCAGGTGTAAATAAAATAAAATAAAATAAAATCAATGGAGGACAGAGGAGGAGAGGAGAGACATTTTGTTGCAAGAAAAAACCTACTGCTACTGTGAAAAATCTGGAAGTTTATAAATTTTCGCGTGTTTCTGTTGTGCTTGTGTGTTTTTGGACCACGATTTCAAAAACAATATTGCGTTCGCCGCCCCATTTTGGATCCCCCGCCCGCACCGCATGGCATGGCGAGTCCGGCTGCCCAGGACGGGGGGGAGGCGGGACCCCCTCTCCAGACCAGAAACCACCCCTCCAGTAGGTGCCCTGCGCCCTTAGTCAAGCAGGCATTTTTCTGCCTGGTTTTTGGCCCGGGAATGGGTGGGGGGAGAGTTTAAAAGTTTTTTCCTGTGCCGTCCGTGACTCCGTGCCGCTTGCTTGCGCTTTAATTGTGGCGGCCGGCGGCGAGACTAGGCTTTTTGCTGGCTGCGAGCCTGTGGCGAGTCCCACCAGAGCAGCCCAGGACGGAGGGGGGGGAGGCCGGGACCCCCCCTCCAGACCAGAAACCACCCCTCCGGTAGGTGCCCTGCGCCCTTAGTCAAGCAGGCATTTTTCCGCCTGCTTTTTGGCCCGGGAATGGGTGGGGGGAGAGTTTAAAAGTTTTTTCCTGTGCCGTCCGTGACTCCGTGCCGCTTGCTTGCGCTTTAATTGCGGCGGCCGGCGGTGAGACTAGGCTTTTTGCTGGCTGCGAGCCTGTGGCGAGTCCCACCAGAGCAGCCCAGGACGGGGGATGGGGGGGGGGAGGCCGGGGACCTCCAGAAACAACCCCTCTGGTAGGTGCCCTGAGGCACGGCAGACATTTTTCCACCTGCTTTTTGGCCGGGAACTGGGTTTTTTAACTTTTAAAAACTTTTTTTCTGTGTTGCGTGGCATCGCGCAATCGCGCGATGCAAGTAACAAGCACAACAAATCAGACCAAAATTGTTCGTTCGTCGGTTCGAGCTCGAAGTCTGGCGGAGTAATTCCCGTTACCGTTTCTGTAGAGTAACGGAACCGAGTAACGGAAACGGAAACGGGAATACCGCTAAGTCGTGCCCATCTCTAATTACAGTACATCTAAGACTTATCTCCTGCAAACCAGATACTGTATTTTGCCATGTTTGGATTTTTGGTACATGCTTTGAAAATATGGTTTTGCTCTCAAAAGCGTGCAATGGTTGTTTATTATTTTATGAGTGTCCTATAAAGGTATCACCTATAGCCTAGTCTTGCTTTTGCATTTCGCAATGGGCACACAGCTCCCCCCTTTTAAAATCACGAATGTTCCACTTTATTTTTCTGGTAATGAAGATATAAGTACTTTGCCTTGGCTGAAATCCAATAGTAGCAACTAGAATAATAGTATAGGCCCACTGACTCAGGGATTTGATGAGTCAACAGTTGTGTAAATTCCATTTGATTCATTGGCCTAATTCTAGTTACAACTTATTACCAGCTTTCAGCCATTATCATTGTCACTTAACAACAGACAACTTCATTCCTGTTTTGATTTAATTATATCTTTTTAGATAACTTACAATGGATATAAAAAGTTTACACACACTTGTTAAAATGTCAAATGTCTGTGATATAAATAAATGAGACAAAGACAAATCATTTTAGAACGTTTCAGAACTTATATCCACTGTATGTGTAGGATAGATAAAGAGAAATACATGAAGCAAGTGCTGGCATGTTCCATGCCTTTTACTGCTACTCCTGTTGGGAATGTTGAGTCAGTCATGGGCTAGGTGGGAGTCCAGTTAAGTACCATAGGCCCATGGGTTGAAGAACTCAGTTTTTTTTAAAGTAAACAACTAATTACTAACTACTACAAGCATAAATAGCTGCCTAGATGCCCTAAGCACATCTGATCTCGCCTGATTTCAGAAGCTAAGCAGGGTCGCCCCTGGTTAGTACTTGGATGGGAGACCACCAGGAACTGACAAACCACTCCAGTATTCCTGCCAAGAAAACTCCATGGGCATGGGGTCACGGAGAGTCAGTCACAACTGTAACAACAGACAGACAGACACACACATACACACAAGCATAAATATCTTAAAAACCACCTTCCAAAATTAAACGCTAGAATACAAGTTCAAGAAATCTGATAATAGGAGCTAGTGGGGGTGGATCTATTAACAGTGTGGTTAATTTCTTTTCAAAAGTGAATTTTCAAGATCTAGATAAGGCTGAGGCTTTTTAAAAAGCCATGGTTGGACAAGAAAATAATAAAATCTAGGCATTTTTGGATAGCTCAGTGGTGTTGGTCTTTAGCGGTGGAGCCAGAGGTTAGGAGTTCGATTCCCCACTGTGCCTCTTTGATAGGAGCTGGACTGGATTATCCCAAGGGTCCTTTTCATTTCCACAGTTCCAAGATCATTATTATATAAATATACTGACAGTCTGCACACTCTCCCAGAGCATTACTGGAAGGAGGGGCTGGTAAACCACCATCAACAGAAAGAGTTGCAAGGTTCACCTTAAGATGGCTTTGACTTGATGACACACTATTATGACCCTTTGTATGGTGTGTCTTTGTTCTCCAAGTAGAGAGGGTTACATTCAGAGTGGAAAATATAACAAGATGGTTTGAATTTTGATAGTTCTTATTTACTTTCAAGTCACTTTGGGCAACTTTAATAGGGTTTCCAATAATGCAATTATATTTATCAAAATAGAAGAGGCAGAATGACTGTACTAAAGGTATGCATAACCTGTTCAGTTGGGAGCAGTTAGGAAGAAGCCCTTAGTTTGCTTTCTCAGGGTCAGGAAAGGAGAGAGTGAAATCCCCTACCAACAGACTTCCCAAAGCCAATGAATGATAGTTTCTGGAAAGGCATCATTGTGCACCATTTTTTCCAGGTGGCAATACTCATACTGCAGAAGAAGAATGGTATCTTTGCAGCCATGCCCCCTGCATGTAGAAAAGCAGCATGCTCAGGCTTCCCTTTCAAAGCTCTAGTTCTCAGTCATTTTTAAAGATCCGAGCTCATTCAACCACGAGATCTCCTGTCCTGCGACCTATCAAGGTATCACCTTTGCCTATTCTTGGCATCTATATTTTGTAATGGCAACACGACTCCCCCACCTTTTATTACATTCACTGTAAGAAATGTTGAACTACTAGTTGGCTAACTGCTTTCTGCTATGCAAAATCCCATTGCTTTAAACTAGGTAAGAAACTTGTGAGTTTCTAGAGGAGAGTTCTACTACCAGAGCCTACACTGGAAGAAAGCACACCTCCCAGTCTTGCCTTCTAAAAGGCTTCTCCAACGTACACCCTCATATGACCAGGGTCCATTTCGTGATCCGACCAATGAGAACGAAGGGAGGGCGGGCTTGACGGACGTCAATAATCAGCGCCACGCTGGCCAATTTGCGAGTTGCTTCTGTGTGACGTCCGCGTCGCGCTGAGGTCTGGGTAGTTGAGCGCAGCCTCCACCGTTTAGCCGGGGAAAAGAAAGGCGGGTTTGTGCGGTGATTGGCAAGCGAGTCGTCCTGTGGAGGCGTTCCGTACAAGAAGAGGCGGGCGGGCGTCTTCGCCATCAGCCAACTGGAGCAGAAGCCTGAAGAGAGGAGCTGCGTCGTTGGTTGAGGGTCAGGTGTGGAGGTCCCGCTTTCGAGGGAAGGCGGTTGTTGTGGCGGCCTCTCGGATTCCGGTGGTTAAAAGTAGCGGGGACTCACCCCCCACCCCGTTTCGGTGTCCAGTTCAAGGGGTGGGGGCCAGGAAAATGAATTTGGTGTCGAGGTTTGTACGGACGGAGCGGGTGCGGGGTGGTGGGAAGTAAAGGTGAACGGTTCGCTTCTTGTTGCTATGGCAACAACGACTCCCCCCCCCGTGGCTTGCTTGTCGCGATATCTGGTGGTGCGCGCGTTGTGTGGTTGGGTAACCAGGGGGGAGCACTTCGCACTGCGGGGGGTGCCATCCCGCCCCGTTATTAGCCCCTTTGGAAGTGTCCATAGACGCCCCCTGTTCGCTCCCCACTCTCTGCCCCCCATTGCAGTGCCTTTATTTAAGCGAAAGTTTTTTCTCCATATTATTATTATTATTATTATTATTATTATTATTATTATTATTATTATTATTATTATTATTATTATTATTA
>JAHTLZ010000240.1:20529588-20545251 GCA_023846285.1 Phrynocephalus versicolor | reverse complement strand
TATTATTATTATTATTATTATTATTATTATTATTATTATTATTATTAAATACGCTGACATCTTTTTGGTCACATCTTTCATTTCCCAATCCAACAAATTTGGCCTGGGCGAAATCAGTAGGAGGGACCCTCAGACACAACCAGGCTGCTTCGCTGTCCTTTGAACCCTTGTGTTTTGCTTGCTGTCGCGAAGTGCCCTGGCTCTCTAGCTCTGCATTGTTTCATACCAAGCCGATAGGTATTTTCTTGCATCTCAAGTCTCATGCCACAGGGTGAACAGGGGAGACAGCTTGTATACCACACTCCATGGTTTACCGTGCAGTGCTTCAACTTTGTTTTATCCCCAAACCACCACCCCCTTAAACGTTAGAACACGGTTATTACTGAGATGCATGCTAATTATAGCCTGGGGGTGCTACTTGAATAAAGAAAAGCCTAGAGTGGATATCATCACAACCAGAGGTTGGGAATTTGGTTTCCCACTTGGCTTCCCAGAAGAAAAGGCAGACTATGTGACCCAGGGCAAGCTGCACATCCCTAGTACACTCTACCTAGCAAATGCTGAAAGGAGTTGCATTAAATTGGAATCAACTTGATAGAATGTTATTATTCTCCTCCTTGAGTATTTTCAGGTGGGCTTGGGAAAGGGTGTTGCTTGAAATCCTAGCCAGATTGCATTACAGTGTTTTGAAAACTAATCCAAGAATTACTGTAACTAAGAAATGCAAGTGTTGATGTTTCTGCTATTTCTCTCTCTTGAGCTTTAATGCAAAAATCCAAATATATTGACTTAAAGAACAGTGACGTTTTGATAAGACCATCACAATCCCAAATTTGTAAAGTAGCTAGCATTTTTATAGTGTCAAATTTGTCATCTTGAAGCAATCGTGCAGTGAGCAGCATTGATACTTATGGAGATGAAGGAGGGGCGATAATACAAGATCAAAATTAAAACAGGTCATACATACATTCCTTCACTAAGAAGGAAATTGCAGTGATGAATTTAACCATTTGTTGATCACTTAATTCATTGGGGGGCTCAAAGTGATTTGGAATAGAGTAATATTGCAAACATTACCATCACTTAAAACACACTTAAGAACATTCTTGCCTGCAAAAATTTGCTGCTTTCAATATTGAATTTTATGTTTTTCTTATGTTCCAGAGCAGAGTTTTCTGCTGAAAAAACCAAGAGAAAGAAAAGAAGAGAATTAACCGAAGAACAGAAGCAAGAAATAAAGGATGCTTTTGAGCTGTTTGACACAGATAAAGACAAAGCTGTAGATTACCATGAACTGAAGGCAATTAATTTTTCCTAAATTTTGTTTTTTAATAGCCTTGTAACAGCATTTTAAAAATGTCATTCAGTTAATAGACTCAGCATTCCAGTATGCTGAATTATGCATAATGCTTGTAGTTCTATACTGTAGTGCTTTTAAACTGGCAAGCATGCAGATGAAGGTGTTGATTTATTATAAATATTGATATGTCTGTTGAGTTTGTGGTAGCAGAAGTAGTACATACTGCAGAGCACATGGATAGACATAGCAAATGCCTGCTTCTACCTCATATGGCTAGAGTAACAAACCTTTTATTTTGTAAAAGGCTACGTTCACTCAGAGGTTTCATATTACACTCCACACATTCAAGATCCTCCTATATTTTCCCATCCTGGAATCTCAGGAGAGCAAAAAATTGGTGATGGCAACAAGTGGTGGCACTTCTTAACCCCCTGCCTGCCCCATCTCTTTGTCTTATTTTTCTCATACTAACATTATCCAATCAATTCTCTCTCCAACATGTATTCTTTTCCCCTCTTCCCCTTCTGTATTGTGTGCAACCCACAATCCTCACACAAGAAGAAAAAAGCATTTATGCGTACTTGCAGATCTAACCTTGGTGGTTAACTGCAGAACACATCAGATAATCCTGTTTTAGAAGGACATTGCCCCACTTCAGCATTCATGTGCCTACATTTTTCATAAAATAAAGCTTGTCTCCTAGTCTTGATCTTGTTGTCTGGGAGGAAATTGGCAATGTTAAGACTTGTATAAAAGAAGGCTGAAAGCCATACATGGGCTTGGCAGTAGCACAATAGCCCTTAGCCATCTAGTTTAGAATTACTGTACCATCTGGCCTGGACCCTCTCTTTCACTGCTTTGTAAACTTGGAAAGTGGCACATTTGCAGAGAGGTTCCTGCTTGTGTACAGGTCCTGTTCACCAGTTTTTCAGGTTGGGACACAATTTTGTGGTGTGTATTCATTGAATAAAGATGAATAGCTACCTTGTGTAAGATGGAAGTGAGTTTAGTATAAATTGCTATTGTATTTCTTGACTTGTCAAAGGGAATGCTCAGTTTTTAAATCATTTGTTAAATGTTCACAGTGACATGTCCTTCCTATAATATAGGTCAATATTCCCTATTATGGTGGAGGTTGAGAGTATGTGACCCTTACAGTGAAATGAGTTGTGAACTGAATTGTAAATCATGTTGTAGCTCCCTAACTGCATCAGCTCTTACATTTGAGCATGCAAAGTTTGGCATTTCTTCCTGTTATGTATGAAGTAGCTCAAAGGCTGCAGCACTTAAAAGTACCTATTGGAACAGTTATGTAGTCTTTGTAAGTGTTCAGCCTTTGTTGCTCAGATTTGCATAGATATGCATGCCAGAGGGGAATATGAATCTGAAATGGGGAAAAATGACCACTTCTGGCATGGTATACTAATTGTAAGATATACGTTTGAAAGAAGTTTCAGCTACTGTGAGAAGTTCAGTTCTACTTATTCTCATTGTGTGTAGATACTTGTTTTCAATGTGTAGATATTTGCTTTCAGTGGTTCTTATTGCCTTAATGTGAGACTTGCATGCAGTTTACTTACCTGGAAGTGCAAGGGATTGTAGCTGTAATGTAATATGCAATCTAATATTCAGGGAGTCATACTGCCATGTTTTACACTGTGTTTTGTTCAGCAACTCAGGTGGAAAATCCATCTAGTTACCAATCCCACTGTCTTTCCTACATTTATATATTTATTTATATGGGTGTTTTTCTTGACCTTTTCCAACAAATATTGTAGTGTTTGTCCTCTGTCTATGGCATTTAATTAAAAAAATGTTGTTTTTTTATTGTCTCGGTCAAAAAAATCTTCAGATTAAAAAAAATCTTCAGTGTAATTTGCATGAAAAGAAATATAATTCTCTTAAGGCGCTGATTCTAAAATACTGCATTTCTGTCTTTTCCCCAAAGGTGGCAATGAGAGCGCTAGGTTTTGATGTGAAAAAAGCAGATGTACTAAAGATACTGAAAGATTATGATCGGGAAGGAAGTGGGAAAATCACCTTTGAAGATTTTAATGAAGTTGGTAGGTATTGTGTTTTAAACCTATTATTGACAAGAAAGTTGGGAGCAACATGTAACTAAAAATGCAGTTGATCTTTCTTTTAATTAACAAATGTACAAATGTCTTGTTTAAAATACAGATAATGCTTTTTAAATAGTTAAATTTATTGGTTTTAAAAATGATGTAAAAGCTACCCAGGACTATCAAGTTTACTGCAAACCTTTGGAATATTTGCTTCATTTCAAATATGAAATTGAAACAAAAGGAATAAAATAACTTTCATTTGTATTTCATTATTTTTCCTGTCCTGTTTTTTAAAAATTCTTTTTGGAAGTCATTTTATTTCCTTAATTGAGAAATTCATCTTAATAGGGAAAAGTAATTATGCCTTGGAGACAGTTCACATTTTTTGTAGTAGTGTGCTGAATATGTGTCTAATGTTTTCTGTTGCTATATAATGAGCAAAAGACAGTGAATTTTCTGCAAACCCAATCTGCTCCCCTACTGGGTTTATTGCTAGCAATGTGGTGTTCCACATATGGAGTGCAAGTTCATGTATATGCATAACAAACTTATTTTAAACAAATGGTGAATGCGAACTGTTTAAATTATTTGAGTTAGAAAGCGGAACGATTGGAACAGAACTAGAGGCATTTTCATGCTGGAAAACTTTCTAAGGACAAATATCTCTATGTTAAAGACCAGATTTCATGTTTTTTCATTTTAGTGACAGATTGGATACTTGATAGAGATCCACATGAAGAGATACTGAAGGCATTTAAATTGTTTGATGATGATGATTCAGGTAAAATAAGCTTAAGAAACCTGCGCCGTGTAGCTAGAGAACTCGGGGAGAACATGACTGATGAAGAACTCCGAGCAATGATTGAAGAATTTGATAAAGATGGTGATGGAGAAAGTAAGTTCTTATCTTAAGTTTGGTTTTAAAATAGTGGATTAACTTGCCATCATGGTTATTTTATTCTCAGATATGTGACTGATCTACCAGTTACACCACTGATTCCTACAAACTATGGATCTAGATAAGGTTTAACAATTTCTTTGATACGCAAATGTGAATTTATATGGCATATGTTATATAGGAAAACATAAAAGCATTTATATTTTCTATTTTATCATGAATAGTTGCTAAATGAAATCAGGCGAACTGTCCATTACTGTGGTGTTGGGTCTGTGATCCAAGTCACTGAAAAATAAGCAAGAAAATAATTTAATAAAATGAACAGCTATTCTATGTTGTCATGAACAAATTCCAGTAAACAAAGTATTCATATTTAGAAAACAACAGTCAGAGGAGCTGGATATAGTAGTAGACATTTGTGCTTTTAAAGAAATATAGCACGACACCAACAGTTTATTTTTGCTAGAAAACAGTTACAAGCAGGTTTATTTTTTGTAAGGTTAAGCTAATTTGATTTCTGCTTGAGAGGATAGTCAAGACCAAGGTAATCTTTCACAAAGGTGCATTGCAGCCTTTCAAAGTGAATATTTCTGAGAGCAAATTCCAATATTTAGTTTCCCTGGAAGTGGCAGAGACTACAAACCTGATTGAGAAAAGCTTTAAATAAAGATAAATGGTACATAATTAACTTTTGCCTTTTTTTTCAGTCAATCAAGAAGAGTTTATTGCTATCATGACTGGAGATGTTTAACATTACAAGGAAAGAAGTAAACTTGGCACAAAAAAGGAAGGATTCTTAGCTTTCAGCAGTGAGGCTGCCACCTTTCTGTTTCGGTTAATTTGTGTAGCAGGCGCCATGCAAAAATAATGTTCCTCAAAGGACCAAAAGAAACATAAAAGATATGTATTCAGAGGTTGATATTTTATATCATTAAATTTTAGAATAACAGTGTTATGTTTGAGTACTCATTTGTAAAATAGCTTTGTATAAGAATTTTAAATTAAATCATAGTATAAAACCTTTTGAAGTTGACATTATTTTGGCATTAGCTGTGGCCTTAGTTTTTATATAAGAGTTTAAAGACATCCATTTTAATAAAGTCTTCTTTTTATATACTATAAGCCTTGTTGGGGTCTTTAATCCAAATATAATTGTGGATTCATTAACAGCCTTATTGTTTTAAAAATGACATTTTGCAATTTTGATTATGCTTCTGTTGTAGTCACCATTATGTGGAGAAAATATCTAACATATTCATTCATTGGACTCAGTGGAGTTGCTGTCACAAAGAAAGAAGAATTTACATTTGACTTTCAATAGGAGTTTCATGGCACAGTGGTTAAACTGCAATACTGTAGTGAAGACTGCTCACAACCTGAGCCTGATCCAGGGCTCTAGTAGGAAGCTCAAAGTTGACACAACCTTCCATCCTTCCAAGATCAGTAAACTGATAACCCAGCTTGCTTGGGGGGGGGGGGCAACCTGTAGCCTCCATAATTAAAACTATAAACCACCCAGATTTTTTTAAGTGCTATAGGTCAGTATGCAGCCATCATGCCATGCTTTGCTCTTACATTGATTGCACTTAAAGCCCACCTGTTCTGTGGTGGGTTGAAGGCAATATACTCATTTAATCTTTCTAACAGTCCTATGGAGATGAGCTAGGCAAAGAGTGACTGGTGCAAGTTCACTTCCTGACTTTCATGAAGGAGAGTACATTTAACTTTACTTGGGTCTGTGGCTGTCTAATAGTAAATTTAAATCTAGATCTGGTTCTAATTTTGCACCACTAACTACAATACTAAATTGAATCACTGGGTGCTTGCTTCTTTAGAGATTGATAATGTTGAGTACTGTTTTATCAAAGAGTATAAATATTTTATAATCTGCTTTCTTAATATTTAATGAGTATTGGTATAATACTCAGCTATAGAACAGAAATACAAACACAGGGTCCACATAAGAATCATGTCACAATAACAATACTGTACACATGAAAGGAGAACTTTATCCTAAGAGATTGTGCTGGCACCAGCTCCATTTTCCCTATGAATGTAAAGAGGTGTGTAAGACAAACAAAAATCAGCTGGCAATTTTCAGCCTCACAGAGACCGCTTAGTAATGGGGCAGCTAAAAAATTCTGTAAATAAACACATTTACCTGGATTCATGTTTTGATAAGTGCCAGCTGTTATCTCTCTGAAACAACTTGGACCACTCACTTCTTTAGTTAACTGATCAGAGATCAATGCATTTTGCATTTCTTTTGTACACTCATCTGGTTTTGCAGAAGCACGTTTCAATAAGAATGGACATTTTGATAGTAAAAAAAAAACAGACACCCACTAAAAGCCTTTTCTGTTGTCTTGGTTCAAGAAAACATGATTGTCCTATGAGATATGTGCACTGCAAATGTGTGTTTAATAAACTGGCTGAGCAGAAGAGGCAGGGTTCTTTGTATTCAGGATGCTTAAAGATTATTGTCAGTTGTTTGTAGATGCTCTTCTTAAATGTCATATGCTTGTCAGCAAAAAGAAGGAAGAGTATTGCTCAGAGTTCCTGAAACTTGAAGCGGCAAATACGGTCAGCTGCATAGGCACCGATATCCCTTATACTTTCCTGTCCTCTCACCTCATGTAGAATCATCACAGAGTCTACAGGTCTAGTTTGCTAATTATCCTCATCAGGCCTGGAAAGTCTGGGTTTGGGATGTGCTAGGCATCAGCTTTGGGGTTTCAAACTAGATCTGAGGAGTCTTTTGGTGATTCATTTCAATTCTATCTGGACACTGAGGGCACCATTCCTGGCAGAAAGTATCTGAAGTTCAGCAAGACTGCTCAAGCGTCCCACAAGGCCTCCAGCTTCAGCATGTATGGAAGAAGAATGAGTGTCCCTTCTTAAAAACATTGAAGTCTGCAAGTCCCATGAATCCTACAGGATGATGTAAAAAAGAAATTGAACCTATTTACACCAGGGGTATAGCAGTGGGAAGGATTCTCAGAACTTGTAAGGTTGCCATCTCTACCTCCTGTTCTGACATCAGGAGGCTTTCACCTTAAGTCTTCACTGATTTCAGAGGGTTCCCTAAATGGATTTGGAGAGGTATCCCTGCTACCTTGGAGTCCCAAGGTAAGTATATTTTGATTGAATATTTTCAAAATAATTTTTGAGTGCTTTAAAAACATGCATTCAAAAATTACTTACTTTTGGAGCACCAAAGTAGCAGGGGTACCTTAAGAAAGCAATTTTTGAGAACCCCCTTAAATTTGGAAACATTTGAGGATAAGGGGACTAAGTTATGAAGCTCCAAAGGGGATGTCCGTACTCCGTAGGAAAAAACCTTCTAATTGGAATCAAATAGAAAGCAGCAACAGCCTTATCTCCTGCCCCATCAGCTTAGGAGTAGAAGGCTTTTTCCTAAGGGCACCCCTTTGGAGCTTCATAACTCAGCCCCCTTACCCCCAAATGTTTCCAAATTTCAGGGGGTTCCCTAAAATCACTTTCTGAAGATATCCCTGCTACTTTGGAGTCCCAAGGTAAGTAAATTTTGATTGCATGTTTTTAAAAATAATTTTTTAAAATATGCACTCAAAATTACTGACCTTGGGGGCACCAAAGTAGCAGGGGTGCCTTCAGAGAATCCCCTGAAATTTGGAAACATTTGGGGGTAAGGGGGCTGAGTTACGAAGCTCCAAAGGGAGTGCCCCTAAACCTTCTCATTGGAAGCATATGGGAAGCAGAGGCACCACTATTTGCTCGCCCTCTGCAAGTTGTTGGAGCACCTAATTTTAGCCCCCAAAACTGGGAAACTTATTGGCTTGAATATAAGCAGAGGGTGTTTTTTTTTTTTTTTTTTTTTTTTTAGCCAAAAATAAGGGCTGAAGAACTTGGCTTATACTTGAGTATACACAGGTAATTCTATATGTATTTACTGTCTTCACACTCACTTCACCCCAAACCACTCTCCTACATCCAAACTCAGGACTGACTGTACCCACAGAGTTCATACAATGGGGGCTCCAAATAAACTTTTCGGTGGCTACCCAAGAGTGACTGACTGGGTGCCAATGCACATTACATACCATCAGATAACAAAAACACTACCCAACCAGCATTCATTTCTGCACCCAAAATATTTTGGCAGATTGTGGAAATTTGTGGCTTAAAAACCCTGTAGTTACACAGAGGCTTTAACTGTATATTTCATAACTACGTAATAAATTATATGACTAAAACTACCAAATAAATTATATGATTAACTAGCTACATGACTTACTCTAGAACAGTGTTTCTCAACCGGTGAGTCCCCAAATCTTCCTGGACTGCAACTCCCAGAAGTCTTCATCACTACCTGAGCTGGCCAGGATTTCTGGGAGTTGCAGTCCAGGAACATCTGGGGACCCCCAGGTTGAGAACCACTTCTAGAATAACTGATTGAAAAGAAGCATGAAAATAAGATTTAGGTAGAGAGGTGTGCCTCTCTTCAAATTCTTGAGGCACAGAGGGAACAATTCGTTGCTGTTGGATTTCTTGCCCTTCATCCCAGTACAGAAAGATCCCTTCCAATCAAAATCTCTTAAAGGTAACGTATGAAAGTTGCTTATATTTCCAACTAATACCAGGTCCTCTCATTTTATCATTTTTGCTGTGCATGCATACTGATCATGCTTCCACAACAACACACCATACGCACCCATGGGCCATACAAAAAGGCAGAGAGAAATTAGGGCAGAAGCAGCTAGAAGTGTTGTTCTGGGTTTGAACACTGGGTATCTTGACTGTCAAATGGGGTGAGGAGCATGGTCCATTTAAGAGGGAATAGATCTAGAAAAATGAAGGGAATTCGGGGCTTCAAAAATGGCCTTGGTGGATTGTAAATGGCCCTTTCCTGCTGGATTCAGATGGACGTTTCTCGCCTGTAGGATATTTTCCCCTCAACAGTTTAAATATATATTTTACTATCTTGAGCTTCTCCTTGGTAAAGGGGATAATTGATGGACATGATTAACAACAATTATTTGCTTGAACGAGTAATTCATTAATTTGATGAAGTGTCACCAAGTGGTCTTAATGGCTAAATAAGGCCACAACCTGCATGGATGTGCACCAGATTTGTTTCATGCCCAAATTAGTCAGTTCAGAAGCCTGAACTAGTTCTATTGTACTTTTTCATGAGGTCAGGAGTTTCATCAGCGAGAGGCTGTCATCAGCAAAACCTTCCAGACACCATCTCTGTACCAGTCTTTTTGGGGCATAATTGTCACTGAAGTCAGTCTGCAGGGACATTCAGAAGGTTTTCATCATCGGTTAACAAAAGGAAAACGGTCTCTCTGAGAAAAAAGAGAGGTCAGTATTTCAAGATTGGCCTTCATCCCCACATTATATCAAGGGAAAATCTATACAAATCGAATTGGGTAGTTTTTGCTACAATATCCAAGATGAACGGGAGGTCAAACAAAGCCTCAGAAATCCATAAAGGGCATAGAACTGCTTACTTTTTCATCCCATTATTAATCTACTGAACAAAAACAGTTTGCATACATTATATATTAGTTGTGGACTTTTAAATGTGATTTTTTTTACTGCCCACGTGCAATTAAAGCATACCGTATGTTCTGTTGCAGAAAATGGCGTGGCTAAAGCTTGAGTATTGAATATCACATAATTTTGCAGTCATATCTTGTGCTATTTATAGCAGAGAATCAAAGTGAAAAAGCAGCCTCTTCACCTGAAAGTATAGCAAAATAACACTAATCCACTTCATATGTCTTGCATCCTTTTTCTAGGAAGTGCATTCTACTATTTTTTAAAAAAATATTTTTCAGTGATACACAAACTTTTTAAGGAGAGTGACTGGTTGGCTTATAGCCAGGACAAGGGCCAACCCCCACCTCCATCCAGGCATGCTAGTGATTGGTAAAATCTTTTATTTTTTTTCATTCTGGTATAGATAAGATCCTTGAAGGAAATCACAGCACCAAGGCAGTTCTTGTTGTCTAGGCTAACCAGGCAGGTGGGATAAAAATACTCTAAAATAAATAAAAATTAATATAGACGCACTTGATCAGTGTCTACAATGTTTGTATAGGGGGGGCTGGAAAAAAGTGTTTCCCCCTTGTTCTGTTAAGCAGGAAGAAATTATGACAGTGTGTGAAAGTCTCCCTTTTTAATTTCCATTTTGGGCCCGTTGGCTAGCAGGCTTTGCCAAAAGCTTGGCGTTTGTCCTTAGTCTTGTCATTTGTGCTGAGACCAATTGACTTTATGTATTTAAAGGGAATATTCCCCCACTCCCACCCTTCAGCCTGACTTTGATTCCCCACCACTACACACACCCATTCCAGCGTGCCTTAACTCTTTCTCTAGCCCCTTTCACTAGCGAGGTTTATTTTGGTTGCAGGCATACTTCAGAAACACCCCCTTTTCAGGTTACAACACCCACAGTTCCAAAGCTAATCTCTCACTGTCCATATTGGCTGGGGGATTCTGGGAGTTATAGTCCTTCCTGCACACTCACACACAAATAACTCTTCTATATTCTCTAATAATATGTTATTTACCTTAATTTCTACAGTATTCTCAAGGTGGTTATGACTGAGTTCCCTGAGCTCCTTGCCCTTGAAGATGCCAGCCACAGAGTGTGGTGAAACATCAGGAAGAAAAAACTTCCAGAACATGGCTAAACAGCCTGAAAAACTCACAACAGCTATCAGATCCCGGCCGTGAAAGCCTTCGAGAATTCTTTGGTTATACCACCATTTGTTGCCGTCATTTTGCACTTCTATTTCACAAAGATTATACTATTTAGAGAACTTCATACTTGTGATAGAGCCCTTTGTACTGCATTTAGCATTCTGCTGCTAAATGGCATGATAGAGTTGGTAGACAAGTTTCATTCTTATACTGTACTTGGATCCGGATTGCCTGGTCTTTTGATGTGGCTGCTTAATGAGGCAATTCAGTACTGAAGGAATAGCATGCCGTGCATTATATTATTAAAGTGGCATGCAAAGCTTAATTAAACCTCTTCAAGAGTTCATTTTTACGACTGGGAGAGAACTCCAAATATGACAATGGTGGTTGTTATCTACAGTGGATTGGCAAAGATCAATTTAGAAGTGGGAAAGCATGTGTGTCCAACTTCATCCAGTAGGGGGACCTCTTGTTGTTATAAAAGTAATATCTGAAGAAGGAGAAATTGCACCAATTGTCAATATATAGCATAATTTTTTTTTAACTCTGTCAGTGTGTTGACACCTTAAGAGGTGTGGAGTTTTTCAACCATAGTAAGCTTTAATTAATTTTCAGACTTTGAAAGATTTAAGTAAGATCCAAGTAATCTTGGATTTCTCTGCAATATAATAGACAAAGGGAGGTGTTGTCTACACACACAAGCACATTATGTGTGATCCTACACTATTTCATGGAATTTCTTGATCAGAAAAGAATCAAATTTTGTGTTCAGTTTATATTTGGGAAGGGAGCATATAGAGCTTCATCCCTCATTCTGTTGGTGTGTAGCAGTGAAGAGAGAATGGAAGGTGGAGTGGTACAACCTGAATAAGGGAGAGCAGAGTATTTGAATTATGCCCAAACTGTTTTCAGGGTTAGGAGTCAAGGTGCATCATATCACTATAAAAACATGTACAAATAAAAAGCAGGCATTGATAAAATCAATGTGGTAATTTCAGAATTGTGCCCAGTGTGGTATAGTGGACAGGGCCATGGACTAGGACTCAGGATACCTCCTTTGACTCCCTGGCTCTGCCATGGTAGTTCACTGGGTTATGTGGAACTGGCAAAACCACTCTTTAAATAACTCACTTACCTTGAAAACCCTATTAGGGTCACAATATGTCAATTCACCAGTGTATAATAACAACAATGTCAGGATGAACACAATCACCAGCATCCTATGGTTGTTTGTGTAAAGGTTGTAACATGCTGCAGCTAGTTCTAATTTGTTTCAGCTAATTGACAAGATGCTGCAGAGCATCTCATCAGTTACCCAGCGAGGTGTGTGACCAAGCATGTAACCAAGATACGTGCTGGCATTTCCTTAATTAGGCACAGCCCAAACAAGTCTGCTAACCCTTAAGCAAACACCAATACGATTCTGGCCAACAAAATACAAGCAAGTGATTGTATTAAGATAAAATTAAATTAAAAATTAAAAACTTTTTTTTTAAAAAAATAGTGCCAATTCTTTATCAGGTCCCCCACTTACTCTCTTTGGTGTGGTTTGTTTCTTTTAAAGAGGTTTCTTCCAAGGAAAAGTGGGAAATGTTTATAGAAATGTTTATACAAAGTATAAAGCAGTACTGGTAGCTATGTTTAAATATTTGAAAGGATGTCACATTGAAGATGGGATTGGTTTGTTTCCCATGGCTTCACAAACTAGGACGTGGGGCAATGGTCTCAAACTACAGGAAAAGAGATTGCATTTAAACATTAGGAAGCACTTCATGACAGAGCTGTTTGGCAGTGTCATGGAGGGTGGTGGAGTCTCCTTTGGAGTTTTTAAGCAGAGGCTGGATGGCCATTTGTCAGGAGCACTGTGATGGGGGTTCCTGCATGGCAGGGGGTTCCACTAGACGGCCCTTGAGGTCTCTTCCAATTCTATGATTCTATGATTCTGTGAGGTAGATTCCAGAAAAGGGCATTGGCTCTGAACATCCAGTGGTTGTGCGGGATATATGAAAAGATTGTGCAAGAGGTCACACACACCCCTGAACAAACAGAAGAATATTGCCAAATTTAGTTGGTCTTCTTTGTATAGCACTGACTGTTAGATACTAAGAAGCCTTTTATGTATGCCGACACCATTTTGTGTGCAGAAAAACACTTTGAGATAAAATCAGTGTGTGTGTGTGTGTTTGTGTGTGTGTGAGAGAGAAAAAGAGCATGCACATATCTATGTTAGTGCACACAAATATATGCAATAATGTTTACACATGCGTAGTTAAGTTGGTGTGAGAAGTGTTTCATGCACTTTCATATTTCTAAATCTAAAACAATTTAGAGAGGGAGAAATTTAAGTTGTTGCTGGTAAACCAACCAGGCTGCTATCTCTTATTCTTTTCTGGGCTAAAGTCCAACTCGCACAGCAGTTGGAACAGAAAAAAAAAAGATAGCATTGCTAAATTCATCAAGAAACATTTATAATCTCTGTCAAAGATAAAATTGCTTTGTGATTGCATGACAATAAATCCTGGCCTTTCAGTGCTGCAGGCTAAACTAAACTGCAGTGTACTTTTTTTTTTCTAGCCCTGAATAAGTGCATGAAGTTGAAGCGCAATGACTGTAGTGCACCTCACCAGTGCAGCACTCAAGTCTTCATGGATTATGGCACCACAGTTTCATTGTGCATTGTCAAAGTATTTGTTCTAGGTTAATTAATAGATGAGACCACTAACTGTGTCTCCAGAAAGAAGAGCTTAATTAATGGGTAAAAAAAAAAAATGTTCACCCAGAATTATTTTAAGGGCAAGATATATAATTTAGAAAATACACTTTTCTGAAATTACAATCAAAATTAGAAATCTGTATATATAGTACTGTACATACATGGCCATTTTGAGGCAAATGGAAGCTTCGTTTTCCTTTTCAGTTCTTCTGAGGTAAAACCCTTGTGGGATAGTGCCCCCATGTGGTGATTGCAAATGTTGCAATATCCTGTGAAAGGTTTTGATTGGCGGTTCCCACTTTCACAGGATGATTTCACGTTCTGCCATTGAGGATCATATAGTACCTTGTAGTGACCTGTCCTCAAAGTGGCCATGTGGAGGTCACATAATAATCATCCATGTTCCTCTCATTTTTCTCAAGCCCTTTTATTTTTCTCCTACAACCACACATTTCTCCTCCTCGTCCGGTTCTCTGTATTTTTATCTAAATCATGATTAGAGATGGGGACAAATCAAAAATGGCAATTCATCATGATTTGTGATTCATCAGGGCAAACAAATCGATGAATTGATGAACTGATGAACTTCCAGCAATGAATTGATTCATCTCTCCTTTAAAATGCCATGAAAAAAAAACATCCCTGGCATCTAGAGGTCCTAAATTTGCAGGGATGCTTCAACTAACTTTGCTCTATAAGTCTAACAAGTTTGGTGAAGATTGGGGTTTGGATGTCTAAGGTATGCAAACTCTAAAAGGACACTTCCCCTTGTGGAAGGTACCCCCAGCATCCAGAGACACCGAAATTGTTGAGAAGTTTCCACTTACTCTTCTCTACAATTCCTGAATTGAACTTTGGTGAAGACTGGACTTCAGCCACCTGAGTTATACACCTACAAAGTGGTGCCCCTGGGAAAATGCCCCTTAGCAGCTGTGTTGGGGAAATCCAATCTTCACCAAACATGGAGGAATTATAGAGGAGAGCTATAAGAAGCTTCTCTGCAGGTTTGGAGTCTCTAGGTGTCTGGGGAGAACTTTCTTTTTTGGGGGGTTGTCTTTGGGAGTACACAACACAAAATCCAATCTCTACTAAACCTGGATGGATGAAAGTCAGGGGTAGAGAGTCAGGGGATGCTTCTTTCCAGTTATGGCATCTCTAGGTTCCTTGGGGAGCATTTTATAGGCCAATGAATTGTTTAACCAAAATTTGCTTTAAAAATCATCCATTTGTATTCATCTGGGGATTCTTTATGACTTGATGAATTTTGATGAACTGGCCATATTTGTTAGAAAACACAATTCATTTTTCAGTTCATCCCCATCTCTAATAATGATCTGATAAGCATATCCCACAAAACACACACACACACACACACTCTCACACACACACCACTTGTATAGTTTAGATACCCCTGCAACAAATACATGATGATGATGTGTGTGATCCCCTTTCAAGCTGGGACTGACTTACAACAATCTAAATAGGGCTTTCAAGATAAGTGATGCATTTAAAGAGTGGCTTTACCTGTGCCACCCCTTCCCCACCCAGTGAGTTTCCACTGTCAAGACAGGATTTGAACACAGGTCTCTTGAGCTCTACTCTGTCACTGTATACACCACGCCATCACAGTTCATTACCTCCACTTAGAATTTTCTAGTCTGCACCTGTTTAAGGCTAACCTTTAGTTCTTCTTTGTGGTCTCTGTGAAGATTCCAGAGCTCTAAAGATTCCAAGTGGCTATACACAGGCATACAGAACAAGACCTGTTGTGTGAACTCACAAATGACCACGTGAAAAACTCAAGTTACATGCAGATAAGCTCTTTTTAAAACAAATATCATTTCTAAAACATACACACAGAGAGTTCTTTTTCTTATAGATCAGTTCAGATATTCTTTAAGTCTTTAATTAGGTACAGTAGGACCCCAGGATCCACTGGGAATTGGTTCCAGGCCTCCCATGGATAATGAAAACCATGGATAAGAGAGGAGGGGGG
>JAHTLZ010000240.1:20505943-20519738 GCA_023846285.1 Phrynocephalus versicolor | reverse complement strand
TAATAATAATAATAATAATAATAATAATAATAATAATAATAATAATAATAATAATAATAATAATAATAATAATTATTATTATTATTATTATTATACAAGTTATATAATAAATACATAATAAATGCCAGGGTCCTCATCCATGACTAATTGATCCTTTATGGTGAGAAAACCTTTGCTAACTATTGTACTGGGTATCCAAGTGTTCCTGGAGTGAAGACATTTGAAAGACATTTTATTTGCTGGCACCATGCAGAGGGCATTAATCTGGCTTGTGATTTCCTCTTACTGTAGCAATGAAAAAGCTTTAAATGTAGAAATCTCGCAAAATCAATCATTCTGGGGAATTTAGATGCACACTGTGATAAAAGAAACAACTTTCAATACCTTGAGGCAATGTTGCCATATGTTTTGTAAGTGAATATTTAGGAAATAAGGGTGCAAAATGGAGATTTAGTACTATTTAAAATGCAGTCATTGAATGATATTGCTGTTTTTGAATACAGTAAATGATCCCTTTAATCAATGACAAACCTTATTAAAGCACCAAAATGCTAGTATACCTTGTATAATGTCATCTTATTCTTGAGGTTACATTCATAATTTCCAAGAACATGTAGTCAGCTACCTTATTTATTACACACTTGGAAAACAAAGGCTGCAACCCTGTGCGTTTAGGGATCATTGGATAGATGAGAAATGTCAATCCAAACCTAAAAACAGACCTTTCTCTCCCAGAGAAAGATCTGATTCTGATTTGCACACATCTCTTAAGAGCTCAGAGTGGGGAGCAGGAGATTAGGGGAGAAACGCTGCAATCCGGAACGTGTAGCATAGTTAAGGGGTGGGGTGCAAGATTCTGGAATCGGATATCATATATCTAAGGCCATCACAACTCTCTATTGCATATCCATGGTAGGAGCATCTCAACCAGCTTTAGGACTTCTCTTCATAATTTCTTTCCCAGTGTTTCTCTAAATGGCTGTTGGTTTCTTAAGAAGGCATGTGTCCTCTTAAAAGTTGTTAGTATAATTTGTTACATCTGTCCCAGGGAAGATGGTGGAAAGCCTCATCCAAGAGGAAATCTTAAAACACATAGAAGAACAAACCTTGCTGAGAGAAAATCAGCATGGCTTCTGTAAGGGTAAATCTTGTCTGACAAATCTTTTAGAATTTTTTGAAAAGGTCAACAGGCATGTGGATTTGGGTGAACTGGTGGATATAGTCTATCTGGATTTTCAAAAGACTTTTGACACAGTCCCTCACCAAAGGCTGCTGACAAAATTGCACAGTCAGGGGATAAGAGGGCAAGTCCTCACAATGGAGAGAAGTGAAAAGCGGCCCTGGGACCAGTGCTTTTCAGTCTGTTTATAAATGACCTGAAGACAGGGATAAACAGTGAGGTGGCCAAATTTGCAGATGACACAAAACTTTTCCGTGTGGTAAAAACCAAAGAAGATTGTGAAGAGCTCCAGAAGGATCTCTCCAAACTGGGGGAATGGGCTGTAAAATGGCAAATGCGTTTTAATGTAGCCAAATGTAAAGTAATGCATATTGGGGCAAAAAATCAAAACTTTATCTATCAACTCATGGGCTCTGAGTTATCCGTGACAGATCAGGAAAGAGACCTTGGTGTGTTGGTGGACAGCTCCATGAAGGTGTCTACCCAATGTGTGGCAGTGGTGAAGAAGGCCAATTCCATGCTAGGGATTATCAAAAAGGGGATTGAAAATAAAACAGCCAACATTATAATGCCATTATACAAAACAATAATAAGGCCCCACCTGGAGTATTGTGTACAATTCTGGTCACCGCATCTCAAGAAAGACATAGTGGAACTGGAAAAGGTGCAGAAGAGAGTGACTAAAATGATTACTGGGCTGGGGCACCTCCCTTATGAGGAACGGCTAAAACATTTGCGGTTCCTTAGTCTGGAAAAAAGGTGCCTGAGGGGGGATATGATTGAGACGTACAAAATAATGCAGGGCATGAGTAAAGTGGATAGAGGGAAGCTCTTCTCCCTCTTACAAAATACCAGAACTAGGGGACATCCACTCAAATTGAGGGCTGGGAGAGTGAGAACAGACAAAAGAAAATATTTTTTCACCCAGCGCATTGTTAGTCTATGGAACTCCCTGCCACAGGATGTGGTGATGGCATCTGGCCTGGATGCCTTCAAAAGGGGATTGGACAGATTCCTGGTGGAAAACTCCATCACAGGTTACAAACCATGATGGAGATGTGTAATCTCCAGGCTTAAAACCAGGGCACTTCAAGGGCCAGATGCAGGGGAGTAGTGCACTCCCAAACGCATCTGGTGGGGCCACTGAGATACAGGAAGCTGGACTAGATGGACCTTTGGCCTGATCCAGCATGGCTCTTCTTATGTTCTTATGTTCTTATGTTAGTAGTATCATTTTTGTCTGAAAGGTGTTTTTTTGGTTAAATAACTTGTAATTATGATTTTTTTTAATCTGAGAAAAGCATGAGTATTTGGAGAGAAAGGCTTTAATGAAATTAACATAAAGGAAGACATCACTTATAGAGTTTCTTTGGCTAATCTTGTAATGTTGAGAGATTGCAGCAGAGCAAACAGAATATGGCTTGATGCTGCTTTTAAAAAACCTTGGTAGACATTTTAACACGACAAGATTGTTTAGTCATACTATAGTTTCAGAACAGCAAGGTTCTAATCTGCCATGTTTTGTATTCTGTTAATTTACCTTGGATGTATGCGGGATTCCAAGGGGAGAAGTCATTTTTAAAATAAATAAATAAAATGCATAACATATTGTGGCTCCAGTGAAATGTGGCAAATGATTTCTCCCACTATTTCTTCTAATATCTGCAGTCCCGCGAGCAAAGTGGAAGCTTCTGTCTTTCCACGTGGATAGCAACATCACACAACATACAGGTAAACATACCTTATTTTCTAATTGACAGTTTTGATCCAGCCCTCAAGGGCATTTGACAAGCATTTGAAGGCAGAGATATGGGTTAGACATCAAAATGTGAAATCTTGCCAGATGAATTGTGTCTCACATGATACCTAGCAAACAACCTGAGTTTTAAGGGGTCTAAACATCATTATATCCCAATTTTGTATGCAAGTAATGAGTCTTTCAATTTCTTAATTTTTTAAAACAAGAGGTATCTTAAATATATCTTTATAAAATTCAAGCTTAAGCCCATTTTGAATGGCTGAATGTCAGTAAGGGAAAAATGCTTCCTAAATCGAAAACACATGCTGGGTGTGTCAGTATAGTGTATTACTTTTCCTGTACATTTTCCAGATTATTAGTAAATTGGTGGTATATAATTTTTAAAAAATGACAACAGTTTTGTGAACCAGTATGTTTTATGATAGCTAATATTTACTGGGCATTTTTTTAAAAAAAATGTATTCCTACTATATCTTTTGTTCAAATAGATTTCCAGGGCAGCTAACAAAATAAAAGCAACGGTAGAAACTTATCATAAACCTAATATAAACTAAAATTGTCATGGAAAAAAGGGAGACATGTACATACATGTAATAAAAGTGAAGTAAGATAATAAAGGCAATCAGCAATCCCAGTTTTGCTGAAACAGCCAAGTAATTACTGTCCCCAAATAGATGAAGGAGAGAACACAACTGACATTTCAGAATGATGTTGCTATGTATAAAAGTGAGAGTACCATTTTATTTTTCAACCTTCAACTACTACTCAAGAGATTGTGGTCCAAATCTGAAATTGTCCATGGAATTTCCCCTGGGGGGTGCACACTCTTGTGCCTTGAAAACCAAACATGTCCAAACTTCGGCCCTCCTGATGTTTTGGACCACAACACCCAGAATTCCAAGCCTGTATTTCTAATGGCAAAGGACTGTGGGAGTTGTGGTCCAAAACATCTGGAGGGCCGAGGTTTGGACATGCCTGCTAGGAAGATGGAAGCAACAATGCCCAAGAAAGTGTTATATCATGGCCCAACAACCATACTTCTAAAGAAAGGAAATAAATGCTAAAAGCTGCTATACCAGGTCATCCTCTTATGACACCAGCTCTTTACATTCTCAGTCAGGAATCTTTGCCCTCACCTAATCTTTGTAACTCACAGTCAGAGGGGTTGGTCCTAGGACCATTTGCATGCAAAACAGGAGCTATACTGTTAATCTATAGTCATTCCCCATTTTGTAGCAGTTAAGGGTCAAAGAAAAAACCCATCAATCTATCACATTTGATTTCCTGATTTATATTCCATGACAGGCAAGGAAGAGAAAAGGCTTATAATTCAGAGGTAGAGCACGGGTGCTGTATAACATATTTAATCATCCTTTTGGTGGGAGAAAGTGCCCATTAATAACCAGAATCACACAGACATGTCATTGTTGCAATGGTGTTCAGATTTCATCTCTATGTGTGACTCCCCAAGAATGGGATGTTGGATCTGTAAAGTAAAAATGACAACTACAATGTATTTTAATTCAAATAATGTCCAGAATCAATTAGTTAGTTATATCAGCATCAGTGCCATCAATGGTCTAAATACCACTGGTAAATAGAAATGGCCTTTTCTGTTTACACGAAAAGAAATCCATGAAGGAGGTTCCGCCCTTCTGTATTTTTTTATTCCTGAAAGACAGCCTCTAAAACTCATATTGAATAAAATTACAAGTCATATTAAATTCATATTAATGAGATAGGGACACTAAAAAGCTTGTGTTCTTTCATATTTGGTGTACGTGCGTGTGAATGTGGGTGCTTTCTCTGACTGATTAATTTTTGAAAATTATTAACTACAGTAGTTGATTTACTGCACATTTTTGTTAGAAGTGTATATTTCTATAAATGTTGTGATTGTTTTTCTTTTTCATATTCTGTTGCCTGCTTTTGATGGAGATTAAATCTCTGTTGCCTTACCTTTGCCTTTTGCAATAATCTGAAGGGTTGCGGGGGGGGGGGGGACTGAAAGTGAAAAAAATCTAAGAGAGGTGTCTCTTTCTTTTAAAACAAAAAGTCCAGTGTATGAACAATATAAAACAAATAAGGTGCCCCCTAAAGTAACCCAAAACAAAATACATTTTCATTGTGTGCATCCCTAATGGTGAACTGGCATGAGTTTACAAGCCAACATTTATATCCCTCATTACATGCCAGTTGCATGGGTGGTATACAAATCCCAGCCTCTTAGCTAGCAGCAAATCCTAAATGCAATTTAAGCCATAGCACTTAACATTAACATAGCTAAACCATGGGATTCTGTCCAATGTGTTCAAGCATTAAGCAACACATTAATGTATAAATTAAAATTATGAGCTTAACCCCCCAAATAGAGGGAATGTATGAACTGGCTCAGGTGTTAAGGTCATCAGGAGAGGCCTTTCCATCCCTCCATCCTCACAGATACGTCACATGGGAAGCAGAGATGGCCACGAAATGCCAAAATTGTGTTTCGGCTTGTTTCATTGTGTTTTGAATGATTTTTTTAAACAATTGTTTCATTTTTCATTTTACAGTTTTTACTACTGTTTTGGGGCCCTGCCAGCAGATAAGTAGTGTTTTTTTAAAAAAAAAACTGTGGACCAGCTGGTTCATGGGACCTGCTGGTTGGCCCTCTTTTTTTTTTTTTTTTACCAAGGCCTCCCTCCCTGCTGCCCCAGAAGCCCTTCCAGTGGGGGGTGGGACGGCGGTGGCAAAAGCCATTCCAGGCAACAGGAGGCCTCCCCGCCACCTCAGAAGCCCTCCTTGCAGGGGATTGGTGGCAGCAGCGGCCACACCAGGTAGCGGGAGGCCTCCCTGGCCTCAGGTAGGGGAAGACACATCCAACTGGGAGGAACAAAAAATGAAAGGAAACAAACCAAATAATTTCACTTCATTTTGTTTCATTTTTCTTTGATGGGTCATTTCATTTTTCATTTCATTGTGGAATGAAACAAAAAACAATAAACAAAACAAAAAATGTTTCATTCCTATCTCTAGTGGAACACATGAAAGGACGTTCTCAGCTGTGGCACCCAGACTCTGGAACTCCCTTCCACTAGAGGCCAGGACTGCCCCATCACTGATGTCTTTCCGGAAACAGGAAAAGACCTTTCTCTTCAGGCAAGCTTTCTCTGAATGATGAACTACCTATTATGTATATTTTACATGAATCAATAGGATCACATAGACTTTGTGTTTATAACCACTTTGTGTGATTACATTGACACTATGTTTTCAAAGTTAATTTCTGTCACTCATAATTTTACATGGAATTTTACTCTCCTTTTAACTGCTCACATTCTCTTGTAGCTTTAATGTAATGTTGTCTTTTTATTCTGTAAGATGTTCCTCAGTTCCCAGTTCTCAATACTTGAACATGTCTTAATTGTACTGGACTGTATATATCCCCTCATTACTGTAAGCCACCTTGGGTCCTTTTCCAAGTAGAAAGGCAGGGTAAAAATACTCAAAAATAAATAAATAATAAAGCGCGATCCCAGGCTGCAGCAGAACCTGGTGTCCTAAATGGCCAGGTTAGTTGGGGAATTCTCATAACTCTAGTCCAAACAACAGATGTATATCCACCCATTATGGAAAATTGGATATTTGAGTTTGTCTTCCACATCCTTATTTAGCCTCACTCTCCCTGGATTAGTCAATTGGCACATACTCAGGTGAAGCAACCTTCCTGTACTGGTTTTGCATTCCTAGTGGCTGCAAAGGTGTTCAAGTACTTTGGCATTTTGGAGATTTTCTTGGAAGACACATATTGTATGAGCCTTTTCATGGTCTCATACCTACAACTAGTGTCATCATTTGAGTTGCTTTGTCTTCCCTAAGATTTCAGAACCAGACATATATGTCACTGTTGTCAAATTGTGTACACATAGTATCTTCTTGAGACCTAGCAACCCTATATTTAGTAGTTAAATAAATAATTGGAATTTCTCTCCATCTGGAGCCTAATTAATGCCTTACTCATCTAAGCCATAGAAAGGATGGTTTGTTATATGAGTAAAGAGCCATCTGATTGTGGAGTTACCCCAATGGATGCCCTGCCATATTTGGCACAAGTGGGTGGAGCATCAGGTGACTTTCAGTGTCTTTTGGAGATTCTAGCTATGGGGTTCCAGCAGATTACATGTGGGACCAGACTACCATGTTAGTATAAGTGCAGAGTGTTGTTGACCAGCTCCACTTCAGTCCAAGCTACAGAATTATAGCCTTAGTCTCCAAAACATTTATCTGATATAATACGGAATTCTGATCCTCTGTAAACAGCATGGTTTACTTTAATAAACCATGGTTTATTTTGTAAACCATGTTCAAAGTTTACATGTAAAACAGTTTAAATGTAAACCATGGTTTACATGGTTTACTTTAATACTTTAATAAGATGCAGTACAACAACCTGATTTTCCTGTCTGGACAATAATAATGACTGATAGATAATTGATTTAAAAAATCACACTGGTACTACAGAGTGTACCTAGATTAGTAGTGTAAAGAATGACAAGTGAATATGTTTGTGATAGATATGAAGTGTGTTCCTACTGGCTAAGTATGTTTCTGTTTAGCACTTGGTGATAAGTATTTTTAAACAGAAATGTACTCATAAATTATATTCAGCATGTTTTTTACCTGCTTGCTTGCTTAATTTTAATGACATTGTAATTTCTTTTCTTTTCTCCCCATCCCACTTGACTGTTAAACACAGAATAATTTATAAACACTTATAGTGAACGTAACCCCGCCCTAACATGCTGCAGGTAATTAATGCAATTATTAGACAGGAATTAATCAAGGCAAACAATACATGATTTGTCTGTTATTTAGTTTAAAGAAACTATTACTGTCATTAAACAACCAAAACATATCAGTTGTGTGAGTTACTATGATATTTCCTTTGATGACTTCACCCAGACAAAAAGGACTGATTGTGTGACAGCAAAGAATATCAATTGCCAGGCAGTAAATATTGCTTAAAAAGGCAGGTCAGGTATATGGGCGGAACTAATAATACCTAATTTCAAAAATCCTTTCCTATACATGTGTATAAAGGAGAATACTGAAGAACCGGAAATGGTAAGTAATTGCCACTTTTGATTCTTTGAACTACCCTGTTATTATCACAATCAAGCTAGTTGGAGATATTCAGGACTATGGTTTTGTGTGCTTTCAGCATATCCTTACAGCATCATTTGTGAAGAGTAGCTTCTTTCCTGAATCATTTTACAAACTATTAAAGGAAAGACTGGAAAAAAACAGAGAGGGGGAAAAAAAACAGGAGTCTTGTGGTACAGTGGTTTTAAATGCCTGTACTGCAGGTAAAAGTGTGCTCATGACCTCGGGTTCAATCCCAGGTAGCAGGCTCATGGTTGACTCAACCTTCCATCCTTCCAAGGTTAGTAAAATGAGTACCCAGCTTGCTAGGGGGTAGGGGTGGGTGGACAATTTGTAGCCTACATTACTGTAACTAAAACTGTAAACCTCCCAGAGACTACTTGAATTGGTTTGGGCAGTATATAAGCAGAAAGAGTAGAGTTTTCTTCAGTAGTTGGATCAAAGCAAAAAAGGGGGTTGAGCCTTGTGGCCATCACAAAACACAACTGCAAAAATAGGTTTCAGTAGTTGGAGAAAGCAATATGGGACAGGCCGTCCTGTCCCAACACAATTTAAGACTTTAAGGAGATTGCCAGAACTTTGAACTGGAGCCCCCCCCCCCCCCGCGGAGTTGTTTCCAACCTCCCCAGAGCTTGGTGGGCTGAAACTCCCAGAAGCCTTCAGCACTAGCAGTGTTAAGCAGGATTTCTATGAGCTGTAGTCAAATAATATATGGAGACCGAAAGTTGGGAACCACTGCATTAAGAACTAAAGCAGAGAGCAAAGAGCCAAATAATAGGCCACTTCATGGCCGCCTCCACTAGGAAGGCTACTGCTAACTACCCGTACTTAATGGGTGTTTGGGAGGGCTGCATAGGTGTGACTTTCCCATACTCCAGGCCACAAGCCTAGTCAGACCAGGGTGATCTGAAACCAAGATGAGCTATAAATTTCAAGCCTCCCATCAACCTTCCTTCGACTGAAGAATCTATGTGGATGAGCGCTGAAATGTTTCAGTCCCACAAAAAAGAAGTCCAGTGGCCATGACTCAACTCCATGATAACCTCACCTGGATAACTGAGATATCTACAGATATACAAGTTCTATCCTGCTTCCAAAAATTATTTAGCGCTGCTCCTGGTTGTAACAAATATCCACATTTTCTTCCTGTTAGTTCAGAAAATGAACCATCTTTAATACATATTTAATTGAAACATATCACCATGTTGGTCCCCAAGCCCTCCGTAAGCAAGGGGATCTTGAAGGCCCCCACAGAGTTGGTCATAATTACCCAAGACAGCAGCTGGTGCAGTCAACAGAAACTTTATTATAGAACTATATACAGACAACTTGCTGGTCTTGGTGGGAATGTCCACCTTTTAGGACTCTCCACTTTCCACAGGTCTTTCTACCCTAAGAGTCGAGGGCATCCAAAGTCCACTGGATGTCTTCTGACACCTCAAGTCCTTTCATATCTGAGCTCTTTCCCACATTTTTTGTTTGTGCTGAGATCCCACTCTAACTGGCACAGTCTCTTAAACTGTCTTTCCCACAGCCAGAGATGGTGTTGGAGTTGCTATAGGTGTAGCTGGGCTAGACTCCATTGGAACAGGCCCATACTTTCCCACTGTGGGGTTAGGGTTAGGGTTAGCTGTGGCAGACTCTTTGGGCACTGAACCCAGAAGTGGGCATTCTACAGCCAGGACAGTGTACCCATTGTGTGTGTGTGTTTGTGTGTGGGGAATCCAGGTGCCATGGGCTGTCCTGGTGCTTTGGAGCATCATTCCACATGTCCCCTGTTTTCTCCTCTCTCTCTCTACTGCCCTAAATTCGTTTCTTTTTATAATTCATCCCACTTCCTTTCCTAATGGTTCCTCATTGTTCCTACATTTGGGCAATTCTGGTTCCCATGCAGCCATTACTTACCAGTAAAGGCTCTGCCCTTCTAGTCTGGCTGCCTAAAGACTCTGGTTTCCATGGAGAAAACCCTGCCAATCGTAGTCTTATCCCGGACAGGTGCCATGAGGGATTATGAAAGGCACTGAGGTTGATCCTTGTTCCAGATCACCAGCCACCCTCTCACACACCTGTACTGAAACAATTTTATTATCTATATCTATACAGTATCTATATCTATATATCTATATATCTATATCTAGAGATATATGGTAATTTGTTGTTCTTCTTCCTGTGGGCCACCAAGTCAATCCCAGTTTATGAGGATCCTTTCCAGGGGGTTCTAGGTAGGGAGTACTGAGAAGTGCAGTTTGCCCAAGCCTGCAGAGACTCTGTCTACTCACAGGAGGCAAAGTGGGAAATTGAACTCCTAACCTCTGGCTATGCAGCCAGAAACCTAAATAACCGAGTGATCACACTAGCCGTAGATGATATAAATATAGATAGATCAAAATAGATACAGAGACACATATAGATCTAGATAGTTAAAGTCTTGTGTTTCTTTTAGCAAGCATAAAAGACAAGTCAACTAAGAAAAAATAGTTTTTTCCCCCCTGCCAAAATGCCCTGTCATAGTTTTCACTTGTCTAAATTGTAGACTGCATTTTTCTTGGGAAAGCTGGTAATTTAGTTACTATACAGTACGTTCTGCTGGTTTTTGTGTACATCATCTGTCTAACCCATCTGACTTCAGGGCAAAATGAGATTTATTTATTTATATTTATTTTTAGGAGCTCAGAAAGTACAAGTTGTAAACGCCAGATAATAAAAATGTGTTCCACGCAATTTCCCATTGGCTTAGTGTCAAGTTGTTTGCTTCCCACACTTGCGTCATATAAGATCTAGCCTCTCTTCAGCCAGTGACCTTGTGACATTGTATGCTCTGGTTTGCCAACTTAATGGTCACACAAATGCAGTGCTAAAATGAGAATACCTCCTAACTGCTGCTAGTCATTATAGCATCTAAGCACCTGTGCCAAAAGCTTGTATATCAGGCACCTGATAGTTACAAGATGTGTAAAGATTAAAGATATATTTTCCAGTTGATCCTTTAGGAAGAATATTTTTTTTAAAAAATCTAGCACTGACAAAAGTTTTGTTGCTCATAAATCATATCCTGCTGTCAAACTTGTCTTTCCAGCCAAGAGACACAAACTAAGTAACTGACTGCAATATGTCTGTGAAGATTCTGTCATCCAGGTGAGGTTATCTGGAAGCTAAGTCATGGCAATTGGACTTCTTTTCTCGAGCAATCAAAGTGTTTTGCTGCTTATTCAAGCAGCTTCATCAGACTGCTTGACAAAGCGGCTTGGATGAGTGAAACATTTCGATCTCTGAAGAAAAGAAGTCCAGTTGCCATGACTCAACTTCCAGATAGCTGACTACAGGTACAAAGTGCTGAGTTTCCCATTCATAATTTTGCCTGTGGAGAAAGCAATGGGAGTTTTACATTCATGTTCTGCCATATTATTCCAGCAACTTAAAAAAACCCACCAAAGATATCATGTTTCCTAAATCCTCCTTACCCTAAAACTAGAGCAGTTAACTTCAGGATTTTTCATTTGATTTCATTTCATTTTTAAACATGTGGACTTGCCTATTTAGCATCACCCACTGACTGTTGTAGCGGACTGCAGCTGGAGTTTTAGGGAGCACACAGTTCATGGGACTCTCTTTAGTTTCCTCATCATACATCTCTCCCCCCCCCTCTCAAAATATGTCCTAGGAATCAATTCACAAAATGCTACCCTCATAACAGGCACACCGTAGTTGACAATTGAGGAATTCTTAATGTTGAGCAAGCTATCTTTTAGGAAAGATTGTCCATGATTATTTCTCCTTTTGCTGTTGAGGAACTGCTGTTAATTCCTTGAGCAATGGCAGGTCATCTGTCACAAGCTTAGGTGCTGGTGGGACTTCTGAATAGTACAGTACTTAGGATCTTCTGTAGGTCCTGGATCTCATGAGGCACACAGTCATTATGTAAAGGACCTAGGGAATTTTGATCTGGCTCAATGGTGTCTAGAGTAAAGAGCAGCCTGAAAGATTCATTTGACACAATGATGTGAAATTCTGGAAGTTGTAGGTCACACAATATCTGAAACCCCACACTGATGAGGACTCACACATGTTAACACATATGCCCATTACTTCACCTCTTTCCTATCCTGCTTGGGACCGGTACGAAAAAAGGTTACTTCACGTCCATAGCGTGACAGCAGAATCTCGTCCAAACCACGCCCCCTGAATCGGGAACAGAGCGTGACGAGCCGTACTTGCCCCTAGGCTGGGGAATTCTGTTGTCACACTTTGTTCCCGGTTCCTGTTTCGAGACAAGGGACGTGAAGTAATGGCAATGGCTGTTTCCCTCTTTCACTCTAGGAATACTTGGACAACCGAGAAAACTGACTGGAACTCCTGTGCCAGGCTAGGCTCGGCTGCCCGCCTGTCCCTGCAGGAGAAGGCAGCTCTTGAAGGGACAGGTGGAGAGCCACTGTCAGGTATAGGTCCATCCTCCTCGGGTGCCAGAGGTGGAGCTGAGATCTCCTTGCCTGCTTGCCTGCCAGCGCATAGACTGATGAGTTCAGGGTGAGGGTGTCTTGCCCACTGTCCACGCCGAAAACGCCACTTGCCCGCGGCAAGTGGAGAGGGCTCACCCAGCTCCTCCAGCCGGGTTTCCTGAGACAGCCTGCGTGCCCACAGCAGGGATTCAAAATATCAAAAAATGGAAGCCTGACAATTAAAAAAATGCTAAACGAAGCTAGGGAAATCCAGTAGTTGTCACAAAACAAGGACGTGAAGTAACAGTTGTCACGAGACAAGTAATCACGCCCATGGGTAAACGAAAACAGGGATTGAACAGGGACAAAACCACATGACTGTGAACAACGCTGTCACAGAACGAACATAATTGCGGAACGAAGTAGGACGTGAAGTTACCGCCCAAGACAGAAATATGGCATTGAATAACACTAAATATCCTGGTTAACCCATTTTGGGAAAAATAAGATATTGGTAGATCCACCAGTGTTCTGTTTCCTTCAAACAATGCATTCCACTCTGTGTTTAAATTCTATGATAAAGTTGTAAACTATTCACAATTTTAGAACTGAACACTGTAGCCAAAGTAATCTAATTTAATTTTTCTGCTTTCATTCTCTTTCCCTCTCTCTTACACACATACACACATAAACAAGCCAATTGTCTAAACAAGGAATTTATAATTATGTCCTGCATCTGAGCTATATAAACTTCTTATGTCTGGAAGAGTATGACATTCCAAGGGAAGCTCTCAGACCATCTATAATCATGCTCCATTATTTTCTTTTTGGTTTTTCTGCCTCTGGAACAGCTGTACACCAAAACCTGCACCTTAGCTCTATTCCATTGAACGTGGCCAACAAAACATGCCAAGCTCTATTCTGTGCCTAAGTGGCAAGACAATTTATCCTGAAGGGGGAGCTGTCAGCCTGCATTTAATGGAAGGAAATGCCTCTAGTCTCAGATACCCTCCCAAGACTTAACGTTTGTCTGACAGAAAACTATCAGTACAAATCATGTGCCCTGACACTGAAGCATACCAGATTTCATCTGCTGGAAAAGATGTGCAGATATAGTTATCATGCATCATAATTTAATAAACAGTTTCTCTCTCTCCCTCCCTCTCTCTATGTTTCTCCCCTGCCCCTCCTTCTCTCTCTCTTTCTTTCTCTGTGTATGCACATGCAGACACACACACACACACACACACACACACACACACACACACACACACA
>JAHTLZ010000240.1:20467525-20491269 GCA_023846285.1 Phrynocephalus versicolor | reverse complement strand
AGTAGTTTATGTCTGTGCATATAAGTACTAAGCTAAACAGATACCCCCCCACCCCCCAAAAAGAGGAGGCATCCAAGGAACTAAAGTATAAAGACTTGACTCAGCATTTACTCCATGTCAATATTAAAGTATGGTAATACCTTGGTTTAAGAATGTTTTTAAGACAAGCAAATAATTCTTCTAAAGTTTGCCTTGATCCACAAACAGTGTCTTGCAATACAAACACTGGAGCAGGTCACAAGATCTCTCTCTCTCTCTCTCTCTCTCTCTCTCTCTCTCTCTTTCTTACCCCCCTCCCTGGATTGTTGGTGATTGTCTGGAATGTTTCGTCTCAGGCATACCTCCAAAGCAAAGGGAGGAGAGAAGAATGGAGGTCTCCCTTGCACCAGCCAGGAAGGTTTTCAAAGGGGAGTGCAGTTTAGGGTTTTATTTTTCTTTATATTTATATTTCTATTTAATTTGTTTTCAACATCCTTTCTTATTTTTCAAAACATTTCTAGTCATGGGGCAGCTAGTCAAATCCAGTTGTTAGTCCCAAGCAGAGCAGGTTCTGCAGCCAGGTACCTAAACCATGGTGTGGAGGTGGACTTCTAGTCAACTTCTTTTGTGGGTTTTGGCATTTTGTGCGTATAGTTTGCGGTCTATGGGATCTCAGAATGAATCATTTGAGTTTCCAATATTTCTTATTGGGAAATTTGCATCAATATAAGAGTGTTTTGGTTTACAAGCATATTTCCAGAATGAGTTATGCTTGTAAACCAAAATATTGCTGTATTTCTGTCACAAGAGTGTTTTAGTCAGGTTTGGAAAGACAAACAACTTGCTGATTAATTCCAAACAATATGTGAGAATCAGCTCTTTCTATTACTGCTGGCTGTAACTGTTTTGATATCAAAGTAACTGTTTTGATATCAAAGTATCATATGGTGGTAAAATTTCTATATTAGGCTGTAGATTTACATGAAGGGTAAAGATCTCTGGTCAGCAGCCCGTATTTTACCAGTTCTCCATCTGGGCCATGGAAGCCCCCAATTATTTCTCTTCCACATCTTCCCCTCAATAAAGCCCTCCCTGTCAGAAAAAATATAAGAGTATGGGAGATTGACTCCTAAAACTGGCAACAAAATAGAATGTTACTAAGAAATATTTTACTTCCCATCAATTTCATGGTCAGAATTCTTTTTATCCTCTCATAAAACTGGTTGTTGTGCCAGTAGTTTAGCCCCTCTGGAATTTTTAGATGGAAATATCCAGGCAGGACTTCCTTGTGCAAGCATTCAGCAGCACTGTTTCCCCCTGCAGGAGATCTCTGTGCAATGGTAAGACTGTCCCAAATCTTTGAAGTAATGGCTCAGTTGTCCTTGCTCACCCTTTTCCTTCTCCAGTAGGAATGGTAACAAAAGAAGCTCAGTTAGTGGGGTGAAAGAAATAGGGTCAGATCCTGAATACTGTATAGCTTTTCAGTGACCACCATGTAGAGACAAAGGAAACTTTAATAATAATAATAGGTGCAAAAGAATAGAAGATAGCAGAAAAGGAAAAAACCCACATGAATTCTCTTTCATAAAATCCAAGAAATGAGTGGGAAATTCAAACCTAGATGAGTGGGAAATTCAAACCTAGATGAGGGATGCTGAAAGATCAACAGGGGAACATACTAGATGACTAGGGCAAAATAAAGAAAAGGTGAAAATAATATACTGAAGCATTATGCAGAATAGATGCAATGATGACAGATCCCTTTTGAAGGAAAATCATGTGATGAAGAATCTGTAATTTTAGAGAATGAATGGAATGTTGCAATCAAAATGCTTGGAAGAAATAAGTTATGAAGAACAGAGTGGCTACTTATGGAACTATTTCAACCTGAAGAGACTGACTCTGTCAAAATCCTTCCAAGAATATGCCATCAAATATGGAAAACAAAATCATAGTCTGCAGGCTAGAAATGTTCAATATACTTGCATTCATTTGTCATGCAAGTAAAGCAACATTCAAGGTGTTACAACAAAGGCTCTAAGCATACAGTATCTGGAGAAAGAACCGTCTGATGTTCAACTGGAATTCTGAAAAAAGAAGAGGCACTAGAGATCATATCACAAACTTGTGCTGGCTTCAGGAGCACACAAATGAACTTTAAATTATTCTATGCTTTATAGACCACACCAAAGCATTTGATTGTGTTGATCATGAAAATTTATATACTGTTCTAAATATTGTTCTAAAAGAAACTGATGTGTTGTAACACCCAGTTGTCCAGTTGCATAGCCTACTTTTGGGACAAGAAGCTAGTGTTAAAATAGTTTCCCGCAGCTAAAAGTATCACATAAGACATTATTTTATCTCCCTATCTATTTAATCTGTATGTAGAACACATCATATAGAAAGCTAGACTAGATTGAGATGAAGGTGGTGTGGAAACTGGGAAAAGAAATATCAACAATTTAAGATACGCAGATGATACCGTATTACTGACAGTCTGCAGCAATCACTCAAAACAACCCTTGATGAAAGTGATTGAAAATGCAAGCAGGTCAGCACTAGACCATTAAGAAGAAGAAAAATCATGACTACAAAAAGACTAAATAACTTAAATGTTGGCAATGAATAAATAGTTAAAGATTCTGTGTCCAGTAATCAAACCAAATAGAAACTGCAGCTAAGAAATCAGAAGACGACTGAGATGTGGAACAGCAGCTATGAAGAAACTAGAGAAGATCCTCAACTGTATTTCTAGTTACACAATTTTATTTCTACTTAGTATGTATGGATGTTAATGCTGGATAGTGAAGAAAATCAACAAGAGAAAAACTGACTTTAACCAGAGGGCTGGAAAAGACCTTTGTGGTTACCTTGGACCACCAAAAAGCCAATCAAATAGGCTGTCAATAAAATCTGAAAAAACAATAATACTATGAAAAGCTGAAGTCAGCAGGGAAAGAGGATACCAGATCTGAGATGGATTGACTCCATGAGTAGGTCTCTTAATGATGTCACTCATTCATAGGGTTGTGTACGCAAGAGGTGGCTTGATGGTGTGATGGTGGCAGGATCAAAAGAAGTAAACTCTATGAAGATGTAGAACGCCAGACAATGAAGATGTAGAGTACCAGACGACGAAGAGAACAAAACAGAAATTTCTGTTTTGTTTAGTTTCGTTTTGCTTTGATGTGTCTGTTTGCTATTTGTTTTGTTCCATAACAAAACAAATAACGAATAATGAAACAAATTAAAAATTCATTTCATGCCCATCTCTAAATATAGATACAGACCATACTGAAGGAGGCAGGTACAAAGGGATTTGCTCGTTTTCATTTGCAGACAACAAAGTAACATCCATTTACAAGGTGCAAAGGTCTGCCTTCAGATTTCTTTGGGTTAGTATTTGGGGCTGCTTTTTTCTTTTAGTATGAACCTAAATGCTTCTTTATGGGCCACAATAATCATTCATGTGATTGTTGACGTCACTTCAAAGTTGCCGTGTGTGCAAATGAGAAGATCAGTTTCTGGCATGAGCACAGAGATTATTTTTACTTGTTTTTTTTTCCTTACGTAAACCGCCCAGAGTTCCCATTGGGAAAATTGGCTGCAGTATGAAAACAAAAATAAAATAATAATATAATGATAAATATTCCCACAGGAAGTGAACCAATTTTTTTCCACCCAACCTGGTAAAACTTATTCATAAATAGGAATGCCCTGTCACTTGTTATATTTATGAATATTATATAAGCTAAGAACCATGTGCCTTACTTAGCCCACATTTTACACATTTTCAAAATATTTGTGGTCTCTTTTGACCTCTGCCAAGAACCATGCAGACTCATCTTTTGGGAAAATGTGGAGGCCACAGCTTTATTGATGTTAGTGAACCACTGCAGTACTCTGGCCAGGCATTGGGACAGATCCACACCATTGGGAGCCCCGCCTGTCCCCCAATATGTGGATACCCTCTGCCAGGTGGCATTATACCCTTTTCCAGCTTCTGATTCCCCCCCCCCCAATGGGTGCAGGCTCCTTCGGGGTTTCCTCCCCAAGCTGTGCAGAGGAGCTGTCAGCTGTTCCACCCAAGCTGGGACAGTTTCTGTTCCCTCCTGGGTCTGTTGGTGCCACCTATTCCCGTGAGGGTTGTGCAGGCTCCGTCTAGCCACCACCTCTGCCTGGATCTGGTCCCAATGCCTCCAAACTGCATAGCTGTGACAAAATAACACAAAAGAAGTGACTGAAACACAAACAAATAATAACTAACAATACTGATAACCAAATGGCATGGGTGGGTGGGAAAAACTCTGGCACAGGCCTTATGACAGTTACGCATGCACTGGTAACATCCCGTATTGATTACTGCAATGCGCTTTACTGCCTTTGAAGACGGTTCAGCGATTGCAACTCGTTCAGAATCGTGCTGCACGGCTGGTGAGTGGTAGGGCCACCAAGGAACACATCACACCAATTCTTTATAACCTTCATTGGTTACCAGTTGCTGCCCGAGCCCAATTTAAAGTGCTTGTTTTGACATATAAAGCCCTAAACGGCTCAGGACCTAGATACCTGAAGGACCGCCTCTTTCCGTATGAACCGACCCGGCAATTAAGATCTAGTCAGGGAGCCCTCCTGAAAGAGCCATCCCTTAAGAAGGTGAAAGGGATGGCTTGCAGGAAAAGGGCCTTTTCAGCAACTGCCCCCAGACTATGGAATGCCCTCCCAAATGAGACTCGCCTGGCGCCGACGTTGCTAGCATTTCGGCGCCAGGTAAAAACCTTCCTGTTCCAAAAGTTTTTTAACTAATGACTGTGGGTCCTGATGGCAATTTTTGTGGTGTTTTTAATGTATCGTATTTATTGCATTTATATGTCTTTATTATTCTAATTTTATTGTATTTTGATGTTTTAATTGTCCATTTTGATTGTGAGCCGCCCAGAGACCTTTGGGTAGTGGGCGGCATACAAGCTATATAAATAAATAAAATAAATAAATAAATGAGGGTTCCGGGCTGGTGGCTCCCCTTTTTATACCCAGAGGTCCGATGGCCCAATTGCACCTGCACGGGCATGTGTGCACCGGATGTCCACACCCACCACATGGCCCCGCAGGCACTCCAGGATTGAGACCCACCAGAACCCTGATGGCTCAGGTCTCCCTGCCAGCCATGAGGCCGTTGCCATCTTGAGACAGGACCCTGTCCTGACGTGTCAGTGGCTCCTGCCAACCACAATGCTGGACCTGGTAAGTTGGGTCCGATTATATATATGGCTATATGTGTGCATGTGCTAAATGTATTCTTCATTCATAAAACTTGTAACAGTTTCTTTATATAATCAATTTCATAAAACTTCGGTTATTATTTTCATTTTCCAGGAGAAGGACTTGGTGCAAAAGAATAGAAGATAGGATTCAGGAGAAGGGTTGAGGTTGAAATAGTGAATTGACCCGTTCGAGTCCTTTAGCTCAATAGGAATCTACATTTAGGAACCTTAGCGTATCAGTACAGTGTGCTCTCTCTAACCCCCCCCCCTCTGTTCAACCCCCACACATCCATCTAAAATATATGCTTAATTGCAGTTCACAGGCTCAGTATAGTATAACAAGGATAGTGAATTGCTAGTATGTCACTATGCATACTTATTAAGCAATTATGTGCTTGAGCTAATTGCTTAATTGTGAAAAAAAGAGCTAGGATTTTCAAAAGCGAGTTACTTTCCCTTTTTGATTTTGTTCCCGTTCGTAAAACTAAACAGGTGTGTGATGATATTTATTATGCTCACAGCAAAATAAGTTTTATCCTGAAAAATTAGCCATGTGTCATTATTTGTCTGTGCCAGCTCCCAGTTATAAATTGTCACATAACTAACATTAAGACAGCTTATGGCTCTCCCAGACAGGGCGTTTGTTCTTGTTCAAGTACCAGATTCTACACCTATATTAGCAATAGTTGTCCTTCCATCCATATGACACATCTCTTGTTCCAGTTATTACAGTGATTTCCCCCTGGTTTTCTGCTCATTCTCACCCCTCCTGAGAGCATTTTTTATTTTTAGTATCACTTTATCCTGGATCAGAATTTAGCATTCTCATTTTCTCTATTTGAATTTCATGTCATATCCACATACTGGGTTCAGAAGTGTTCAATTAGCCGTTTTTAAGGCTTGCTTTTTAAAAGTAAGCTCCAACATGATCATTAATGATCAACACTTCAAAGATGATGATGATGATGATGACGACGACTACGACAATGACTTACTAACTACCACATTTTCTTTTCTCCCATGCTTTTTTCTCACAACAGAAAAAAAAATCATTTTATCTTACATAAGAAATACAGCAAAACCTTGGTTTATGAGCACAATTTGTTGTGGAAACATGCTTGTAATCCAAAGCACTTGTATATGAAAGCAAATTTACCCATAAGAAATAATGGAAACTCAAATGATTGGTTCTACAGTCCAAAAATATTCATATATAATCATTAGAATACTGTAATATATGATATTTTTCACTCCGTAAGATGCACCTAGTTTTTAGAGGTATGTATGTGTGAAAAAAATATTCACACATGCCGGAGGGTTTTGTGGTGGCAGCTGCCGGGTACTTCCACAGCTGCCACTGCTGAGTTCAGAGGTCTCGGCATGTCCCGGAGCTACTACAGGGGAGTGCCTCCCAGGATGGACTCAGCCTCTACCCGTGGCTGCTGCTGCTGCTGCTGCTGCTGCTACTGCTGTGGCTTTTTCTCTTGTTGCTGCTGCCTCCTCAGCCACTGCCATCTTGTCCTGGAGGCTGAGAGAAATGCACCTCAACTCAGTCCATTTCACTCCCCGGGCCTCTTCTTCATCTTCCCAGGGAGGGACCCAGCCTGCCGTTATGGCTCTTGCCTCTGACATGTCTCTGTGTTCCACTCCCAGCTTGTGGGAGCTTCTTGACAAGAAGAGGTGAGCCATCCTGTTCTGCAGCTGCAGCATGCCTGGCTGGTTCCTCTTTTCATTTTCCGTGGAAATTAGAGAATTAATTAGAGGGCAGCTCATCTCTCCTCATCAGGAGGCCCCCACAGTCTGGGAGCAGAATACAGACACATTGGAGCAGGGCTGAGGTTTCTTCACTGCCTCGTGAGTGAGGTGGGAGGTGGCAGAGGCAGCAGGAGCAGCAGAGCTAAGGCGGAGGCAGTGGCGCTCTCTGCCCCTAGGCCCCCAAAACTGGGAAGCGGAATGGATGCTGAAGTGGGTGGCAGTGGTGGCGGAGAAAAGGGCCAAGAGGGCAGGCTGGGTCTCTCCCTAGGAAGATGAAGCAGAGGCCCAGAGAATAGAATAGACTGAGCTGTGGTACATTCCTTTCAGCTGCCAGGACAAGATGGCAGCAGCTGAGGAGGTGGCAGCAGCAACAGAAGAAGCCATAGCAACAGCAACAGCAGCCACTGCTGTGGGCAGACGCCGAGACCAGCCTGGAGGGCGCCCCATTGGAGTAGCTCCTAGGACATGCTGAGGACTGTGGGCCCTGGAGGCTCCCAGCGGTGGCTGCCACAGAAACCCCTGGACCTGTGGTGGCCACTGTGGAAGCCCCCACTGTGGGCCATAGCTCCCTTTGAGGGAGGAAAGGAGCCATGGACCGCAGTGGGGGGCTCCCACAGTGGCTGCCGCTGGGTCCAGAGGCCTGTATTCACTCTAAGACGTACAGACTAGGGATGGGCACAAAATGAACTTTTGGTTCGTTTCATTATTCGTTATTTGTTTCATTACCTAATGAAACAAACAACGAACTGCCCCCTCTAAGAAAAAAGAAACAAAATGAAACGGAAATTTCCGGTCCTCCTCACTGAGCTCCAGGGGAAAAAAAAGCCAACCAGCCCGCGCTACAGCTGTAGTGCGTGCCATGTGGTCAGCAGTAAAAAAAATAAAAATAAAATAAAAGGTTGGTGCTCTAAAATGAAATAAATAAATAAATAAATAATAAATAAATAAATAAATAAATAAATAAATAAATAAATAAATAAATAAAACCAGCACCGACCCAGCTCTAGGGGCCGCATGGTCAGTGCTTGAAAAACAAAAACAAAACAAAAAAGGAGCACCCACCCAGCCCCAGGGGTGGCCAGGTCGGCACTCTAAAATGAAAAATAAAAATAAAAATAAAAATAAACAATAAAACCAGTGCCGACCTGGTCCCAGGGGCCGTGCGGTCGGCACTTGGGGGGAGGGAAGCCGACCAGCCTCATGCTACAGCTATAGCATGGGCCACATGGACAGCAGTAATAAAATAAATAAATAAATAAATAAATAAATAAATAAATAAATAAATAAATAAAAAAAAAATAAAAAAAAAATAAAAATAAAATAAAAATAAAAAGGAGCACCAACCTGGCCCCAGGAGTGGCCGGGTCGGCATTCTAAGATGAAAAAATATATAAAAAAATAAAACCAGCACTGACCCGGCTCCAAGGGCCATGTGGTCAGCACTTAAAAAAAAAGGAAGAAACACCAACCCAGCCCCAGGGGTGGCAGGACTGGCACTCTAAAATGAAAATAAATAAATAAATAAATAAATAAAATAATAAATAAATAAATAAAACCAGTGCCAACCTGGGCCCAGGAGCTGTGCAGTTGTCGCTTGAAAAAATAATAATAATAATAACAAATAATAAAAAAGGAGTGCCAACTCAGTCCCAGGGGTGGCCGGATCGGCACTCTAAAATGAAAAAAATATATATAAAAAATACAACCAGAGCCAACCTGGGCCCAGGAGCTGTGCAGTCGTTGCTTGAAAAAAATAATAAAAAAGGAGTGCCAAGTCAGTTCCAGGGGTGGCCGGATCGGCAGTCTAAAATGAAAAAAATATATATAAAAAATAAAACCAGCACCAACCTGGCTAGAGGGCTGCGTGGTCAGCGCTTGAAAAACACACACACAACCCCCTCGAAGCACTGGCCCCAAGCCAGTGCCTCAAAAAGCCCCTGACGCAGGGGCCAGGATCCGCTGCCGCTGCCGTCACGACTGGTAAGAACCTGAACTGGTTCAGATCAGTTTGGGTTCATATGAATTTTTTAAAAATTTGTACAAAGCAAACCCAAACCAAACCAAGGATGGGCCCAAAAGAGACGAACCTGAACCATGGATTTTCTGTTTAGTGCCCACCTCTAGTATAGACACTTCCCCTTACTTTGGGGGGGGGGGTTAAGTGTGTCGTATAGAGTGAAAAATATGTTAATATCTGATAAGAACAAAAATACAAAATATAAAGAAAAGTAAAACGAATTAAATATAAATATAAAAATGCTAACCTGCACTGACCTTTGAAAATCTTTGTGGCTTATGTGAAGGAGACAAGAGGAGGCTGTACTGCCTGCCAGCACTCACCAACTGCCCATCCTTCCTTCTTTTCCAGAGAGAGAGAGAGAGAGAGAGAGAGAGAGAGAGAGAGAGACAGAGAGAGAGAGAGACAGAGAGAGAGAGAGAGAGAGATAACAGTTGGCTCATGGCCTTCTCTTCCTCTCTCCTCGCTCTGCTTTTGAGCCTTGGCTGAGATGGAACGTTCCAGACAACGCCCCACAGTCCAACAGGGTCGGGGAGGAGAGAGAACTACCATTTGCTCACTTGTGATCATGTGACCTGCTCCAGTGCTCATACTGCAAGACACTGTTCATTGATCAAAGCAAAATTTAGACCAAAGTAGTTGTAAACCAAGGCTTTACTGTATATGACAAGGGACAGGCATTTTGTTTTGTAAACAGTAGGTTATGAAATGAACCATACAAGCCCAGGTGTTGCTCAGGACCAGCTGATACACGCGGAGCCAATTGCTTTACCTTTCTCTGTGCTAGCGCTGGGTTAAACTGCAATGAGGAAGCACGCTGCGATGTTATCTTTCATCCTTTGTGGTGCTGGCCAATCAGACAGGGAGGTGGGATTATGCCTGTCCATGCACAGCTCCTGATTAGCCAGCACCCACAGAGGAGGAAATATGATGTCACAGCGTACTTTCTCGTTGCAGCTCAGCTCCGTACTGCCAGAGAGAAAGGCAAAGCAATTGGCTCCACATGTATCAGACAATTCTGAGCACTACCTGGGCTTGCGTGGTTCATTTCACAACCCATGGGTTCTGAAATGAAATGCCCATCCCTATATATGGCACTTTAAAACACCAACACTGTAATAGAATTCATATTTACCCACAAGTAAGTCCAATTGGGTTCAATAGGATTTACTCCCAGATAAATAAAGGATTGCAGCCTTAGTGTAAGGACAAGTTGGTTACCTATAATTGTAGTTCTCTGAGTGGCCATTTTTGAATTCACACATATGGATTCCTTTCATGGGCACACAAACATCCTTGGAATCTTCTAGAGCCCAAAGAAACACACATCCTCTTCATTACACATACTCCCAACTCTGTATTTTGTTCACAGTTTCTGTGGTCTTCCACTGATATAGAAAGCAAGTTTTGTGTGGCAGACTGAGACAGGGATGGGTGAGCTGGCAAATTCACAAATGAGCACTCAAAGAACTAAAATTACACTTGAGCAACATGTCCACCTTCTTTGTGGTCTCCGTGAATCATGGATATGGGTGACTCACAAGCTCAGTTGTGGAGTATCATATTGGCATGACATTCCACAAGTTGGTGAACTATCATGCCGCCAATACCACTCTGCCGAACACAACATCAAGTTTTGCCTTGATGTCCAGTCTACAGTGTTAAATGATAACAGTGAAGGCTGTAACCGCATTGTTGCTTTTCAGATGTCTGTTGGCTGAATCCCTCTGAGCAATGCAATAGATGAAATAATGATTCTAGTCAAATGCTCTATTAAGGAAGGGGGCACTGGTTGTTCTGCCAGTCGATACATTAGGCTAATACTGCTAATTATCCATTTTGATCACCTTTGCAATGTAACATAATCAACTTTCTTGGACCCTTGAGCAACTGGGGAAGAGTTTGGTTAATTACTGGAAGTGTCTCATTCTTGTTGTTTGGAAACCCATCACTCTGTGTATATCCAGAGTATGTAGTGATTTTTCTACCTCTGAAGTGGGAAATGCGAAAAATTACGGGACCTCTGAATATTGTTTCAGGGGAAATCAAAGACTGTCTTTGGGAGGAAGAAAGGATGGGGGAATATGGGAATCTTATCCTTATAGAATGGTAGGAAACGTAGGCATGGACTTCTCTAGCTCTGGGCTTAGAGGCAAATGCACTTGGTCTTCTAGGTGGGGAGTTTGATATTAGAAGTAGCCATGGATGCAAACATTGGTTTCGTAAGTTGTATAAGCACTAAAGTGAGTGCCCACTGTGGTATAAGGGCTCTGATGTCCAGAGAGATATTTTGTAGGATCTTTTGAGGACTGAGTTTAAAGAGACACGAAGCTGTAGAGCCCTGTTCTTCATGCACTACGATCACTGACAGGTATATTTCTATTTATACCAGGCTAGAACCACTGGAGCCAGAGAGGAGAATTTAATTTTATCATGACATTTGCTCAATGAACACTTCTTACAGTTATCTTAATGAAATGGTACACGGCAGACCCCACTTGTGTGTTAACATCTTCTAGGAGACATCATCATGCCACTAACTAAGCAGTTAGTGGAGAAAGAAACAAGAAGGTATGGCAGTGCAAAAAGTGCTGGAAAATGTGTATATGGACAAGGGCTCCAGCTACTTCCACTGCCACCTCTACCCTTGATAACTACTAATGTGCAAATGATATGATTGTCTGATCCCTTTTCAATTCAGCCAAATGGTTACAGAACCCTCTACTCTTTTCTGTCATGCACAGAAACCCAGTTTGCCTAGCTTTGATCACTGCAACCACTCAGGAACAGAGATCCAACTCACCCCATTCTCTTTCATGCACATCTAACTGGGGCCTCTTCTTTCAGACCTCACAAGCTTCACTGAAACATGAACTGCACGGCTAAGATACTTTCCCCATAATGGACTCTGTTTTTTCACATTTTATTCTGTCAGTTTAATTCTGTGCCATATATGCCTGGTAGGCACTAGAATGCCCATTGCTTATATGGAATTTAACATCTTAAAGTCTACATATTTGTAAAGTTTTAAATACCATTTCCATGATATATAAGATTGCTCTTAGTGCGAATTAGTGTAAATTACTGGGATGTGTTTGCTGTGACACACTTCAGCTAAGGTTCAATGAGCTCATATATGTATGGATGTCAGAATGGACCCCTCCTGTTAATGAGACATATTCCATGTGATACCACTTACCCAATGCATATGTACCATTTGACACACCCATTTAGTCTTCTGAACTGGGATGGGTTTGATCAGAGTTGGTAGAATTTTCCCTTGTGTTCATTTATAAATCTGTTCCACCCTATTTCTATGTCAATTTATGCACTGAGACAATCATAGTAATTTGTACTAACATACATATTTAGATTTGTGCTTTCTAACAAAATGCACAATGCTAAATGTATTTCCTCAGAACTCCAAGCACAAAAGCTAAAATGCACCTTCCATTTTACTTCCCCCCTTTGAGCTGAGAACTCCAGCACAATATTTGGAGATGGGAAATTCAAATAATTTGCATTCCGACCTGCAGATTAATCTAGGAGGTGCCGCTCAGAAGGGTGGGCTCAGATGATGCAAAAGGCATATGTCTAATTACACTAGTAAAAGAAAGTTCTTCAGGAAGCAATCGCCCTTAAAGTGACCCTTCTGTCTGTCAAAAAATTACTTCAGCCAGTCCCCCAAAGTAGTAGCCCAACAGCTGGGCCAAAAAGGTCTAGCTTGCGAATGTGCCATGGTTGGGCTGGGGAATTATTCCCTGCATACCATGTGATCATGGAAAAAATAGCTTGCATCATGCCACTCTACATGTGGTCCAAATGTGAACCACTTCCCCCTGTGAATGCACAGTTCATTTCAGCTCACTGAGCCCAAACATCCTGACTCTGAAAGGGCCAGTGAACATGTTTACTGATACACTGGTGGCGGTTCATTTTTAATAGGAAGCTACCAGGATTATAGTATACACTAGAGGAAACAAATGCACACTGATCGTTTGCTGGATAATGGAGTGGTGAAAGTCTAAAATGAAGTAGGAGGTGAGGGGAGAGTCCACCAAAACGTTCCTTTGTAATTCTAATTTTATTTGAGAAAAAGAGCCCTCAAGATATTTTGCTGATTCACTCCTTTTCTGCTTGCCCCATGAAGGTCAGTTCTCTCCGTAAATTTAGATTTCTTTGTTGTCTTTCTAGTACTTCCGCATAAGATTGTACTTTTCCTCCTTAAATGAATAAATAAATCACAAAACACCTCAAGTCTTAAGAGAAAACAGATGCCCCAATCTGGCAACTGGCATGTACCAGCCATAAAAGCATATTCACATGTGAAAATATTTTGTCTATCTGAGATATTTTCCGACTGAGTTCCTGCCCATCCTGTTCCCACCATATTCTCAGCATTGCATTGTGGAAAAAGTAGAGGCATGTCACTTTAGCAACCAGACCAGGAATGTTGGACTTTCAAAATTGGGATTTCCCCTTGCTCTTCGTACATGCCCACTGTTCCTGTTTATGCCTGCACTTAAGAATAAGAATAAGCCTCACTTCATTTGACTCTTTTTCACTAGATGGAAGTGTTTTGGGTTTTTTTTGAAAGAGACAATAAAGGAAGATTTTTGGTATTTTCTGACTACAGTAGCTGCAGATTTCACAGTCTGTTGCAAGATAGTTTCTTTTTTATTGATAAATTACACACAGAGAGAAAGCAAGCAAGAGCTATGTTACCAAGAAATTGGGTTTCCACAAATATAACAATTTGGGAGTGGGTGTCAGTAACAGGTTTACAGGGAAAAAAATACATGGCCACTGTAACTTATTGAGTAATGAAATAACAATATTTGTATTTGACTTACTGTATTTTAAATTTCTGATGCTGATGCAACACATACTTCCTCTAATGTGGGCCACAATGCATGTTCAGAGAAATATATCTTTCCTGCTGTTACAGTACTTTCCTTCTAGCAATGTTATAGTTCCTTTGCAGGATTCTGGAAAGACATGTGCAAAGGAAGTCCTTATCTACAATCCAGAATTAATCGCAGTGATGCACAAGATTTTTCACCTTTTTTCACAATCAGACCTTTTTTGGCCAATTAAATGCACGCGCACACACACATACAGCTTATATGCCAGCCACTACCCAACAGTGTCTAGGCAGTTCACAGTCAAAGCAATTAAAAATTTAAAATACGAATAAATAATTAACACAATAAAAACATTTAAATATAAATACAATACAGTAAAATTGGTACCCAGATCCACAATCTATGTTATATCAGTTTAAAAACTTCAGGAACAGGAAGGTTTTTGTCTGGCACCAAAATGTCATCAACGTCAGCATCCAGTGGATCTTACTCAGGATGGCATTCCATAGCCTGGGGGCAGCTACCGAAAAGGCCCTATACCTGCAAGCCATCCCTTTCACCTTCTTGAGGGATGGCTCTTTCAGGAGGGCTCCCTAGCTAGATCTTAATTGCTGGGTAGGTTCATATGGAAGGAGGCAGTCCTTCAGGTATCAAGCACTTTGATTTGGGCTCCGGCAACAACTGATAGTGGTAACCAATGTATCTGGTAAAGTACCTTTCAGCTCTGCAGTTCTAATGTAAAGGTTAAATGTAAGGATGCTTTGCATCACCAAAGTGGCCTAAGAAGAGTCAACTCACCCATTACACAAGCCATATTTTTGAAAAAGTAATAGGTATGCAAAATTCAGTTGCACGGTGTGATAAATCACTCCGCCTAAGTCATTTGTGAACCTCCTTCTTGGAGTCTGTGATTGGAGTCTTGGGGTTGATCACCTATAGCGGGCTTCTCAGAATCTCAGGGAGGTGTGCCTCACACTGTGGCCATGTTTATAAGTCACAGATTCAAAGCCCAGCGCTGGGTGGGCAAACTGAGACTTCAAGACATTGCATGTAGGTCTGTTAGGGTCTTGAGCCAAGTATGAATCTATAAACAGATTTTTAGCAAGCCTCTCTCCCTTGCTTTTTAAAATTTCAATCCCTTGCCTCACTCTGTGATTGCAGTTTTCTTGAGATTGGTCAGTCCCATAGTGGCTTGACAGATTCTGTGTAAAAACCTTTACCAGCTCTGGTCCAGATATAGCTGCAATTTTTATATCAGCCCTGACTGATAAGAGGCATTCCTAGCTATTGAGATGGCCTGTACCCTCTGCAACAGTGCTGGATCAGAGGACATCCACCCCGCAAATATAAATTTGATGCTTTAGCAGAGGTGCAAATCCTTTTCTAAGCAAGACTGAACAGCACTTGTTCTCAGCACCTACCAATGTTGTAAAAGAGAAAGGCAGAAGCATATCTCAGGGCTGCAGCTTGACACTTCCCAAAATAATGACTTCTGGGAAGAGTTACCAGAAAACCGCCTTTCAGTGAATGTATGGATAGCAGCATGGTTGAGCTGTGACTGAGACCTGAGAATAATTGAGATCATCTGGTCCCTACTGCAGCAGGTCTCTGTATCTCCACCAGCACAGGCTCATTCAGAATTAGTCTGCCTGCCTCACATTCCAAGGCTGATGAAGCAGAATGAATTAGTTGAAACAAGACAGCAGCCTAATGGTCACAGATATCCTGCCACAATCTTGCCTGTCCTTTTATAAATGAATGGATGTACTCAAATGACAGGAATTAGAATTATATTCTCCTTTTCTGTGGCCTAGAGAAATGGATGGAAAGACCTGCCCGGAGAAGGAAAGATGATCAAGCTACATCTCAACTAGCCTGTCTTTGAAAAGCAGAAATCTGAGGAGCAGCAAGGTGCCTAATAAAGGAAGCAACAAGCCTGAAGGAGGTATCACAAAGATTCTGAGGGGCACAGGAAAATTCCAATTTAGTGAGAGATACACAGCATGCACGTAACAGGCACCTAACGTTAAAGGTGAAGCATGCAAATTTTTGTTTTTTCAACAATAATAACTGTAGACTGCACCAAAGCAGGAAAATAAAGTAGTAGAGAGCCTTGAATTTGTATCTTCAGGTTCTTATTGCAGTTTCAACACAAGTACTGAAAGCCAAGAACTAAGCTTCCAATAAAATTCCTGTGGAACGATGAGAGCATTGGTTAACAGCTCTAAAAAGGTGTTTCATGTCCTAAGCAGATCAAGATGCTTCATTTCCAAAAAGCAGATCTGTTTCGGAATGTGTAACCCCTGAGTATTCTGTAGCCAGAAATCTCTGAAAAGTGTTGCCAATGCCATAAGTATTTACTTGATTATTAGAGTTGACAAATATTATTAACATGTGCTATACCCTGGGTTTTATAAAAAGAATGGATTTCTGTGGCTGAAATCTTGTTGTGCAGCTCCATGTGCACAAGAACGATGCCATAAGCAGTGATTAAATACTCCCCGTGGTAATTTTTTGTGCACACAATTTCATTGCATTGTGTATGAGTTGCATGCATCCTGAAATCACCTCTATTCAGAAGCAATTTGGCCTTAACTTGCTGGTACTTTTCCCATTACACACTAGGAGCTGCATATTAGAGATGGGCATGAAATGATGTTTTTTTGTTTCGTTATTCGTTATTTGTTTTGTAACAAAACAAATAATGAACTTAGGGGCAAATTTAACATGAACTGAACCGAACCGAGAAAAATTGGTTCGGTTAGGTTTGTTTTGTTAATGGGGGGCGGAGATGTCTCCTACCTGGTGCTGGTCCAGAGGTCCTTTCGCGCCGAGCTGCATGGAGGGAGCACACACCTCGTCGGTGCCATCAAGGGACGTGGTGGGCTTGAGTCTCAGTGCAGCCCCGGGAGGAGAGGTAAGAAGCAGGCCGCGTTTAGGCAGCCAGAGCAGTGCAGCTTTGAAGCCTCCCCCTTGCGCCTCCCTACCCCGGCCCGTTATTGCGGGGCTGATTGGGAGGGGAGATAAGGAGGCCGCGCTTAGGTGACCAGAGCTGTGTGGCTACAAAGCCGCCCCCTTGCGCCTCCCTCCTGCAGCCCGTTATCGCAGGGCCGATTGAGAGGGGAGATAAGGAGGTCGCACTTAGGTGGCCAGAGCAGCGTGGCTTCAAAGCCTGTGCCTCTTGCGCCTCCCTCCTGTGGCCTGTTATCGCTGGGCCGATCAGGAGGGGAGATAAGGAGGCTGCGCTTAGGTGGCCCCCCTAGGGGCTGTGCAATGGGTGCTGGGGAAAAAGCGGGTTAAAATGAGTAACGAATTAACAAAACAATGAAATAATTTTTTTGCAAAAATTCACAAAAATTAAAAAACAAACCAAACTCCTTAACGAAACGAAACAAAACACCATTTTTTTTTTATTTGTGCCCATCTCTGCTGAATATGTCTTAGACCAGGGCTTTCATACCTCTCTTCCTCTCCTGCAACCCCTGTAGCTCATTCTTCCAAATCTGTTTGTAAGACTCTTGAAAGAGGGGTGGTCTGTATAATCACTGGAAGAAGACAATTCTTTTGTTAGTAGAATTATAGCTATTGGGAATGCTCCCTCTCTCTGCGTGTGACAGAGAGTAAGTGAGCAAGCATGAGAATGAGAGAAAGAGAGAGGCTCCCCTGGCTTGCTTTTAATTTCCTTTACAGCAATTTATACATATTTTACACAGATTTCCCCCCACTGTACCTACTTGGATTTTTCTCAGCACATTTTTCAAATGTAGACTTTGTTCATTTCCCAGTCGGGAGGAAGGAGAGAAGGGATAGATGTATGCAGTCCCTCCTGGATATAAGTGCAAACTGGGTTATTCTAACTTGGAGCTACTGTAAATCCTCAGTTACATGAATATCTAGCTCTGTTAGACCTTTTCTTCTTTGTATCCAATCACCCCCCCCCCCCACACGCACACATTGTGGTTTCAGACTATGTCCCACAATGTTATCTTTATATCCAAAGACATTCAGGGCCACTGAAATTTTATTCCATAAGGATTTTTTTTTTAACAATGGGATTTTGTACTGCTACTACACTAGCCATCTGCCTGCTTCTGTCCTGCAGTCAAGCACTTGCTGTCCCTCACTGTTCTCTCTCATACTTGCTCCAGTCCACAGATTTTTTAAACAGTTTCATCCTTTCCCTAATATGCATGAACAACAATTAGCTTAAGAGTGGTTCCTATTATAATCGAGGGGTGGAAATTTTGTTGTCCCAGTGCCTCTCTTTAACCATGAGGATAGAAACATTTGCATTTCTGTATCTCCCATTTCTTGTGTGTAAAAATCTGCCTACTGAGCCTTCACACTACGCATCTGATGAAGTGAGCTGCAGTCCACAAAACATTATGTTAAATAAATATTTATTTTGGAGGTTTCATAATATTTTTTTTCATTTTTTTTCCATTAGCTTTACTGCAGCAGACTAGCACACACCCTTTGAAAAATAAAATAATATACGTGCATCAGAATGCCTTGTGTAACAATATTAATCAATCTGTTTTTAAGGAATATGAGATTTGACTACTAGTCTGCGGGTGTGACTACACTGGAAAGCCAAATCAAAGTAATTCAGCTGTGCTGTGATTTTATTCGCAGCTCGTATTACATTTCAAGTTACAGTCAGTATACACACAGGGACTGCAGACTGATTCAGGAGTTCACAGTTCACAATAGATTTGATGCATTTCACATTCCAGACCCTCCCTCCCTCCCTCCTTCCTTCCTTCCTTCCCTCCCTCCTTCCTTCCTTCCTTCCTTCCTTCCTCTGTTCCCACCTCTGATGCCCATTCCTTTCTATTGTCCCCCTTCTGCTGACCCTTTTATGGGGTGTAAATTAAGGAAATAATAATGAGGACCTAGTGATAAGGAGTCATGGTAATCTATCACTGATTTCATATACATACGATTTTTTTAAAGATTTGTTTTTTTAAAAATCAGAGTGATCAGGGGAGAGGAACATATGTAGGGGAATATTTTTTTCATCCTGAACATCACAGCCCAATTGTCTATGTCACTGCAACACCACCACCTCGGTCTTTACAATAGCATATCACAACTAACCACACAGGGAAAATCTCCTTTGAATCATTCCAGCTTGAAAAAGTAGACCCCTGCTCCCAGTGAGAACAAAAGCCACTTTGGGAGCAAAAGTGGCTAGATTGATTTGAATCAGCTTTCCTAGCATGTGGCCAATAAAAACAAAGATTTCACATTCATTTGTTTTATAAATTAAGCAAATCCTGTAGGATTTGACCATGCAGTTGCATTCTGATCCTATCTGCTACTCCACACTGACTCCCATCAATCTCTCTGTCTCCATATCTACAGTCTCATGTATAATTTACTCAAAAATATATCTTATCTCAAACAATGGAAAGCTTAATACAGTACTTGTTAATTTTTTGTAATCTAGGAACAGGGAATTCAAAACTTCTCTGTTATGCATCCATTTATATCCCTATTTTCCCCAATATCTTTTACATACTAGAAGCATTTTTATTTTTTAAAACAAGTGTTTTGCTTTGCATTAAGAAGAGGAAGTTTTAAAGACTGTTAGAGAACAGCATCTCATTCTTAGAAAGTTAAAAGATTTTATAAGCAAAAGAAGACTCGGGACGAGGTGGCTGTGGTTCAAAAGAAAACTTGTTAGATTTCGAGTCAGCTGGTGGTACAGTTGTCAAAGTATTAAAATCTTTTAGCAATGTTTCAAGGTGTAGAATCCTTTCTTTAAAATTATGATATCCAAAATAACATAAAATATCAATTGGGGAAAAAAACTCTGTATTTCCATAATACTCTCAGCATTTATGCAGATTTTTGTCATTTTTATCATAGTAATAGGAATAGCCAAGGAGAAAAGTAGATTTTATTGTACTTCAGCCTTTTACAGGGTTTTTTTTTTGGTTTTTTTTTCAAAAAACATACCCAATGTATTCCTATATTTTCAGGGGAATGCTTTGAATGACAGTTTTATCACACCATACTTAACAACAAGAAGTGGTATGATGAACTACTTTTGGTGTGTTTTGCAGCATTTGGTTTCTTGTCACACTCTTGTCTCAGAATATTGGTGGGTGTCTTCTGTTTCGAGCAGCAATGACGGCCACAAACATCCCTAGTGAGTGTCACCATCTGTGTGAGGGTACACCCTCTTCCCAACCAGGTCCTTCTCACTCATACTTCTGGTCTGCTTCACTGTTGTGCAATCCAGTTATTTCCTGCTTAATCTGACTGCACTCTGGAGTACACGTCTCCTATTCTTCTCTCTCCTCAGCATTGTCTGTGCATGTTGTCATGATAACATGTCAGTAATATTAAGTGGAAATCAGAACTGACTCTGGGCAAACCACTCAAGAGCCCAGTGGCAGTTTCTGGCTTCTTGATATGGTTGATATGTCTGACTCCCTGTGTTGCTTCCCTGACACTATGGTGACATGACAATATGATGGAAAGGGAGCATGGTATGATGAATTATCACAACCATCCCATCCCCCTGCCAGCATGAACAATGTAAGTATATCGCAATGAACATGCACAGGGGTAGAGAGTTTCTAGCTTCTGTGGCGGTGACCATCTGCTGAATCCTTGGACATTCTATATGGGGGTGAACGGCGGACAATATGCCAAAACCTGTGATGTTAACGAAGGACAGAAGGTGGTGAGGAAGACTAAGATTAGAGTGGAAAGGCCATATAATAATTTGCAACAGGCAGGCCATTCACTGGCATTCAGTGTTTAATATTCACTAGTAACTACCTGCCCATGCGGTTTTTAAAGGGTTATATGGGCTGTAAAATAATTTGAAATTACTATAAATATGTTTTTAAAATTGCCTGCTTTTAATTTATCAGTTTAATATAACAAATGATCGCATCTTTAGTGTTTAATATTGTTTGTTTTAATACAGTAAGCTGCCCTGGGTTCTGTTTTGGAGAAAGGTGCGGTACAAGTAATAGAATGACAAGGGGAAAAAATCAAAGGAAATCACAAAGGAAATAAATTAGCACATGGCAGGAAGCAATGTGAGAATGACTAGCATCTGCTTTTCTCCAAAGACAGAAAAGAAAGCAAGTGATGTGGACGTGGTCTGATCTTGATGATGATGCCAGGTCTTTCTAATCCCAAAGGTGTCAGTAATAGTATAAGGAGAAATTATTTTTCTGCCTTACATAAAAAAAAAACAACCTGAAAACTAAACCTAAGACATTTATTTATTTATTTATTTATTTATTGTTGGATTTATATCCCGCCCATCTTCCCTAAGGGAATTCTGTCTAAACCATCAGGCATAAATTCATTCATCATTACAGTATGTGAAATTGCTAGCAGAGAGATATAGCACTGGATGAAATTTTCCATTTATTTCCAGGAACTGTCCACCGTCCATACACTGTGGATGCAGTAACAAAGACCTTGATTCTGCTCTCTCAATCAGACATGAAGTTTGAGAAGCAATTTCAGATATGAGGAATAGTGACATGGCACCCAAGACTTAAGCCAAATTGCCTAACAAAGAGACAAGGATAATAGGCATTTATGTATCTGTACACATGAGGCAGAGAGCCATGTATAATGGCCAACTCCTTTGGAGCAAGGATAGGATGTAAAAAACCACCTTTGTCATTCTAGTAAGATTTGTTATTATTTTAAAAAGTCAATTAAATTGTGTAAGAAAAGTAGATTAAATAAATATAATTGAGACAAGGCCATACATAGGCTTTCCCCTTTACCAAGACCTTTGCCAACAAATGATTCAGTTAGAGTTGCTGGGGCAATAGAACAGCAGCAGCAGCCACAGAAACTCTGCAGCTCAGTGTTGGTAACCACAAGGGCAAAGTGTCACCTCTACACAGGGACTTCATTCATTGGTGCAGACAGTCAACTAGAGGGCAATGCCTGATGTTTCTAGCTCTTCGCTTCCTTACTCACTCTCTCTCCTACTTTCTCTATATGTCTTCCTGGAACTGTGGATTTGGGGCAAGATGGCATCACGTATTAACAAGACAGAATAAAAATGCAGTCAAAGACCAAGATTCATTGCTTGGGGAACAATGAGGTATAAGAGTCAGGGTTTTAGAGAAATGGATGAAAATAATGAAAATAAAATAGAAAACCACCAATGTGGCCCTTTCTGTTCTACCATGTAAGGATCTTTCCCCATTTTCATGAAAGGAATTCTAGCAGGCTCTCCCATGTTCTTATGAAATGTGAATACATCTTTCCATCTGTTTTCTCCATTCCAAATTTCCAGAAGCAACAACATCATAGTTATTCCTTAGAAGGTGGTAGGGTGTGTTCACCAATCAAATCAGTTCAAGGAGCCCTCCTCTAGCTGTGGTTGACAACCTTACCACATTGAATCAAACACCAGAGCTTGAAAAAAAAAACTCTTTAGGTAACTCAGTTCCTAGAAACTCCCAACTGTTAATTCTGGGAGTATCTGTTTTAGGAAGCAAGAAAAGACTATGTAATCCTTAATTTATATCCTCTACTTATGTTTCAGTGATCAAGAGACTAGGATGGGGGGTGGAATAAACATTTTTGAGGCGCGCACGAAATAGTTATTTTATGTTCTTCCTTAGAAGGGTCAAGATGATCTGTAGCAGAATCACTGCCATTCAATTACATTAAGTTCTCTCTTTGGAAATATGCTGGTGATCAGAGTTAGCAGAATGGCAGTCCTTTTATGTATTTGAAAGAGAGTCTTGAGCATACTACTGAATTTGGGATATGTGACAATTAGAGATGGGCACGACTCAGCGAAATTTCTGTTTCCGTTTTCGTTTTTTCATTTTCGTTAGGTAACGAAATGAAAATGAAAATTTTTCAAAAACAAAACAGAAATGGAAACGAAATGAAAAATTTTGCCGTGTTTTTCGTTTTCGTTGCGGCAAACACATTGAACTGAAAAGAATGCTAACGAAACAGATTTTTTTTGTTTTCATTTTCGTTTTTCATTTTCATTAGGTAACGAAATGAAAATGAAAAATTTGCGGAAAAACCTAACGAAAATGAAAATGAACCGAAACGGACCCCTAAACGACCAAACGAAAAACGAAAAACAACTTTTTTGAGTCGTGCCCATCTCTAGTGACAATCATCAGTTACAATACAAGTACATAAATGCCCACATAAAGAGAATGTTTGTGAAGGTCAGAGAATGCTAAGCATGCTACTTAAATACCACCCCATGGCGCTTAAAGCACTCTCTGGGCAGTGTATAGAGGCTACACATTGCCCTGCATCCTCACAAGTTGAGTGCTCAATTTACCACCCAGAGAAGGATGGAAGGCTAAGTCAACCTCAAATCAGCTACCTGAAACCAGGATCAAACTCAAGCCATGAGTACAGTCTTCACTACTCCACCATGAGCTTCAGAAATGGGCCTGATCCTCACAAAACAACACAGTGGTGGATGAATCTTCACAGCAGCAGCTCATGGACTCGAACAGGAGGAGCCTCATCCTGAGTTCTGCAGATTTGCCCTTGCCCTGATCATGCACAGTCTGCAATTCTTTATCATCTCTCTTATTCACATTGTGTTTGCATTTCTCCAACAGACTAGTCAAGGAAAATATGCAGATGTTCTCTCAAGAAGAGCTGTCAAACTCTACATTGACCATTATTTGCATCCTACCAATCTCCTGGTTCTAATAATGTTTGTGATTAATAGTTTTTAAAGGGCAGGAGGACCATAAGAGGCTTCTTTGATGTTTACGTTGAAGCATTTTTGAGATTTTCAGCGAGGGTGGACTAGTATTTTAATATAAAAGTATTACTTACTTACTTACTTACTTACTTACTTACTTACTTACTTACTTA
>JAHTLZ010000240.1:20430649-20456142 GCA_023846285.1 Phrynocephalus versicolor | reverse complement strand
GAAGGAAGGAAGGAAGGAAGGAAGGAAGGAAGGAAGGAAGGAAGGAACAAAATGAACAAGTTGCCTTGGAGAGAGGTCTAGCATTTCTTGAAGATTTTTGCATCACATCAGGACAGAGTTACTGAGTTCATAGAAATTAAATTCCTCCTGTCTTTTGCTGTCAACATATATTTCAGAACTCTGATGGGAGAAGACTGTTTAAAATCATTTGCCAGCGATTCTGCAGCCCCAATCCCTATGATGTTACTCATTGCCTAAATTGTAGTTCAAATATATGTGGTTAAATAAACAAAACATTCTCCAGCTCTTCACACAATAAACAACAGACTTCAGTGTGTTGTTACCTGTAGTATTTTGCTCCTTTTGCCAGGTGAAGTCAAAGGAGCAAAAGCCACAGTCAGACGTGCTGTAAAACCAGACCACTTTGTCTCTATGGACGACCTGAATGTAAATGTTATCTGTATCAACTTGTTAGTGTGCATACATTTGACTTTATTAATAATCTTCTTATTTTCCAATCGCATTCACTTTTTCAATCATTATTCAACTGCTTTTTTATTGCAAAAATATGTCACAGCACTTTTATAATTGGCAGGGAAAATTTCCTTCACCTTTGGAAAGAACTGTGTATAACTGTTTAAAACCAAGAGAGTTCCTGAAATGGACTCCAGGTTGATTTCAAAAACTTGCCAGTAGGTGCCACTGTGCCAACACTAAACTTGACTCCTCCCTGGGACCAAGTCCAGAGGTCTCTTTCCTTCAGGGAATGAACCTACACTAACTCATTTTTTAAAATTCAGTGAAAATGAGGGACGTTTTTAGACTTCTTTTTGGAAAATTATGTTTAAGTGTCCTTCTTAAGACTTATGTACTAGTTGGTATTGATATCTTAATGCCAAATTTGCCCTCTGCAGTTTCCCTTGAACTTACCAGGATTTCCATATTCTAGAATTACATGGTGTCATTCTATAACAATAGTCAAAAGAGTAACAAGAATAATAATTTCATATTTACTGCCTAGCCTTACTCTGGGGAATTCAGAATAGCCTTTTGCTCTAATCACACTTCTTAAAAAGGTAAGTTAAGGTAAAGGTAAAGGTCCCCCCCCCACAAACATATGTGCTAGTCATGTCCGACTCTAGGTGCAGTGCTTATCTCTGTATTCAAGCTGTAAGAGCCAGTGTTGTGCAAGTCCTTGGCTACATACAGGCTATGGCGTGGTCATATCCTTTACCAGACATTCATTCCATTTAGCCCATTTAAATAGAGATGTTGTGGAATGTTATATAATTTTTGGACTAGAGTTCCCAGAATTCTTCAGCCTACTGGGAGCTGTGGTCTGAAAAGGTAACATTTCACATTGCTGCCTCTACCTTTATAATTTCTGACTGACAGTAACTCCCTGAACTTTTATCCAGAATGTGTCCCCTTGCCCCCTCCTAGAAATGTCAGGGATTTTCATACCTAGTGTTATCGGAGTATTGATTCAGGGAGTTTCTATGTACAAGGCATGTGCTTTATCACTGAATTATTTAAATTTCCCTCATGGATTACCCTTCATCTAGAAAAACCTGTTACCCACTCCACCATGCTGTCTGTTTGAGGAAGAATCAGAAACACGTAATGGTCTAAAAGAAAAGCAACCAAGTCTGCATTCTTTTTTTTTCATACCAGTTCCCGTGTTATAGATTTTCCTTTATACTAAGGAGCTTGAGAAGGTCAGTTGTGTGTGTCCCCCCCCACTAAAAACTGAGCAACTAAACACAATTATTTTATTACCTTAGGAGACATTATTGCTACTGTTAACGGTTCAGAATATAAATTCTAATTTGAAATGAGTGATAAACTTTCAGGTGTCTTGTTTTTGTTTTTAAATTGGGTCACTGGGCCTGCTGTGGACTTTCATCCACATAAAAATAAAATAAAATTAAAAATAAATCATTTGAATGTTGGGTTGTTGGGAGGATTTTCTTTGTGTTTTTTTTTAAAAAAACATTTCATTTATTATTTTTCATCAATAGCGTAAAAGAAACCAGTGTGGGTCCTTTCCAGAAGGGATGATTTAACTCTTTCTAAAGGAATACCCGGGATTTCAGTCCCGTGGATGGTGAGAAATATCTTCACAGTCTGATGTGTGGGCAGGAACAAATTATTTCCTCTTGGCAACCTTTGCCACCTCACCGCCTGTACGCTCATCCTTAAGGAGAAGCAACAGACGTTGCCACTTCTCTTTCGCTCAGCTCAATTAACTGCACGTAAAAGTTTTTTTCCTTTTAAAAAAGAGAGAACATAAGGAAAACATTAATTCTTTTAACAGGCAGGACTTTACACGAGCGGAAAGGATTTTGGAGCAGAGATGGCAGCAATAAAGCAAAGACGGCAACTCTATAGGAAAGGAAACATATTTGCTTTATTAGACAAGGCAAATCGTGTTCCACTTTTCACTCGTACTGCCTCAATCCAGCCAGGCAGCCAAATTAAGAAACGGGAAGACAGAAAGTGTTTTTAAATGAATAAATAAATAAATAAATAGAACAAAGCTTCCCATTGCTAATCAAAGAAGAAGGCTTTTCAGGCTGAACGGCAACACTTATACAAGCCTGTGTTTTGAGGGATATTAAAAAAAAATACTTTAGGTCTTTCATCAGAGACAGAGAGAGAATATAGGATGAGACATGGTAAAGGGGAGGTATGCTCCTGTTTCCAAATCTGGCCATTCTTATCTGCTGCTGTTGTTACTGCCACTAACAAGAATAACAGTAACAACCTTTGGAATGTCCACCTGACAGAAATGTTCAGCACAGGCCTTCGGTGTAACCAGAATCTCGAGCATCAAGTGGATATGTTGTGTAGTTTCCCTACAGATTCACATAAACAAACATACACACTTCTTTATGGAGAATACTATTGTAGATTTTCTCTGGTGTTTCTGAGTGTTGGGGAAATGGAGTGTTATCACCATAGCAAATACAGATTGATATCGGAAAGACTTCAATAAATATACCTGGTTAGTAATGGGATCATTTATCTACAGCATTATTTTTTTCTCTGTTGGAGAAGCAGCTGGATGCTCAAACGACTGGTCTCTGTTGAGAAATCCCAAGATATTTTTGTTCTAAGACTTCTCCGACCCCCTTCCTTCCATGTTCTGCTGTATTTTGGCCACAGTGCAGTCCTTAATACATAATTGGTTAGCAAGGTGAAGAAAATGTAACAATTTTTGAAAGAATGTAATTGAACTTTAGTGTTCAAGCCGGATTCTGTTACCTGACGCTTGAAATCTAGTAAAAGAGAATGAACGGGAAGGGAGGCTTCCTTGTACCCTTTAATTCTGACAGTAATAAAAAGTAAGACCTGCCCTTTTATTCAGAAATAAGGAGGAAGCCCCCCAGCTGTCAGCTCAACACTACTTTCTTGAAGAAACTCCATGACTGATCTTCTGGAATAACTGGATATATTTTTATTATTTATTTTAGAGTATTTTTACCCCACCTTTCTCCTCGGAAAAGGACCCAAAGCGGCTTACATATATATCACAGATTTTCATTTAGAGAGAAGTTGCCTACAGAGAGCTTCTCCTGTCCCCTGCTGCAGCAGGGATTCCACAGTTCCAATCACCTCATTTGCAAAGAGGCTTCCTCCAGGGAGCTTTTCTCTACCCCTCCCTTTCTGCAGCTAAGATTCCCCAATCAAAAATCACCTTGTTTGCAAAGAGGTCTCCTCAATGGAACCTCTGCCCTCCCCTTTTGCAGCCTTGATGCACCAGTCCCAATCACCTCATTTGCAAGCCTCCCCTTTTGCAGCCTGGATGCCCTAGTCCCAATCACTACATTTGCAACTCTTCCCTTTTGCAGCTTGAATTCCCTAGTCCCAATCACCTCATTTGCAACCCTCTCCTTTTGCAGCCTGGATTTCCCAGTCCCAATCACCTCATTTGCAACCCTCTCCTTTTGCAGCCTGGATTCCCCAGTCCCATTCATCTCATTTGCAGCCCTCTACTTTTGCAGTTTGGATTCCCCAGTCAAAAATCACCTCGTTTGCAACCCTCTACTTTTGCAGTTTGGATTCCCCAGTCAAAAATCACCGTGTTTGCAAGGAGGTCTCCTCCAAGGAGCCTCTGCCCTCCCCTTTTGCAGCCAGGATTCCTGCCATGAAGCCTTAAGCTAAACATTTTCTTCTTTTCCTCCTTTAAAAACTAGGTGTGTCTTATAGAGCAAAAATATGGTAGTTGACTTACAGGGCAACAGAGCATTTGGCTCCCAGTCAGCTCCCAGTTCTTGGATGTTTTTTTGCATGACTGTTCCTTCTGCTTTACATTCAACCCAGGCAAAATGGCTGTAGGCAAAAGAGTAAAATAGGATGGAAAACTCCCAGATGTTATTGGAGTACAACTGCTGCAATTCCTCAGTGTTCAATAGGCTGGCAAGGGTTTCTGGGTTTTGTAGTCCAATGGAGCTCTGGTGGCTTGCACTTCTGCCTCTCTGACAAGGTTTAACTGATAAGTGACACATACAAGTAAAATTTAATACAAATCTTGATGAAGCAGTGGTGGGATGTAAACATATTGATCTTGTACATACTGGCAGCTCACAACAGGGTTATCATAGCCAAGAACATTCAAATATCTACCATATTAGTCTTGTTCAGCTTTAAATCCAATGCAGAGAGCTTTTGGCTATCATATTCTCTGTCATTAACAGCTGTCATAAGTGGAAGAACACATATTTTGTTTACAAGAGAAACTGGGTTCATTTTCTGTCTCTCCTGGTAGGGCTGGTAGAAAGCTGAATCAATGGAGTGCTGCTGAAAATATGGAGGTTCATTTCTCCTCAAGTGCTGAAAGAACATAGCAGGAGGTTGAGGTCACCTGTGTTCACCCTGTCTCCCATTGCTGATGCCTCTATCTCTCCATTGTTATGGTCAGTAGTGAAAATACTTGCCCACTGGCTATGTGTTTGAAGTGTGTGGGAAAGTGTTCTCCATGCATTGAAATACACTCCCATGGAGTTCCTCCACATGAAAAGGGGCTTAAACTGTTCTGCCCTTCTCATTAAAAAAACTCTGCTTATACTGCATGCAATAAAGATAGAGAACTTTTTGCACACCAAGCCAAGGGTTCAATTGTCTTTATGACAAATTTGTTTGTATTTCTCCATTTAACAGCATCATCTTTCCAGGCAACCCATCTGTTTCAGGTTCTGCCATATCAGGCATTCAAGCAAAACTGAGTGGAGATGACAAATTACAAATCAGGCTAATCTGTTGAATGTAAATTGATGTTTTTTCCCTCTTAAGGGAGCACTGCTTCCAGATGCAGAATCACTGTCTCATCTAGCAAAGCTCCAAATGTGCAGATGGCACAACAGAGTTCCTAAAGGAGTCCAGGAGAATGTCTAGCTGTGGTGTACAGCCAGAGTGCAATGCTGGGTTTAAGCTCCATGATACTCTTACGCCTTCCTTTTTTTCCAGTTGTTGTTGGGTTAATCTCGTGAACCTCCTGTACTGAGGTCATAGCTTGGTCAAACCCTGGGTTTTAGGCTTTCAAAATCTCTCAGTCAGCAGGACTGATGGCGTAAGTCACTTTCCTATGCTCCTCACAGGAGAGAAGCATTCTTCCTTCAGCATTGTTATCCTCCCACTTTTTTCTAATGTTGAATGGCACTCAGTGTTCTGAGCAAAATCAAATTATTGCATCTTCAGTAGAAAAAAAATCATCTGGTTTCTTTTTCCTTTTTCTTGGTGAGTGCTTGGTTTAGACTTTAAATTATTTCCCTCTCCCAGTGTTCAAAGAGTCACCTTTTTTTCTTGACCAAAGCCTGACTGTTCTCACAGAAGATCTTACACCCTTCTGCTCTTTTGCTGCAATTGTCAGTTATTCTGAAAAGGACACTGTCTTTCTAATTATATGGGCTTTGATAGTGAACAGGTATTTTTTTTCAAGTTATGTGCAAGAGAGTTTTTTTGTATCATTATTAATGCCTGTCATTTTGAAGATAAATGCATTTCCACATTTCTTCTGTTGAACAGATGGATTTACTGGCATGTAAAATTTGTACCTTTCAGTATTTGAAACCATGTTATATCTTAGTGACCCAATTCTTTCTTAATCAACACACCCAGTCCTGTGCAGGTGCAAATATTTTAAGAAGATGTGTTTCCATACAGATTAAAGGGATTTGTATTGGGGGAAAATTCCGAGTTTATGAGTTTCCTTACAATTTTGCAAGCAGAAGATTTAAAATGACATATTGCCACTAATATGGTTAAACGTCCTCTTTCAGAACTGGAACTCCTACTTTGGGTAAGTTAGGAACAAGGCAGGAGGGTATGCAAACCAACCCAATGTTGTGTAATATTTCCTTCCCCTTAGGGCCAAACTGAAGCACCTTTCATAGAGACTTGTAACTGTATGTAAGGAGAATTTTGTTACCTGGCACAGACTCCACAACTGATTATTTATTTATTTATTTATTTATTTATTTATTTATTTATTTATTTATTTATTTATTCTGGGTGGTGTACAACATAAAATAAACTGATTACAAAATACAGATACAAAAATATAATAAAACACAAAATATTACAAATGACTGATATGACCGATAGGCAGGCTCTGATCAGGTCTAACCAGCAAACATCCTGAGGAACTGTGAAGATTCTCAGTCATCCAGGTGAATTTATCTGGAAGTTATGTCATGGCAACTGGACTTCTTTTCTTGAGAGATTGAAATGTTTTGCTGCTCATCCAAATAACTTTGTCAGTCTGAGGAAAGCTAGCTGTGAGTCCTCCATTTTACAGTTCATTTTGACCAAATGTCATCCTGGTCTGAAATAGGCTCATCAGAAGGGAAGCCATTCATATGAGTACTGAAAACCCCTCTGTCAACAGAGGTGGGGGCTCAGGCACAGTATATCTGCTATTTATCAGGCAGTGGTTTCAACAATCCCCAGACAAATCAAAAGTACTTCAAACCCCCACCACATAGCTAACGACCCATACTTTATGGGTTTCAGCACCTTAGACCATTGTCCAACCAATTGCCTATTGAACCATCTAATGAGCCTATTCAGACCATTGTTTATCTTATGGGCCTATTTCAGACCAGGGAGACATACGGTCAAAGTGAACTATAAAATGGAGGATTCGCGACTAGCTTTCCTCAGACTGACAAAGCTGTTTGGATGAGCAGCAGAACATTTCAATCTCTCAAGAAAAGACGTCCAGTCACCATGATTCAACTTCCAGGTCCTGAGGAACTGAAATGCTCCTTAGGATCTCCAAGTAGGAGGATCAACCTCTGAGGAAAAAATAAAGTTTGATTTTGTGTGATGCATTGTCAAAATCAGGATACCCATGTTGATCTGTTGTCAGCTTGCACGGGATAATATGCCTACCCCCCCCAGCTCTTGGGTCTGCTTTTGTGACACCATAAGCCCTGCCCCCAAGTGACATTGCAAGGTACTGTCCCCTGATATCATGTTTTGACTGTGGAATATCAGAGAACAAGATGCTGCTGACGTGGTAATTCTACCAATATATCTTGATTAGACTATCAGCATACAAACTGTACATACATAGGTTTAGTATACTTCAGATTATGCAAAAACAGCAGTCTCTGACTGTATACTCTCATATATGATGGACAACTTTGCCTCATGAAGCAGAAGAGAACTTAATATGAAACAATAGAAAAACAGTAAAGCAAGGCGGACACATATATTCCTCCCCCGCCATCCAGAAGCAATCTATGGTCAGGAATGTGGGCTGTTTCCTGCTGTACTATTAATAAATACCTATCCAGAATTATATTGAAGTCTCATTTTAGGCTGTCTCTGACATTGGCAGAAGTTCCTGGCACTCGGATGGCTTACAATCACCATGGGATGGTAAATCAGAAGTATTAATTCAAGGAATTCTAGCATGTTGGAAAATTTTTCAGGAACACTTTCAATGGGAGACCTAACCATGCTGACATAACATGCCAATTCATTTTTGTTGTTGTTGCAGGTATGCTAAAGTGAATTGATTTAAAACAGGAAGTCTATGTGAAAAGAAGTATAAGACCATTTTGCTAAAGCCAACCTTCCAGGTTTTTCTAATTAGGTCATGGGGGGGGGGACCCTTCTGATTTAGTGCTGCTTTTCTTTGGATCACATGTTTCCAATTATCATTTCCATTTTCTTCAACCACAGACAAGCTAAGACTGCAAGTGTCAATGCCTGATTATGCGTGTGAAAGAAAATGGAAGTTGAAGATCATGCAAGCTTCTGATGGAGTTTATCATGCCTCCATCTTCAGCTATGAAACAAACAGAAGAAATGTGCACACTGAGATGGCCTAACTAGCTGAGATGGCCTAACCATCAGTTCAATCTAGTGAGGGAGAAAATCCTCTGAGGGCACTTCCAGGTGAGGCAAAATTTCCAACCATCTTTCTCCCAGTTTGTCTCCCATCAGAAACAATTCATGCCTAAACTTCAGTTTTAAAAGCCATATTTAAGAAAATTGCTTTGTTTTTTTTTTAAATCCACATTCACTTGTTTTCCTGCTCACTTGAAATGTATAGAAAGCTTCCAGCCAAGAAGCTACATAGACATTTCAAGGGAATGCACTCTAGCGCTAAACAGCTCTAGGTACATGCTAAAGGTAAACTTCCCACTGCACATGATTGCTTGTTGGGTCCGACTCTAGGGGTGGTGCTCATCTCCGTATTCAAGCCAAAAAGCCAGTGTTGTGCATATCCATGGCCATGTGGCCAGTATGGCTGCAAGGAAACACTGTTTTACCTTCCCACTTTTTAGGGTGGTACCTATTTATCTACTTGCATTTACATGCTTTTGAACTGCTAGCTTGGCAGGAGCTGGAGTTAACAGCGGGAGCTCACTCTTCTGCGTGGGATTCAAACCGCTGAGCTGCTGACTTTGCAGCTGACAGTTCCTTTCAGCCATGCTGTTATTTCTAAGGTTCCTAGTTCCCTCAAGAATGACTTGGAGCATAATCCAGCAACTAATTATTTATAGTGGACTTCAGCATGCAATTATATTCCTTTTTCTTAGAGGTAACTTTCTCAGTTGACTGAGGAAAACAACAACAACCCTTGAACTCTGAAATGGTTCTATGATCTCAATGTTCTGGCACAGCTCCTATGCCTTTGACAGTAGAATGACAGGCAGAGATTCAACACATGAACAGTTGAAATGTATACTTCTTAAAACACAAGAGAACTCCTAATAATTTTAGACTATTTGAAACAAAAAGAAAGAAAAGTGGATATATAGGAAAGGGAAAAATAAGAAGAAAACCGAGCAGTTCTACAAGCTGCAAAAACATTCTTTTAATGTAATCAATTAAGATGGCAATGGTTTCTACATGCAAAAAGAGCTGCTCAAGAACAAGCTTTCGCTTTTAAAATATCCTGAATGGTTGTCCAGCCAACATATGTTTCAAAGACACAGAGAAACATACCTAAAAAGTGCCCAACAGTTAAATTAGTGGTTACTGAGCTCATTATATTTTTGACCAGCAAATAAATAACTTGATGTGGCGAAATGTATTGCATTCTGTTCAAAATATTGAAACATTCTAGATCAAATGATAAATCTATCTACCTATTTACTTATACCTACCTACCTATCAACAACTCATACCAATTCCATGTAGTTCCATACACTCTTTTGTCATCTTTTTGGCAAGTTGGAATTCCCACCCCAACTTACCAGAGGCCTGATTTGAGGTATGCCTTAGGAAGATTGCTATGGCTGCTCCTTGTGCTGTTGAATTTCTCCCAGAAGGCCCCATAGCAGTGGTTCCAAACTTGGGTCCCCAGATGTTCTTCAACTACAACTCTCATAAATCTTGGCCAGCACAGCTTGTCATGAAGCCGGAGGTTTTGGTCTAAGAACATCTGGGGATCTAAGATAGGAGGAAACCACTGCTGTACTCCATGAGAAGAGGTGTCAGTGGACTCCCTTCCCAGCCAATCATTAGGAGCAGGTTCAGTAAGATTGGAGAGAAATTTGAATGTAGGCAGCTTTGGAGCTCCCACGCACACACTTTCCCTTCGCTTTTGATTCTTAATGGGGTGGAGATGCAGGAGAGTTTGGGAAGGGGCTGGAGATTTACATAAGGCACCATAGATTGACTCTTTTTGTCACGATCTTAATTGGTTATTAGTGAGGGGAAAATTCAGGTGGGTGAGGATAGGGGCATTTGAGTCTCTGGCTAAAGTTGGGGATCTCTGAAAAGGATATTTGGGTCTAAGATCTAAGGGCAGATCAAGCTCAGGTAGACCTCTTTGTTCTTTGCAACAAAATAGTAGTATCCCCACAGTGGTTGTACATTGGGAGGTGGCCAGACATCAGCTGTCTGCTAGTGGTTGCCTTGGTGGTAGGCTGTGGTCATCAAATGGAAATCAGAATGCCTGATAAGGTATCTGTTCCTCATGGTGAGCCAATGCCATTTCTGCAGTAACTAATAAAGTTGTGACCTTTATTTTGTCCACTCAAGTCTGCTGTATATTTGTTATGTGATGGGGAGAGTGGACAAAGACTTACAGGCATGGGCATATTATCTGTGAGTACAGTGCATTCCTTTCTTTCTGCTGTTGATTTGGAAATAGCTGTCCTACAAACAAGCTGCTTTTATCTATTTACGAAATGTCTTCTTCATTGATAGGCTGAGGCCAACCTGCTGAGCCTGCACCCAAAATAGGCTCAGACAAATCAGAAAAGAGAGGTAAAGCCGACCTGTTCGTTCTTTTTGGATGTAGTTCGGTTTCCACTTGGCTTGATTTAAAGGGGAAGAAAAGAAGGGAAAATACTTCCAGGAAAATGAAATTGAGAATAATAATAATAATCCTTTGCCGCAACCTGTTCTTGCTTTAACAACATTTTGTCTGGGTCTGCATTCTCAGGCCTCCCTCTTTTTCTGTTTTCCAACAGTTGTCTCAGGACTGCTTCTCTCAGAGTCTGTGGGAGGATGTAGGAAGGTGAGAAAGTAAATGTTTCTATTGGAGTCATTTTGCCCAGAAGCAAGCTTGCAAACAGTGGCTGCACTAGGTAATGTAGGCTCATAGCAAACACCTAGAATCAGTGCTAAATGCATTTGGAAACCTGAGAGAGGAGGGCAGTGGTTTTACAGGACAATTTACAATGGAGGAGTGTCAGGGAATGGTTAGGCACCCTGAATCATGTACACATGCAAATTGATGCAAGGAGAGAATATATTACGCAACAAGAGTTACTTAAATCAACGTCTGTTTGTTGTTCTCCTCTGAAGAAGACATGCTATTTATTGGGCTTAAGAGAACAGTCATTTTCCTTACTGAAGTGAATGTGCTGCTCGAGATTCTTCTAAGTGCAAAAAGTGGTGACTTTTAATTCTCTTTTGTGCCATGGCCAATGACAGCAATTGGGTGTCTTCTCTGTGCTAGTATTGGACAAAATGCAAAAAAGTAAAAGGAGGCTTTTCATCCAGCATACCATATTTTTCCCCTTTGGGTTGGCAATAGAAAAGGACATGGGGCAGAGTAACCTAGCATGATGCAACTCCCTGCCACCCCCAGCCAAATAGCCCAGAGGTGGACAACTTTTATTACTCTAGATGCTGCTAGAGTGAAACTTCTTAAAGCTCCTTGATCCCCTATGACTGCCTGATCTGCCTTGGGCAGTTGGGACTTGCATTCTCTTAATGTCTAAATGGTTGTTTATCCCTAGCCTACTTTAACATTGGCTGAAAGCCAGTAGTAAGTCACAACTACTGTAGGCCCATGGCATCAGTGGGAATTTGTTGACCCAACTACTCTGTAACCTCTCTTGACCCAATGGGCCTACTCTGGTTGTGACTTCCTGCTGGACTTCAGCTATTGTCTATTTCCTGGCCAAAGCTTTCCAGGGTCTGTGACAGAGTGAACTGTTCCTTTTAACAAAATATAAAACACATGATCTGTTAATGCATGAGAGTTTCTTCTCTGAAAGGCAATGGAGGTGTCAAGGGACAATATAATTGGCAGGCACTGGAGACAAAGAACTTGTGGCAGAGATTGGAAAAGGTAATTTTTGTACGACATTTCCTCGAATCTGTAGCCAGTGCGCCTGTTGGTTAAATTGGCTTATAATTCTAGGAAATTAAGTCCAAAACCAACCAAATAACCCAAAACCAATAAAAAACAAACCCCAGAAACACACACATATAAGTTCAAGATGAAAATGATCATAATGAGGTTGAATTTTATAAAGGGAGAATTCAAAATGAGGCTAATGCCCTTATGAGGAGCAGTTACTGCCGTTATGAAAGAAACTGCCATTTCAAGAGCTACCAAATGGTGCCTCTCCTTATGCAAACCATTTTTCAATATCTCAGCATTTTCTTTTGGATGCATTGCTTCTTTTCCCTCTTGAGGTTGCTTTCTGACATTTTGGTATAAATCCATTATTTGATGGTTATTAGCATTCTAAAATCTTACAAATGGCACCAAGAAAAAACTAATTAAAATTTAATAATAATAGGAATACTTGTTCAGGTTAGCTAGAAAATCTTGTTGGTTTATCAGACTTTCCCATCATCCCATCATCCTCGGGGAATGAGGTTGAAGAAGGTAGAGAATCACATAGAGATGGCATAGCAGGTATTAGCACTGGGAGAATAACGGAATATGACAGTTTGTCTACTGATAATAAAAGCTGTGCGGGAGAAAGAACAAGGCAGCAGCTGTTGTTGCGGGACCCACTGTACAGGTGCTTCTACGCCAATGCTCGAAGCCTCCGAGCAAAGATGGGAGAACTTGAACATTTGGCAGCTAGGGATAACATAGATATAATAGCCATAACAGAAACCTGGTGGAATGTGGAGAACCAGTGGGATACAGCAATCCCAGGCTATAAACTCTATAGAAGGGATAGAGAGGGGCGGGTTGGAGGAGGAGTGGCCATCTATGTCAAAGAAGGGGTAAAATCCAGCAGAATGGAGATGGACAGAGGGTCTGACTCCACCATAGAATCACTGTGGGTTAAACTACCAGGTCCAAGGAGTGATGTGATCGTTGGAGTATTCTATCGTCCACCAGATCAAAACCTTGAGGGGGACCTTGAAATGAGGAGAGAAATCATGGAGGTGGCTAAGAGGGATAGGATAGTAATCATGGGGGACTTCAATTATCCCCACATTGACTGGGCCAATGCGAGCTCCGGGCAAGAAAGAGAAATTGGGTTTCTCGACTTGCTGAATGACTGTGCCTTAGAGCAACTTGTCACGGAGCCCACCCGAGAACAGGCAACTCTGGATCTAATATTGTGTGATACTCAGGACCTGGTCAGGGGTGTGAATGTCACTGAGCCTCTGGGGAACAGTGACCATGCTGCAATTACCTTTGCCATGCATGTCGGAGGAAGAGTGTCAACCAAATCAGACATAAAAACCCTTGATTTTCGAAGGGCAAACTTCCCTCAGATGAGGAAACTAGTTAGAGAGAAACTGAAGGGGAAGGTTAAAAGAATCCAATCTCTTCAGAGTGCATGGAGCCTGTTTAAAACAACAATAATAGAGGCCCAGCACAAGTGCATACCACAAAGAAAGAAGAGCTCATTTAAGTCCAAGAGGGCACCGGCATGGTTAACGAGTGGAGTTAGAGAGGCTCTAAAGCACAAGGAGAGGTCCTTCTGTAAATGGAAATCCTCCCCAAATGAGGATAATAAAAAGGAACACAAACTCTGGCAAAAGAAATGTAAGAAGATGATAAGGGAGGCAAAGAAAGACTTTGAGGAACGAATGGCTAGCAATATAAAGGGTAATAATAAAAGCTTCTTTAAATATGTTAGAAGTAGAAAACCTGCCAGAGAACTAGTTGGCCCTCTGGATGGTGAGGGAGGAAAAGGGGAGGTTAAGGAAGACTTGGACATTGCAGAGAAATTGAATGAGTTCTTTGCGTCTGTCTTCACGACAGAGGACCTTGAGCGGATTCCGCTGCCTCAGCCGCCCCTCTTGACTAAAGAATTAAATCAAATACAGATTAAAAGAGAGGAGGTTTTAGGACTAATTGATAAATTGAGGATTAACAAGTCACCGGGCCCAGATGGCATCCACCCAAGGGTTATTAGGGAACTGAGAAATGAAATTGCAGATCTCTTAACGGTTATATGCAACTTGTCTCTTAAAACGGCCACAGTGCCGGGGGACTGGAGGATAGCAGATGTCACGCCAATTTTTAAAAAAGGAAGGAGGGGGGACCCGGGAAACTACAGGCCGGTTAGCCTTACATCTGTCCCAGGGAAGATGGTGGAAAGCCTCATCCAAGAGAAAATCTTAAAACACATAGAAGAACAAACCTTGCTGAGAGAAAATCAGCATGGCTTCTGTAAGGGTAAATCTTGTCTGACAAACCTCTTAGAATTTTTTGAAAAGGTCAACAGGCACATGGATTTGGGTGAACCGGTTGATATAGTCTATCTGGATTTTCAAAAAGCTTTTGACACAGTCCCTCACCAAAGGCTGCTGAGAAAATTGCACAGTCAGGGGATAAGAGGGCAGGTCCTCTTATGGATTGAGAACTGGTTGAGATCCCGGAAACAAAGAGTAGGTGTCAATGGGAAATTTTCACAATGGAGAGAAGTGAAAAGCGGTGTGCCCCAGGGCTCTGTCCTGGGACCGGTGCTTTTCAATCTGTTCATAAATGACCTGGAGACAGGGATAAACAGTGAGGTGGCCAAGTTTGCAGATGACACAAAACTTTTCCGTGTGGTAAAAATCAGAGAAGATTGTGAAGAGCTCCAGAAGGATCTCTCTAAACTGGGGGAGTGGGCTGAGAAATGGCAAATGCGTTTTAATGTAACCAAATGTAAAGTAATGCATATTGGGGCAAAAAACCCAAACTTCGTTTATCAACTCATGGGCTCTGAGTTATCCGTGACGGATCAGGAAAGAGATCTTGGTGTGTTGGTGGACAGCTCCATGAAGGTGTCTCTCCAATGTGTGGCAGCGGTGAAGAAGGCCAATTCCATGCTAGGGATTATCAAAAAGGGGATTGAAAATAAAACAGCCAACATTATAATGCCATTATACAAAACAATAGTAAGGCCCCACCTGGAGTATTGTGTACAATTCTGGTCACCGCATCTCAAGAAAGACATAGTGGAACTGGAAAAGGTGCAGAAGAGAGCGACTAAAATGATTACCGGGCTGGAGCACCTCCCTTATGAAGAAAGGCTAAAACATTTGGGCCTCTTTAGTCCGGAAAAAAGGCGCTTGAGGGGGGATATGATTGAGACGTACAAAATAATGCAGGGTATGAGTAAAGTGGATAGAGGGAAGCTCTTCTCTCTCTCCCAAAATACCAGAACTAGGGGACATACACTCAAATTGAGGGCTGGGAGAGTAAGAACAGACAAAAGAAAATATTTTTTCACCCAGCGCGTTGTAAGTCTATGGAACTCCCTGCCACAGGATGTGGTGATGGCATCTGGCCTGGATGCCTTCAAAAGGGGATTGGACAGATTCCTGGAGGAAAAGTCCATCACAGGTTACAAACCATGATGGAGATGTGGAGTCTCCAGGCTTTAAACCGGGTTACTTCAAGGGCCAGATGCAGGGGAGTGGTATCAGGAGACAGATATCTAGTCTCATGCACTCCCAAACGCACCTGGTGGGGCCGCTGTGAGATACAGGAAGCTGGACTAGATGGGCCTTTGGCCTGATCCAGCATGGCTCTTCTTATGTTCTTATGTTCTTATGTTCTTTGTTTCCTCAGCCTGAACCATCTTGCTTCATGTCTAGATTTCCCCTATACAACAGTTACAATAGTTGAATGAATAAGACTGGAGAGACCCAAGTTCAAATTCTCAGTCAGTTATGATATTCATGGTTTGGCCTGGGAGACAATAACCATCACTTAGCCTGGCCTACTTCACAGGATGACTCTGAAACTGGAGACGAGGGAAGCTATGTACATCACTCTGTACTCAGCTTCTTGAGAAAAATGCAGGGATTAAATCAATTATATTGCAATGGAAATTACAGCAGAAAAGATTCTGAGCCTGCTGTGTGATTGAGTGGAATTAAAGCTTTAAAAGTTGCCTTTTTTCATTTACGACTTCTGGATTCCCTCAGGGACTATGATTTAGAATGGCCAGGGATTCTCCAGATTTTAGTGAAAAGAAAGAAGTAACTTTCTCAAGCTCTATTGAGAAGAGAGTTGTTTGAAGCACATAAAAGTGTGACCATTTGGGATTGTGAAATAAGGAAGGTGTCTATTTCTATATGTGCTCAAATTTGGCTTTGATTTGAGGGGGGGGAGAGAAATCAGTATATATGGCATTATATGCAACCACATATTTGACATTAGTTAGGAAAAGCTGGCAGTGCAGTGATGCTCAACTAACTGTGGAGAGTTTTGCCCTGAGCAGCATCCTATTATGTACATATAGAATTTAATTTCCTGTACATGTTTCTTTTTTACAGCAAGTGCAAAAATTATACCAAAATCTTTGAAGTCTTCTACAAGGTGGTATCATTGTTCCAGAAATCAGATCCATCTTTTCATTTCTTACAAGCTTTTCATTTCTTACAGGCAGAAAAAGAAACAAAGAAAAGCTGTTTACAGGGAAAGCTGAAGAAAAAAAAGTCCCCATCTGTGAATTTTGCTGTATTATAATTACATCAAAATTTTAGGTGAAGAAGATGGAGTTGTTTTCAGTGTTTGACTTTAATATGGCTAATTTTAATACATACCAAAATCTATTTTGAAGACAAGTGCTAGGAAATGGATGTGAAGGAAAAAATCACCAGGTGACACCCATCCAAGTGATCAAATCCTCTCTTGCTGTTACAGCAGCAAGCTTGTTAACTGATGTTTTGAAAAACTAATTTTTTTAAAATGTTAGTTTTCATGCCAGCAATTTTTTTAAAATAACAGAAAACAACTTTACAAATAGAAAGCTGTTTCATACCACATCAAACTCTTTATCCATTTAGTTCATTTTATAATGTGTTTGCTTAAAAAAGTGTCTGTGAACCTTCCAGAATATTTGTGAGGACTTGGGGGCTGCAGGCAACAGAGAGTGCACTATCTTCATTTCGGTGAATGGAAGAGCCTTCTGTTCTTTAACTCTAAGGCACAGGATCAATCTCCCTTGCTTTAAAAGAATGAATAAAACCATCAAGGTGGCAGAATAAAATAATTACATGGACATTTTGTGAGAAGGAGCAGTTCTTGGCTAAAAAGGCAGGTGGTGCAGCATCCACTCACTCGCCCATCACTGAGGGATAGGAGACCAGTTACCTATTGTTGCCAACTGTGCTTCAGATAAGATTGAAGGAACAAGAGAGTGGAAAAGAGAAACAAGAGGAGCTTGGGAAAGCAAGAGAAGTTAGAGAACAAACAAGAGTTGAAGGGTATATGATGATGGAGACAGAAGAGCCGATAAAAGGGGAAGCAGACTGGGAGGAGGAGAGAGATGAGCAACAGAAAGCAGAGGAAGGAAAGGACTAAAACATTCCCATGAGGATGGCTACATATGTGGATGTAATAAAAGATTAGAATGAAGTTGTCTTTGAAGGAGATTGAGAGAAGGCAACATTACTACCCTGATAGTTATAAAAATGTGGGAGGAGAGCAACTGAGACAAGAAAGAGAGAGGACGAGGGGCTGTGAGTACAGTTACAAGGGATGGACTCAACTGAATGGACCATTTATATTTATCCCAAGAGGAGAGATCATTGTAGGAAGGAGCCCCTAGTGACAGGTGGCCTGCCAGAGACGCCTACCAAGGCAGATGGGCCCACCATCCATGTTGTGGGATGATCTGCCCCAAGCTGGGCAAACCTACATGGAAACTGACTGATAAAGAAGAGCAATTTAGAATGAGGCCCTGTTAGTGAACTCTTTTGTTACACCGGAGTTAAAGAACTGTTGGTTGAGAAGGATCTTGTTGAGCCATCCTGTTGGACCTACGGAAGTTGTTTTCCATGATATTCCATTGGTTGTTAATGAATTGTTTATGTAGCAGACAGTTTCCTCATCTCTTTTTGGGGAGAAGGCCAGGGAACTGTGGGAGATAATGACTGAACCAACTCGCAAACCTTAAATGTTTTAAGGTGTTTTTTTTTAAGTCTTTATGAAATCAATATTTGTACTTGTACAGCCATGTATTTCTGGTTTGGATTAAAATATCCATACTGGAATAATAAGCTAATAGTACTATTCCAATTTAAAACTTCACATTTTCTCATGGAAAGTGAAGCATCTGCTCCTTTTAATATTTTTGAAACTCACAGCAAACTGTGGTGCTAATCAGAGGCAATGCCGACTCTGTTTGATCAGTATTTGAGCAGCTGTGTTCTATGCTAAAGATGCACTCCTTAGATTCTGTGTTACTGGGCAAACTGCTGAAAGGTTTTCTGCAGACGAGAGAGGCATGTGATGTAGTTTCTATGCAGGTACTTTGTCTTGAAGAACACATACTTCTAATGGATGCATTACTCCTCCCCATTGCTTAATTTTTAATTTTTCTTGTGCCTGAAAGCTTAAGGGAGACAGGAAGGCATCTTCCATGTGCTTGGAGTCACTTTTCTTTCCCTCCAACATATTTTAAGATTCAAACCTATTGAAAGCAACAGTGAATTTGGGCATAAATCAAATTCTGGTTTTGTTGTGCCTTCATGTGACCTGGAGATGACAGGTGTCACCATCTACAGAAAGGTATACATTCTCATGTTAAAAACAGAGAAAACCACTTTGGGCCAAATCCAGTTAGTCCACTCAATAAAGTAAACACCTGGAGTCAATGGATCTTTGGAAACTCAACAATTAAATAAGTCCCATTAATTTAATGATTTGAGAGTAAAACAATCAGATCACAGGTCTTTAGGGTTGGAAGGAACCATGATAATCAAGTCCAACTATACCATCAAGCAGGACATCTCAGCTAGAAATTCCCCAGCATATGGCCATCCAATTATGAGAAGTCCCTCTGACAGTATATATTCGACTGTTGATCAGATTATAACAGAAGGAATATCTTCCCAATGTTTAGATGAATTCCCTTTCTTGCCATTTTAACCTATCACTCCTACCCTTTAAAGAAGCAGATAACAAGTTTTCTCCATCATCCATGTGCCAGCAGCCTTTCAAATGTTTGAAGGTGGCTGTAATATCACCTATCAATTTCTCTTCTCCAGGCCAATAATGCATGCAACTCTCTCGGTCTTTCTCTCTATCCTGTTGCTGCACCAGTATGCTGGAATTTCTTCTTACTGTCTGATGAAAACATCATGTGTGCTTACTCGCTCGCACCAGTAGCAGCAGTAGGATAAGAGTTGTGCAATGTAAAGTGTAAAATTGCACAACAGGATTCCAGCCATGATAAAACAACTAGGAAGGTCCCATGTAGTAAGAGGCTGTCCCCCCGCCAAGCTTCCACAAACTTTTCCAGATTGCTAGAGACAGCTGAGAAATGCTATGCTTTAAAATAATTTTGAGATTTCTTATCTAAACCCAATAGCTATAAAGCAATATAGCCAGTGTAGCCAATCCCCTCCCTGCAAAAAGGCCCCATGGATGCTCTCAGTTCAAGGGTTTCATTAGGGGAAGAATAGGGGGAAACTCTGGATCTAGACAATTCAAAGCCTCCTCCCAATAACTGGGTAAAAAACTTTGTCAGACATAGAGGCTGGAGTAATTTATTTTCTTCTCATTGAGAGCAATGAGAACTCGCCCCCCCCCAAGAACAAAATGAGTGAGGAAGACCATAAAGAGGAATGGAAACAGGTAGCTCTGCCTTCCAGAACTGGCAGGCTTTTGGATTCAGTGGTTTGTCCTTGACAATTTCTCCCCAAATTGTTTCTAATTCTGGGTCACCTCCCTACTTTCTAAATATGTATCCTTGGCTTCTTTTGATGCAATATGTGCAAAAAGAAAGAAATGGATTGAATAAAGAAGCAAGGATGAGAAGAAACCAAGTCAAAATGTCCTCTTCATTGCAGAGATCTGTTTTCTTTCACTGAAGCTTACACAGTATCTGATCTAAAGCTGCACTTAACCTGCAAGACATTTCACCGCCTTGAGCGTCCTGCAGTTACACAGCAACATGGAAATACTGACTTCATTAGACTTTACATCTTCTGAAGGACCATATATGGAAAAGTAAGCAGATAATAAAACTGTACAGTTAACAATTTGGGGCTGGGCAATGCTTGTGTCTTTGAAAATGCACTTTGTTCTAAAATACTTCTTGAGTCATTAGGCTTCTGCTGTTCTATATTGTTCTTGTCAGTATTCATTCTAAATCCGCACTCCCTACTTCACACAGCACTTAGATCTGCAGCGAGACACTGAGATCCAGGCTAGTTGTTTTAAGAATCTCTTTACAGCTCAGAGGCAGTCTCTACTTGTGTCCACAAATCTTCAAGTCACTCCCACCATGATAACCCTGAGCAACTGCAGCAGGAACTGTATCACCAGTGTGGAATCATGAGCCAGAGCGAGCCAAATGGACCAGGAAGGTTAGCAATAGCATATTTGTGACTAGCTGAGTTACACGTAATGGCAACAGTCATGCTCAGCACCAAGGTCGAATAAGAACATTTTACTGCCTGAGATCAAGGAGAAACGTGCTTGAAAGCTGAATTTTATTTATTTATTTTTTTTATAGATTTTTATTGAGTTTTTAAGGGGGGAACAAGGAAAAAGAGTATGGGCGGGGAAGGGAAGAAGGGGTACAATTTTAAAAATTTTCATTGAGTATATCAAGCAAAATAGAGATAGTAATTTAACATATTACAAAAATTGCCAAATATTATCACAATACTAACAAGTTTGTTACTTCTTGCCATCTTTCCCGAAAAATCTCGTCGTAATCTCCCTTTAGATAGCCAGAGAGTTTATCAATTTCGATACATTCTCTTATCTTTCCGTGGAAATCCTTCTCAGTTGGCGTGTTTGGTTGTTTCCAAAATTTCGCATATAGTATTCTTGCAGCAACAATTACATGGTGAAGTACATATCTCTGGTCATAGGAAATATTTACATCTACTATATTTAACAAGAATAGTTCTGGTCTAGACTCTATCTTAATTTTCAAAAATCTTTCTAAGAAAAGTTTTACCATATTCCAATACGCCTTTGCTTCTTTACAAGTCCACCACATATGATAAAAGGTTCCACAGTCATAGTTACATTTCCAACATTTAGGTGAACAGTTATACATCTTGGATAAACGGTGAGGTGCAAAGTGCCATCTATAAAACATTTTGTAACAATTTTCCTTAAATGAAATAGATTTAAAGATTTTAACTGTATTCCACAAGGAGTCCCATTTATTTAAATGAATAGTATAACCAAAGTTTTCAGCCCATCTAATCATAGAATCTTTAACCAATGTATCAATCATTTTTTCATTTAACAGTGTATTATAAAATTTGCTAATAAGCTTTGAGTCACCAGAGGATAGTATTTTATCGAGTGGGGTATCAGTAGTCATAAAGCCACCCTCTTTGGAAAGCTCTTTGAAATGTGAATATATTTGTTGATATTTCCACCAATCCAGATTATAACCTTCTGATACTAGTTTCCCTAATGGTTTCAATGAGAAGTCAGCATTCAGAAGGTGTCTGTAAGTTACAACTTTTGAGATTTCACTTGCCTGGGAGCTATAAATTGCTCCCAGTGGAGATAACCACATAGGTGCTTTGAAATAAAATTGTTTTTGAATCAATGACCATATTTTGATTAAAGCATTCCTTATCCAGTGCTTTTTAAAGAGGGTAGGTAGATTTCCCTTATACCACATATAGTGATGCCAACCCTTATCAAGGCCATAACTCTCAAGCTGTAGTATTCTTTTATTTGTCATCAGAATCCAGTCTTTAATCCAAGTCATGGCAGCAGCCTTGTAGTATAGTGCCAAATTGGGAAGGGCAAAGCACAAAGGCGTCAGTGCTGCTCACCCAGAGGGATAGGAAAATGAACCAGTTCAGATTTTATTGTGGCTTTCTCAATTCCATCTGCACTTTCCTCTATCTCTTTGCCTGTGTATGAGGGAGTGAGAGCCTCATGTTTTCTTCCTGGACAAAAATTCCTTTACATTTTAAAGTCATCTTCCTGCATTGCATATGCATTTGCACCTTTTATATGATTTAGAAATCTCTTCACTTCTTATTTGTAAAGCATGTTTGTGTGGGTTTTTCAATCAATCACATTTAGCTATTTACATTTTAAAGTGCACATGTTTTGAGAATACTTCCCCTTTAGAAAGGTATTGAAATCCTTAGAACTGTGCCCATTCTTACGTCAGGGTAAATTTCTTATCACAAGCCTTGAGACATTTTTTTTTTTAAAAAAAAAGCAATTTTGGTTTCTGACAAAATTGTCTTACATCCTTCTTCACAATAACGAATGGCTTTGCCCATTTTATTTTCACATTTAACTTGATAAACTCTCAAATTTTTGCCTTCTCGTTTATGAAGACACTTGCACATCTTAAAGTTCTTTTCAGAAATTAACCTAACAAAATTCTTACATATCTGCATCTGCCAAATTCAATAGGTACCTTTATTGTGAGGATGGAAAAGACTGCACTTCACCTGCCTACCATGTACCTATTAAAATGCTGTAAAAAAGATACTTCATTCATCTGTCAGTTTCTCTGTCTTCCACATTCTTTTTTCCAAAATATATCACATTTCCCTGTCACTCTGATGAATGAAATCTGCCCATTTTGTCAAGTTTTTTTTTTTAAATTAAAAACCCAATGAAATCTTTACCCATCTTTACCATTGTGCTTGATGCCGGCTGGTGGCTTGATTAAAAACAACAAGAACCCACAAACAAGGCCATGCAGCAGCAATGGTGCCTGATTGCATCATCAAGACAAAACAATGCCTGGACACCTATGGCTGCTGCTGAAGCATCTGCCTGGCTACCTCTCTGCCTGGATACTCTTTCTGCTTCATTCCCAATGGCACTTCTGGAGGTACAAGGGGGATGCTCTGGGACCACCTGCTGCCAGTCTTCTGGAAACACGGCAAGCATCACGGCCACCCTGATGTGCTGTTAATCCAGCTGGGCGAGAATGACCTCACCAAACGTAAAGGAATAGATCTCATCCTTGGCATGAAAGCGACACTTGAATTTTTACATGAATCTTTCCCAGATATGACGATCATGTGGTCCGACTTGCTGCAAAGGAGGTCATGGAGGGGCACTGCATCCCAACAGGGGGTGGAAAGGGCCCGCAGGAAGGTCACCTCAATCATTGGGAACCTGGTGCGGCAATGGGGAGGGGTAGTAATAATTCACCTTGGCATTTCTTTCAGGGATACATGACTGTTTCGACCGGACGGTGTGCACCTGTCCGACATTGGCATTGAGCATTGGCTGGAGAGCCTCAAGGCAGCACTGGTCAGATGGTTGGAGCTGCAGTAGTCTGGCGGGAGGCGAGGGTAACTCGGCTCAGGTGGTGGTTTGGTGGCATTGGGACCGGATCCAGGTGGAGGTGGCTGCAGGATGGAGCCTGCACGGCAAGGAATATTCAGGTGGTAACGGTGGACCCAGGAGAGAGCTGCAAGTGTCCCAGCTCAGGAGGGACATCAGACGGCCTCTCCGCTCATCTCGGGAAGGAAATCTCGAAGGAGTCTGCGCCCACGGGGGTTTCCGGGAGCTGAGTAATAAAGAGTGTCACCACCTGGCGGCGCCACCATGAACATCAGGGGACAGGCGGGTTCCCCGATGGGATTGGATCCGACTCAATGCCTGGCCAGATTACTGCAGATTGTAACCATACCAATAAAGCTGTGGCCTCCACAATTTCCCCCATAAGTTAGAGTGTTGGTGTACTCAATGGGTTTTAACAAACAACAAGGCTTGGGCACTGAACCACAAAATAAAGGACCCGACTTACCAGGTCCAGAGTTGTGGGTCGCTGCCCAGCCGGACCTCCACAGGGTTGGAAGATGGCTCTGGCCGGGGGCCATCCAAGTGGTGGCATGCACGCCGCGCCAGGCGCCAGGACCAATTACAGGCGCCCAGCAGGCTTTGCGGCCATGGGCATCCGGGCTCTGGCTGGCCTGCGCAGGCGCAGAGGATCCGCCAGCAACCGCCCTTTAAAAGGAGCCCGCAGCCTCCAATTGGCGCCATTTGGTTCCAGTGGTGGCAGCGTTCCCCACCCACCCACCCTTTGAGTAGGGAACCTATTTTCTGTATTTTGGCGTTAATTCATGTCACTCTTGTTGTTTCGTCACAGCCTGGCGGTTTGGTGGCATTGGGACCGGATCCAGGTGGAGGTGGCTGCAGGACGGAGCCTGCACGGCAAGGAATATTCAGGTGGTAATGGTGGACCCAGGAGAGAGCTGCGAGTGTCCCGGCTCGGGAGGGACATCAACGGCCTCTCCGCTCAGCTCGGGAAGGAAATCTTGAAGGAGTCTGCGCCCACGGGGGTTTCCAGGAGCTGAGTAATAAAGGGTGTCACCACCTGGCGGCGCCACCATGCACATCGGGGGACAGGCGGGTTCCCTGATGGGATTGGATCTGACCCAATGCCTGGGCAGATTACTGCAGATTGTAACCATACCAATAAAGCTGTGGCCTCCACAATTTCCCCCATAAGTTAAAGAGTGTTGGTGTACTCAATGGGTTTTAACAAACAACAAGGCTTGGGCACTGAACCACAACCCACAAACAAGGCCACGCAGCAGCAATGGTGCCGAGTTGCATCATCAAGACAAAGCAATCCCTGGACACCTATGGCTGCTGCTGAAGCATCTGCCTGGCTACCTCTCTGCCTGGATACTCTTTCTGCTTCATTCCCAATGGCACTTCTGGGCTAGTTTTGGGAGAGGTCAACAAGGAAAAGCAAGCAAAATTGCTGCCCCTCTCTCAAGAGAATGGGAATGGCTGAGAACCCGGAAGCCCAGAAAGTCCTGCTAGGATGAGGAAATCCAGGGGAATGGTGTTTCCATCTCTACCTCTCTGTTCTGCTATAGGCGGAATAACCAAGGCCACAGGAGGAAACCACATCAACAAAAAGTTTAAAACAGACAGAACAATGTTGAACAGAAGGTCTGTCTGTTATGTCAGGCTTCTGGGAAACACTCCCCACTCTTTCGACACCTGAGCCTTTTTGCCTATATCTAGAAGAAATTCCTCAGCTCGACAAAGTGAGGAGCCCTCGCAATGGAATCTATCAGCTAGGATTTCTCTCTCTTTTTAAACTGCAAGAATCTAATAATCATGGCCAAAATCTAATGGGCAGAAGTGAAAAGTCTTTGAATAAGTAGAATTTGCTTACGTGTTGCTTCATTGATCCACTGGGTTTGTCAGTTAAGAGTACCAACTGGATTTAAGATTATAGGTATATCTGCTTGACATTGACAAATGCATTTTCCATACATCATTTTTGAAAGCTATATATAACTTTGTACATCACAATATCTTGTAACAATGAATTTCCAAATTCAGTTTTGTTAGGATTTTTTAAAAATATAACCAAATGCTTCCTTTTGTTTTTTTT
>JAHTLZ010000240.1:20414274-20427452 GCA_023846285.1 Phrynocephalus versicolor | reverse complement strand
ATTTATTTATTTATTTATTTATTTATTTATTTATTTATTTATTTATTCCACCCATCTAGGCAAAGGACTACTCTGAGCAATTAACAATATAACAAAATAGAAATTATAAATAACAAACAATAACAAATAAAGTAAAAGGTAATCAACTTTAAATTAATACAACCGTAAAGATAAAATACCTATAGTCAATTTCAGTATTAACAATGGAAGATTAAACTATGAACATAAATTAAAACCAAATTATACCTAACAAGAGACTGATAAAAGATTAGAAGGATAAAGATAAAGATTTTGGGAAAGCTATCATAAAGAGCCACATTTTTATCTGGCTTTTGAAGATCTTAAGTGTAGGGGCCAAGCATATAACTGGGGATAGTTTATTCCATAGATGAGGGGCAACTACAAAGCATGGGGAAATGAATGACCCGTGTGGCACCCTGCAACTGGGGAACCACGGGGAAGAGGTCATCTCACCCAGCTGTACTCTCTGGGGTCAGGCCTCCAAGAAGGATCCATTTTGCTCCTTTCAGCTCTGGAGAAGGACAAAACAATAGTTTAACTTGTAGTGTGTGTTTAATTCAAGACAAACTCTTGACTCAGGGGGTCATTATTTGGCAACTGAAAACAAACAGCTGCACAAGTTGTAAAAACCCAGTGGAAGAATAGGAGAAGTCAGTAGTATTCCCGTAAATAATTTTTAAAGAAAAACATTTTATTTCCAGATGTTCTTCATAATATCTTCCAGATATTCAAATCAGAACTCATTTATTGGACTAGAGATACTTTGATTTTGCCTGTAATTCTTGAAATATATGTTTTCTAGGCATGCAATGTTTGGATTTTTGGGACTACAAATCCCACAACTTTATCTTCTGGGAGTTCCCTCTGGAGAAGGCCAAGTTGAGAAGGTTTTGGGGCCTAGCATTTGGCTCTTTTTTGAAACATACACGTTTGTTAGCATCTGGAAGTTGAGTCATGGCTACTGGACTATAAGATGGAGGACTCGCACTAGCTGTAGTCAGACTGATGAAGCTGTTTGGATGAGCAGTGAAACGTTTCTATCTCTCAAAAAAGAAATCCAGTAGCCATGACTCAACTTCCAGATAAACTCACCCGGATGACTGAGAATCTTCACAGACGTTTGTTTGCATTTAAACAATAAAAGTTCTTGGTCTTTGGATAGTAGATGCAGGGCTCTGGTTTCAAATTGTTCCTGGATTGCCTTGATTAGCGAAATGGTCAGAATTCTGCGAATGCCATCAGAATCATATTGTTGGCTTACTAAAGGCATCTGAATTATCTCTGCAGTTTATTTTTGGAGAGTACACCATCTCCTCATCAGGTTTCTTTTTCTTGCATGTACCAGTTTGTCTCCGTCATCCTGAGAAGAACCCACTAAGATGTTTTCTTATGGAAGTTCCACTGAAGTGCATGTTAACTGAATGATAATTGCATTGCTTTCTTTCATGTCACTGATAAATGGACGGGGCAACTCTTTCAGCTCCCACTGTCTTTCCACGTTCATTATTTTCATTCCTAGCCCTACGACTAGACAATAAAGTTGGCATACATGCCAGAGGGTTGTTCCTTCAAATGATAAAAGCCATCAGTTTCTCTTAATAGGTGATTCCCACCCACCACCCACTGTTGTACCTTGCAAGTAGTATGACACAACTATGGAAGCTGTTTTGGTGATCTGATGAGGTGCTGGTCATGGGCACTTGTGTAATCAGGTACATGACTATGTACAACTGAAACCTTGTTAAATTGCTGCAGCCCCCACATCTGGAGATCTATGCAGAGAAATGTGGCACATTGGCTCTTGTCACATCTGCCTCTCCATAATTTTGTGATATGCCCCCCAAATGGCTGTTGACCTCTCACTTCTTTTCATCTCTTCCCATCTCTCCCATTTCTCCTTTCAATTTCCTTGGATTTCCTTGCGTTTTTGTGCCATCCTTTCTTAGCACTCCCACTTTTACCCCATATTGCTAAGTGCCAGGAGGAACAAAGTTATCACTTTGCTTACAGTCATCCTTTTTTATTGGACTAAAATCAATGTGATTGAGACCAAACGATTGATGCATCAGGCGGCTTCACACTTGCTAGCCCAGAGAAACAGCAGCTGGGCAAAGCACTGCATTAGCTCTCAAGCTATTAGTACTTAGTATAGCGATTGAACATCTGGCCTGGGGCCTCTGCTTCATTTCTGCCTGGTCATGCTGTGTATTTTGTGTACTCCTCATATACTTAGCACCACATCTTTTACTTTTTACCCCATTGATGAGTGCAATTTACCCTGAATGTTTTGGGAGACAGTGCATTTAAAAAAATCAGTATCTGAAATACTGATGCATTATGTAGAATTACCCAGTCCCATGGCAATAATTTAGCCTCCCTACCCTTTAGCAGTCTTTTCTGCATCTTCTGTTGTCAAGACTGGTAAGGCCTTTGGGGGATTTAAAAAAATAATTCCCTAGCCACTGTTCTTTCATCCATTTATTTGCATGTCTCTTTTGCTTGAAGACCTACATTTTTGGCCCAAGGTGCTCTTTGAATGCTGTTCTTCTACGGAAATCCTTTATATCTGTCTGCTGGGAGTCTGTGTTGACACATATTTCCTCCAAGCATCATTCTGTTCAATTAGCATCCTATTGGAAGGTTGTGGTCCCTTCTTGGGAGTAACTTGGGAGCAGGAACATGAGTCTCTTTTTCTTTTTTTGTTTTTGGCAGCTCTACTGAGGCGCCTCAACTGAAATTTGATTCTCTGGTGAGCAACTAAGTGAATCTTGTTCTCTGCTAATTTGCATCTTATATCAAGAATTTTACTTTGTTTCTGCTTATACTGTCAATGCACCCTATTATGTGAACAATTCCTTCCAGATTGATTTTCTTGATGCCTTGATATTCTGAGCTAAGAAATAAAGACCTCTGTATCCAGTAGTAATTTGGCATGTGTCTTTCTTACGGTCTGGGTGGATCCATGAATCAAAGGCATTATCTGTTCCTGTTAAGCAAACAATACTGTTTCTGCCACTATTACATGCCAGCCAGTATTCTGTTGCAGCAATGCCAAGTGGGTAGAGCCTTCTGGTCATGTACTTGGTTGCAAGACCAACTTCACAATCAGCGCGAGAACTGACGCATTATAGGGAATGTGCCCACAGTAACTGGATAGGTTATACTGTATGTTGATTGGCTATGTTATCTGTCTTGGCTTGGAGGGGTGGCTGGGATTTCAAGAGTCATGGTTGAAAAACAAAATGATTTTCAGAAAGGGTAAAAAGAACTGAAGGAGCCTAGATGCCCTAAGCACATCTGATCTCGCCTGATTTCGGAAGCTAAGCAGGTTCGGCCCTGGTTAGTACTTGGATGGGAGACCTCCAGGGAATACCAAGTGCTGTAGGCGCCTGGAGTAGGAACTGGCAAGCCACTCCAGTAATTCCTGCCAAGAAAACTCCATGGACATGGGGTCACGAAGAGTTGGTCATGACTGTAACGACACAACACATACACACAAAAAGAACTGTGTGGTTTGAAGAGGCATGAGAAGTAGCATGAGAGAGCACCAGGGTTGGGGGTTGTGGTACACTACTAACCATGGAATAGGCTGAATGAGTACCAGGAGACTATTGCAAAATAACAAATTTGGAATGCAAGAGAGAAATGTGAGAGAGGTCACTTGGGGTGGAAGTCATGAATTTTCAACCTAGCTCGACACACTTGTAGTGTCTAATAAAATATGTTGCAATGTTCAGACTGTGCCCTGAGAAATTACAGTATTATTCTGAAAATAATGTACACATCACTGAATCCAAAGCAATATTACACTCCATACAATTCCTGGATATAAACGCACTTTTCCTCTTTGAATTCCAACAATTAGCTTTATGAATTTAGAATTGGATATGTGAATATGTAATAGGAGTGGCAGATTATGGAGACCAGGGTTTATATCCCCACTTGACCAAAGGAAGCGTGGAGCTGATTAAGCAACTCCTTAAGTATCTCACTTTGAAAGCTTATTTACGATCACTATACTTTAAATCGGTTCCAACTCAATAGCACCTAACTAACTATGCCCAATTACACTAGAAAAAAGCAATGTAATTTAATTGGGTTTAGCATATTTTAAAAATCTTTTTTTAAAAGCAACTTTCTAAGTTTTCCCAAGAGAATGTACACATTGGTTCAAATATCATGTGACCCTAACATAATTTCAACCGCCAATACAGCTGTTGATTCCTATTAGGGATGATCATGAAAAAGAAAAATAGTGTTTCATTTCATTCCGTTTCATCCCCCCTGCATTTCGTTTTGTATCCCCTGCAGCATCCGCACTCTAGCTGGTGTGATCAGGGATTCAAAAGCCTCCTCACCACTGGCTCCCAGCTGATTTTGACAGCTAGAGCTGTAAAAACATCCCAGCTGGGAGGCAGGTGACTAGGGAGAACAGAGCAGCCAGGTAGCAGTAGAACTGCTGCTTGACTGCTCCTTTCTCCCCTGCCACCTGCTTCTCCCTGGGTGTGTGTGTTTGAGATAGGGAATGCAGTGGGCAGTGGGGACAGTGCCCCTCCCCCTCTCCACAACCTGACCTGCCAAAAAGCCCCAGCTGGTAGGTGGGGGAGGGTCCAAAGGCAGACAAGAGCAGCCAGGGGAAAAATTATCTTTTATGCCTTTTGTCCCACCCCCACTTATGAGCTGGGACTTTTTGACAGGTCAGGGTGTGGAGGGGTGCCCATCCCCCCAACTCCAATGTCAAAAGCCACAGCTGGTAGGTGGACAGAGGGAAAAGAGCAGTGAGGGGAGAAACCTGCTCTTTTTGCCTTTTGCCCCTTCCCTTGCCTACCAGCTGGGGCTTTTTGACAGGTTGGGGTGTGGAGATGGGGGCAGCCCCATACCCCAACCTGTCAAAAAGCCCCAGCTGGTAGGCAGAGGAGGGACAAAATGCAGAAAAGAGCAGTGAGAGGAAAAATTGCAAATCAAATTTTACTTACCTTGGGGCTCCAAAGTCGCAGGGGTACCTTCCTGAAGTGATTTTAGGGACCCTAAAAAGTGATTTTAGGGACTTAGTTATGAAGCTCTATGGGGCTGTAAGCCGCCCAGAGACCTTTGGGTTGTTGGTAGCATATAAGCTGTAAATAAATAAATAAATAAATAAATAAATAAATAAATAAATAAATAAATAAATAGCAAAGTGTGCTGGAAGCATGGAGGCCACCAGGGAGTCAATAGCAGAGTAAACTCCTGATTGCCTCCATGCTCCCGGCCAGCACACTTTGCCAAATAACTACCTCCCCCCTTTGGAGCCTAATAACTCAGCCCCCTTAACCCCAAGTGTCTCCAGATCTGGAGGGTTTAAAGGGGGGTGTCCAAGGGAGCTACCAAAACAAATTGGTGCCCCTTGGGGCCCGGAGAGCCCATTTTAGATAGCAACAAAACAGTTCATTTTAATGGAAAAAAGCATTTTGTTAGTATCCAAAATGAAATGGAGTCTCATTTTGTTAGCTTACAATACGATTCGTAAGTTAATGAAACAATGAAACAGATTTCATTTTCGTTAGGGTACCCATCCCTAATTCTTATTCATAGTGTAACCACACTCTAATTTTGTTTTGCATGCACTGATCCTCCTTCCTTGTTCCACACAAATAAGAAAGAGAGAGAAAGAGAATTGATCTACCATTCTAAGCCTTGCCAGTTAAAGCCCAATCAGGAATAAGTAGACACTGATTTGGCCTGTAAAGAAAAACATCACTATCTTGGGTGAACATCTGTGATTGGATGTAGCAAATAGCATTTTTCTTGACCGCACACCTGATTTACTGTACAGACTCCAGAATATTTTCCATTTAGATAGCTAGAATTTACATAAAGCAAATACAATTTAATACTCACAAAGCATGCTCCAAGAAGTTTATAATTTCACCTTGGTAGGTGGTTTTTTTTTTAAATCTAATGTTTGCCTAAGATTTCATGTTACAGCTGTCCAGACCAGCTTTTCCTTGGCACCGACTCTCTGATGCTGATATCACTATGCAAACATGTTGGTATTTGTCTTGCAGAAAAAAGATCCTGCAGAATAATGACAAACTAATTACACCTGTAATTTTTGGCAGCATGGAAGTGCCTGCTATGCTTTCCTCTGGTATTTGCAAATAAAAGTTCTTGACAAAAACTTGTGTCAAATGTAAAACCAAAGTTGTAATAGAGAGCTGAAGGAACCCTGACATGATTTCCTGTCAGGCTGGAAATTAATGAGGATGATGGAGAGAAATTTTTGGCTGTGTTTTACCTGAGTTTGTTTTTAACTTAACTGGAACCTTTGTGCTCTCTATAGAAGTTATTTTCACCTAAGGAAATAAGTATCTGGTTTTCTCTACCGTTCATACACAGTGAGAAAATGGATCTTACCATATAGCCAAAGTCCAATAGAAACTGACTTGATTTTTGCTGTCTTTGGGAAATTTCAAATGAACAGAATCCTTTGCTTTCTGAAAATGAGTCCTTCTTTTTTCCTTTGTCTTTAATTGTGGTTGGTGTTTTCAATTTAAGCCCCTTTTATGTCTCTGTGGTTGCTGAGGCACATGCTGCCTCACAGACACAGGGCTGCTCGGCTGATAATTGCCTTGGACTTTTGCTCTTTTCCTGCATGTTCAATTCAGCAAGGCAGGGGTTAGTTCTTTGATTCCCTGGCACTCTAGAGACTTAGTAGCAATGATTAAGTTGAGAATACCAACCCTGATAATTAGCTTAGAGATTCTGGATGTGCGCTGTGAAGAAGAGCTTTTTGGAGCAGTTAGCCCTGGGGTTGCTGAACCAGCTGTCTCAGATTTGGGAGCTGTCAACATCTGGCTAATCAAAGTAGGTGTACTGTAAGAAGAAGGGTGAGGGGAATAGTTTCCTTCCAGTTTCTTAGAATGTTCTAATTCTAATCTTTCCCTCTCAGAGGCTGGTGGGAGAAAGTACAGAAGTATGTGTCTGCATTTAAATGTGAATTTAAAGGACATTCGAAATTTAAAAACAGAGCAAAAAATCTAAAACTGGAATACAGTGATATGCTGAGGAAGACCCTATATTCTAGATTCCATTTGTGGCCACATCTGAACCAGACCTCATCAAATCTCAGTCCCAGAAACTGTATTTTAATGCCAGGTTTCAGCCTCTAGATGGATGGATTAGTTTGTTTCTATGCGCACCTTCATTTTGCATGTGAGCACACAAATCTCTACAAACAAAAATCATGCTTAATACACATTTGAATATATTTTTTTACAAGATATACCCTTATAAATATATTTTTTCTCACACCGCACCCTTAGCCATACATGTGTAAAGTCTATACTTTTATGTGTACCTTGGTGCATTTTGAAAAGCTAAATGTCTGAGACCTGTCAATTCTGCAGAATGATTCTTTTCCAATCTTCACATTGGTGGTTCAGGAGACATTAGTCTTGTAAGAAACAAATAACAACAATAATCTTAGAACTGCAGAGCTGGAAGGGATCCTCTAAAATCACTGAGTCCATCCTCTGTCAAGGAGACACAGTTGGGAATCAAACCCCCAAACTCTGGTTCTGTAGCCAGAGTCCTATGCAGCTCAGCTCTATGTTGCTTCAAAATATGGATGGAATGAAACTCCCAACCATCCCTAGTAACGCTGCTATGTCAAGTAGTTATTTGAAAGTACCTCTGAACATATGCAAAATGAATCCCTTGCCTTTTAAAAAGAGACGGGCATGAAACAAATTTATTAGTCATTTTGTTATTCGTTATTCATTTTGTTAGGGAATGAAACGAATAACAGACCCATCGCAGAAAAACAAAACAAAACTGAACGGAGATTTCCGCTTTGTTCTGCTTCGTTTTTCATTTTTTCCATAGGAATGCATTAGCATTCCCTTAGCAATGCATTCCTAAGGGAAATATTTCCTTCCACCCCCCACAGGGAAGCAAGCACCTAGCAGCTGATCGGCGCTGGCCTGGAGCCAGCGCCCAACACCTGATGGGTGCAGGCTGGGGGGGGGGAGATTTAAAAAGCCCGCTCTTCCCCCACCCCATCAGGTGGGAGGAGAGAGTGGGCTTTTTAAATCTTCTCCCCTCCCGAAGCTAGCACCCAGCGTCTACTGGGTCCCGGCCCCGGGAGGGGGGAAAGTGTGTGGGGAGCCCGAGAGCATGCTCTTTAAGCTTGTTTCCAGCCTCCCGAAGATAGCAACAAGTAGCTGCTTGCTCTTACCTTCGGGAGGCTGGAAACAAGCTTAAAGAGCTTGCTCTTCCCTCCACCCTGTGTGGTGGTGGGGAGAGCGTGCTCTTTAAACTCATTTCCAGCCTCCGTCCCGAAGATAGCAACAAGCAGCGGGACCACTCTCCTGGCTGGCATGCCGCCAGCTCTGGCAGCCCCCGGCTCCAGGAGGGCTCCCCACTGCTGTGGGACTGCTCTCCTGGCCAGCTTGTCAGGTCCGCACCACATACCTCCGCTGCACCCTGCCATGGATCAGCACCATGTCCCTCCACCACACCCCGCCATGGGCCAGCTGGTCTGGTCTACACCACGCACCTCTACTGTGCCCCGCCGTGGGCCGGCCAGTCGGCCGTGCCAAATGAAAAAAAAATAACACAGAGGCACTAGCGCCTCTTAGCTGGGAAGCGCTGGCCCCAAACCAGCTCTTCTCAGCTGTAGCCTGTAAAAATAAAATAATAAAATAAAAAGCCCTGCAATGAGGACTATCTAAAATAATACCCCCTCCCCGCAAATACATGTGTGCCTCCGGCCTGCACCCGGCCAGAAAAAATCAAATAAAAAAGTTTAAAAAACAAATGAAACAAAAGAAATACGAAATAATTTTTTTAAAAAAATGTTAATTGCATATTAAATGAAACAAAATGGGGGCCAGGGCAACGACTAATGAAACAAAATGCCATTTTGGCATTTCATGCCGATCTCTACTTTTAAACCATGCTTATTCTTCTTGTTCCTTTCCTATAGGAGGCTGGTTCTGCTAATTATTGATGCAGGAGCTCCAAACAATGATGTTATGGTACATCCATGTTTTTTTTTTTCAGGAAAGTCTGAAGAAAGCTGATCAGGTTCACTGAAGGGTCTCTGGAGGATCTTTTCTTCAACTGCTGCAGCTTGTAAACTTGGTAAGAGATGCATCACTAGTCCTTTCAAAATATATTGGAGATCATCAGCTTTCAACTTTTAGAGGATTATTGTTACAGTATTTTCTGGAATTTAGGCTTCTGAGCACAGCAGAAAGGAACACAGATGGAGCAGGGGAGAGTGGCTTGGGGGTGGGTGGGGCTGGATTATACCTTTTAGAATGTCCCTGCTGGCATGGTTAGTGACTTTAGCTGGAGAATTTGGTAAGCATACCCAGGGTGGCATAGTGCATTGAGTGATGGACTAGGATTTAGGATGCCTGAGTCTGAATCCCTAGTTAGCCATGGAAGCTCACCCAGGGGTTGGGAGGGACTGTGAAGACCACCCTTTAAATATCTCACTAACTATGGAAAAAATTATTACGGTTGCTACAAGTCATATCCAAAAAAGCTGCCTTTCCCCAACTCTGCACACAACTTGCATGCACCCTTATTTGGGTCACCCCTTTAGCTGTATTCGTTACACTGATCCACACGTTGATCCACCCAACCCAATTTGTCCTGGAGGTGTCCTCAACAGTATGGATCAGATCTGCAGAATGTGTGAGGGAGGTTAAAGGGAAAGTGCAAAGTTTCACTAACAGAAACCATTTTGCCAGCAGGAGAATGTATCTGAATACCACACTTTGGCTTGAAAGTTTTAAAGTATATTGAAATAAATGTGTTTTTAAATAATTATTTTATTATATATTACCACCAGCAATTAAAAAAACAAAAAACAGCGACACATACATCCAATACACCACAGAATCAACATGCTCCTCATAAAATCAGAACAAACATCTCTTTGTCAAAACCTTTCATCTGGCACACTGTTGCATATAGGGATCAGGTGGGGATGGAAACAAAGGTCAACCCAGCTCCTTTGGAACATGGAGTGGCCTGAAAAACATTTGTGGCACTGAAATGATCCAGATTCCCTAAAGGAGGATAGGCAAGCTGTTTGACACATTTGCCCAGGGAATGGGGGTGGGTGAAGAGGGGAGAGAGAGATTGTTTTAATCCCCTTATCTTACCAAAGAGAACTGACATTTCTTCCAACTTTAAGGCATTGAGTGTGATCTGCAAGAATTCTCAGGCTGTTTAAGAAGTGTGTTCTGCTTTCTCAAAAACAGAGCTGTGGAGATCAAGCTGTTCTCTCTCTTCCTTCGAAGGCTGTGTTTGACTGATGTCCTTTCACAAAGATTTCTCTGGCTTAAGTAAAGTGTTGTGGACTCTTTTTCTCTCTGTCTCTTTTATACCTTGTAAAGACTCCCCCCACCCCACCCCAGAGCTAAGTGAAAAGCAAGACAAATTCAAATGAGAACAGACACTGTGGCAGCTGATTACTACATAAACAAATAGTGGTAGTGCTCATAATGTCAGTGTGGGTGTTTTCGAGCACAGGACATCTGGTGCTGCACTTTCAGAAGTAGGTCATTCTAAAAAGACTAGATTCTATACATTGCAAGCATCAAGGAGGAGAGTCATTACTCAAAACCGTGGAAGCAATTCACGTGGCTCCTGAACTCCAGGAAAAAGAAAGGTCTTCCATCAGAAGGTGGCATTCTTCCCCGCTCCCCACATGGGGAGGGGGGAGGTATCTTTTTTGTAACCGAACATATCAAAGCTTTGTTCTATGAGGCATATCAACATTTATTTATTCATTTGATTTATAGCCTGGCTTTCCCCTCAAATTGGGGCTGTAGGTGGCTCATTGTAACATGGACTGAAAAGATGCAGAACATAATCTGGAATATGAAAACATAGTTACATTATACAATGAAAATTATACAATTTCATTAAATGCAATTTTAAAACAATCAGGGTGCAAAACAGAACACCCTTTTCCGAATAGCTGCTTCCTTGGTAAGCAGTGAAATCTCCCTTGGAAAGTAATTCCACAGCTTTGGAACAGATATCAAAAACATCCCCCCCCAACCCACTCCCCACTTGTCTCTGAGGGTCCATGTCAGTGGTTTCCAGCCTTAGGAAACCCAGCTGTTCTTGGATTACAATTCCAAGAAGCCTTCACCACTAGGAGTGCTGGCTAGACTTCTGGGAGTTGCAGTCCAACAAAGGTTGGGAACCACTGGTCTGTGTGGAAGATCTCAAAGCCTGAGCAGGCACACATGGGAAGATCTTTGAAGAAGCAGACATGTCCATGGAAGTTCACAATAAAATACAGCAGTTAGTCTTTAAGGTAGAACAACATTTTGGTCTTATGTTTTCATTTTTGTTTTGTTTTTGTGTGACATTATGGGCAGTCACTTACCCTAATGAGTAAGTTGTTCTTAATAGCAATGATGTTCTGAATCCAGTAGGATTCAGTTTAGACAGTTTCTCAAGAACCGGGAATGTTGTGTCAATGGAATCTTAGTGTTACAATTTTTAAAAGCTCTCTACCTGTCATTCTTTGGAACAAAAAGACTGGCCTGTTTGTTCTTTGCAAACAATTGAGAGATAGCACTGGCTGGTGATGGAATACCTCATGAACTGTGAAGGAGGGTTTCTTGACATGCAATTATTTCAGAAAGAGATCAGGTGGCCCTTCTAGAGCTGCAAAGAGAATGGAGTGGAAGGCACAAAATAAATAAATGTAAAGCTACCACTGCTGCCTCCTTAAACCATCTGCCATCTGCATTGGATGGGGACGTCCACTTGCAGATTTACGGTTTGCCTGCCCTCCCTGCCTCTGTCCATCCCCCCAGCCACCTGCCGAGCCTACCCACCACCAGCTCCATTGCTGCAGCATCGTCCCCGCCTCCTTGCATGTCCTAGAGGTTTGCCCAAAGTCTGGGCCAGGGGCCAAATGCAGCTAGATGGTTGGCCCCCACACATTTTCACCTCACCAAATCTGGCCCTCCTTGCAAAAAGTTTGGATACCCCTGCACTAAGGGAACATTTAATCCCATGAGTGCAGACATTCTTCTGGTTCTCAAGCTACACATTAGCAGAATAATTTAGAAGTGGTGTTCCTTCAAACAGTAAAAGGCAAAATCTTTTCCTTGGTTCCAGAGCTTACTTTTCACAAAACCTTGTTTTGCGATCAGTCACCAGAAGGTAAACTGGAGTTCCCTTTGCAAATCTAATTGCTGAAGGTGGTATGCATCTCTGAGGAGATCCCACAATGGGGTGGAAAACCTGCTAATCACACGGAGCATACTTTTCTTTTATCTACTGGGCTGGCCTAATATTCTGGTAGAGGCGGGACATAACGTGCAGTACCTGTGTGATCTCCATTGACCAATATGCTGAATGCTGCTAACACTATGCCCCATAGTGGCAGCCATGGAAGCAGCCCCGATTCAAAAATAATGGGTGTCAAAATACCAAACCTGGATCCCTGCGCCACCCAGCGCCTGGGAAGTAACCTTCCAGAACTGGTATCTTGTCAAGGGAGCTCCATCAGCATGTTGGAACAAGCTGCCCTCCCCATCCCAACACATTGAAATGTAATTGTGGAGTGCTATCAGGGTCAACTATATTGCTGAATTTCTGATTCTCATGCTTTTCTACCTGTATTCAATTTTAAATTAAGCAACAAAACTAGAAATGTGTTATTTTCAGTATATTAACAATTATTATAAATGAAACAGACTGAAAATATAGTCACATATTGGATTGAAGAAGCTCATTAGTGAAAAAAGGAGACCAATTAAGAAAAATTAATTAGCAATACATGTATTTTTTTGAAAAAGAAATGGAGAAAAGGTGTTTATAACAGAAGTCTCTACTATTTTATCCTTTCCTTCTGGTATGCAGTATTTTTCAGAAATGCTGTACTGATTCAAACACTCCATTGGAAAAGAAGAAAATCTTCCATGCATTTGTTTAGTCACATGAAAATATAAAGATACGTGATGCACCAATGTTTTGATAATTACTTCACATAAACATCTTATTTTCTAACTAAGTGGCTCATACTGTTCAAAAAGTCAGTGTGGTCATACAGAATTTAGAGAAATAATAATAATAATAATAATAATAATAATAATAATAATAATAATAATAATAATAATAATAATAATAATAAT
>JAHTLZ010000240.1:20360252-20414264 GCA_023846285.1 Phrynocephalus versicolor | reverse complement strand
ATAATAATAATAATAATAATAATAATAATAATAATAATAATAATAATCTGCTTCTGATTATACCAGGGAGGTTTGGCCCATGAAACAAGCTGATCAATGGTAGAAGGCTGATGAAGATGACCAAACGTGTTAAAGCACCCAATCATAGTCCCTGCAGAGCAGTGAATGTAGAAAAATAGCTACTTTGCTGCCTCCATCGCATCCTCAAGTAACTATGCAAGGGAGCTTTTTTGAATGCTCTCTGGGTTTTTAATCTGGCTAGATAGTTCAGTGAGTTAGGTATCTGGCTGCAAAGCTAGGAATTCAGTTATCTTTTAGACATGCCCAAAGAGTCAGCCTATGTTACCTTGGACAAGCTTCACAGTCTCAGAATGCCCTCAGAAGGTGGTAATGGTAAACCACTTCTCAGTATTTGTATCTAGAAAACCTTGAAATGGGTCACCATAGGCTGCAACGGACTTGACAGTCATTGACACCATGATTACTATAGGACCTATAGCAGTGATTACAAACCTTTTAGAGACCGAGTGCCCCAAGTGGGATTCAAAACCCACCAATTTTTCACAAGGTGCCAATACAGCAATTTAACCTGGATACAGGTGGCTGTGAAGGGACTATGTCAGGTGCCCACAGAAGGGGCTCATGCCACCTTTCACATTGTGCCATCGATTTGCCAACACTGACCTATAGTATAAGGTTATTAACAGATCATCCTGTAAGTGGAACATTTCATTGCCAAAGAACCCACTATGATCCATTTGTGAAGCACTTTTACAATAAAATTATATATCCTTGTAGCAAACTTAATGCTTTCGTTGTAATGCCTATATTTGGTTTTTCTGACACCTCTTCCTATCCAGTCCCTGGGATCAATTTCAACCGTTGAAGCCTGGTGAAGTGGTGATTGTACTTATTATTTGTTTAGTTATTATTTATTTTATATTCATATACCACACCAATTTTCCCAAAGGGAACTCTGGGAGATTTACAGAGAGAGCAACATATATGCTATTAAACCGACAAACCAACTTGCAACAATGTGACCAACCACATGCCCCCTTGATTCTCATTGTTAACTACACTGAATAAAGCTAGCCAGATAAGGAATGAGTCACATGTCTTTGTGTGTGGTGGCCTTTAAAAAACCCATTCTGGACTCTCGAGTTTTAGACAACTGCTGCCCAATTTCTAATAATATCTTCCTAGCCTAAATTCTCCACGGGTTGTGCAGGTCAATTATAGCCATTTTTGGAGAATGCTAGCCATTTTTGGACAATGCTAGCCATTTTTGGACAATGCTGATGGTTTAGATCCAGTTCAACCAGGTATCTGGCACTGTTACAAAGCTGAACCAGTGTTGGTAATATGAATGGTTGGCCTTTACTGAGCGGTCAACTTTGGCCCGACCAACTAGACTGTCGCGGGCGCACTTGCTGCGGGTGGCCACACCCAGGGAGGCTCGAAAAATGTCTACTCGTGGCCGAGCCTTCTCTGTGGCTGGCCCTACACTTTGGAACCACCTTCCTAGTGAATTGCGCCTTGCACAGTCCCTGCCAGCCTTCAGGAAAGCTTTAAAGACCTTGCTGTTCCGGGAGGCGTTTGGTGACTCTTAATTACTTTTTTGGGGGGGTCCGCCATCTGTCTACATGCAGCTTTTTTACTATGTTTTTAAACTGATTTTATCACTTGCTTATATGCCGTATTTGATTGTTTGCTATTTTGTTTGTTGTGAACTGCCCGGAGTTCCTTCGGGAAGATGGGCAGTATATAAGCCTTAAAATAAAATAAAATAAAATAAAATAAAATAAAATAAAATAAAATAAATAAATGGGGGTCATGGCTCTTTTAATTTTACTTGATCTTTCATCATCTTTTGATACCATCAAACATAGTAGGGACACAGTTAGCTGAGTTTGACTTGAAATGTTGTAAGGTGGAAGTTTTGTGGGTGAACAATCTCTGATGTTTGGAGATAGCCTTATTATCTGTTTCAACCGTATTTCATCCCCCCCATTTTGTACCCATCTCTGTTTTTCAGTATTTCCCTCCCCCTCCAGGTGCTGCCTCTGAGTGCATGCCAGAGGAGGTGAGGCTCAGAAGCACCAAACATCTGTTTGGCCACAAAACAAAACAGTGCCGGTTTGGCAGTTCGTGCCCATCTCTAATTCCCATCCTATGGAAATCTGAGGTTGGATTTTCTTCTATACCCCATTTTCTCTATTTATTTATTTATTTATTTTGGATTAATTCAAAGCTTAATTCAAAGAACAACTCCAGGTGGTGTGCAAAAAGTTAAAACAATAAATAAAAATTACATTTTACATACGTAGGGTAAACAGAAAAACAAAGTAAACACATCATAATCATAATGTTATTGAAATAAAATAAGAATAAAATTAAATTAAATAAACTGTCTACTTGCTTCAGCTACTATTCAAATGCAGATTGGTTCAATTCATTGCTAAAATTTGGCTTATCACTCCATTATCTGGTCTATATTGGCCCCAGCATTGTATAAATATAGATTAATGTTTAATAATCTTAGAGTTGCAGAGCTGGAGGGGACCCTATTGATCTCCAAGTTCACCCTCTGGCAATAAGAAGCCACTGAGCTCTCCAGCAGTTCCAGTGAATTGCTTTATAATTGTATCTTCTCACAAATTTCCAGCAGAGTAGCTGTTTTGATCTGTGGCCTGCTTCAGAAAAAAAAGCCACAGCCAAGAGTCTTGTAGCACCTTAAAAACTAACAAGTATTATTTGGCATACACTTGTTGGCGACTCCAGTGAGCTACAGTCCATGAAAGCTTATGCCAAACAAAACCCGTATGTCTTTAAAGCACCACCAGACATTGTTGTTTTTCCTTCTCATTAATGTTTATAACTAGAAATTCTATTCATGAGCCTTATTTTCCAGATTCCACTCCTTCCCCACACCCAACCACTAAACTATACAGTCATTCTCCATGCCTTTGTTAGACATTGACAAGCTAATGCTAATGTAGGAACAACCACTCTTTCCCCTGTACAAAGTCAACGTTTTAACCTCTGTCCTCCAACATTACTGAGCATTGATCCAGCATTGTCATTAGAGGTTCAAGTCATTTCCATCCCTTAAAGTGCCTTTTGCCAGCTTCAGCTGATACACCAGCTGTAATCTTAAATGGACCAAGATATGTTGGCCAAATTATGTTCCAGTGCTCTTCTTTCTAGATTATTGCACTGACATTTTATGAGGCTCTGCTTTTTAAATATACTTCATAAAGTACAGTTGCTCTAGAACCATGGTTCTCAAATTGGGGTTCTCACATGTTCTTGGAATATCAAATCCCAATGTGGCATGGAAATACTGTAGCATTTAGATGCAGGCAACAACCAAGATTTTAACATGACTTCTATTATGGAGTTTAGAGAAGTTCCTGTTCCCAACCCCAACCTCTGGCTAGCTGGTGGATTCTGCAAGTTTCTGTCTACAATGGTAACTTCCGCCAGGTCGGCATTTCTGTGTGCCTCAGTGGGAACAAACTGGGAGGTCACTTTACTTTTCACCTTAAACCCGTGTCTGTTTTTTAAGCAATGAAACCTTATTTAGTACACCGTGGTTTACCCACAGATAAATAGGTGCAGTCTGAGACTGCTAGGAAGGTGAGTTGGAGCTATCCTTATTGCTATCAACCTTCAATACACTTTTTTTCTTCTTTTTATTTTTTTAAAGTGGATTACAAATTCTGATGCACCAGAAAGGTCATCACTTAGGTCTGGAAGCTGTTAGAAACCTGAGTAAGGAAATACATTTCTCTGTGTAAGCAAGACTGGCAAATCAATAGCTGGTACTCTGTGCCGGCGCAAGTGGGGGAGAGGCCGGGGGAAGATAGGGAAAATAAAAAAGAGAGAGAGAAAGAAATGCTCAAAGCTGTTCAGTTGCATCACGGAATATATGAATCATTTGGCAATTTTTGCTAGAAGTGTACAACCTGAGCCCAAGTTAGGTAAAAAGAGATGGATGAGAGGGAATAAAAGGCAAAAGGGCTCTGTTGTATTAGCAGAGCATCTGAGTGAAGGTCAGGTTAAGTGAAATAAGCTCTTTGCATTGCTGTAACAAAACCTCGTATTTACCTGATGTACCTTGGCTCCTCTTCCCACCCTCTCAAGCCTCAGTAGCTTGGGAGCGATGCTTTTTGACAGACAAAAGATATCTTACACTTGCCTTCCAATATCAAGGCATTTTAAGTGGCACACTTTATATTGAATAATTCATGGGCATTCAAGCTTTACTTCACTCCACAAAGAAAGTGCTTTCTCTTACCAGCGACAGTAGATATGAGCAGCTAATTCATTATTTAAAGAGATTAAGTATTAGCAACTGGTATGGGCTCTTCAGAGCTCTTTATTCCCTTTGCTCATGTTATCCCCTGCCACTCGCCTGCCTAGTACAGAGTTTAGATTTATTTTGTCATATTAAAATAATCCTTGAAAAAAGAGATGCCCCCCTGCTTTCTGAATTTCACTGCTTTGTTTTGCGAAAAGGCAGAACTGAATTGGAACTTGGGGCTGGTTCCTGGAATGTGTCAAAGCATTGTGTCCATTTTCTGGATTGAAAAAGAGAGACCCCCAGACCTTTTTTTTTTTAAATTAAGATGTGCCAAAGAGCCTTGGTCACAGAGCTAGAGGTAAAACAAACAATATAACCAGGTGATAGTCCATTATTTCAATTTGCATTTTCAGCCAAGCTGTTGTAAAGATTATTCTAACAAAAGAAGTTAGTTGTATAACAGTCCAGGGTGCCTCTATGCTGGCACTTTACTTCAGAGATGTCCTCAGGTGCTCTGTTTTCACAGTGTGCCCAGATCAGTCAGCATGCTGTCATCTTGTTGTATTTCTGTTTTCTTTGTTGTCCTGTTGTGTTTTTTCCCCAGATATTATTTGTAGAGAGTATTGTTTAGCAAAATCCAACTGTACAAACCTTGGCCTGAAGAAAAGTCTTTTGTTCTAGTTGCACACTTCCAGTTAGTTTTTTTAAAAAAACTTCCAGTTAATTTTTATTACTCTCTATGGCTAAGTAGTTTGCTGAGTTAGATAATTCCACACTTGTGCCTCCCAAGAGAACAGCCAGACTGTGTGACCCTGGGCAAGCTGCACAACCTCAGGGTGCCCCACAGATGAAGGGAATGATAAACAGCTTCTGAGCACTCACTTCCTAGAACACTCTGGAACTGGTCACTAGAGATGGGCACAAAACATTTTTTGTTTCGTTATTCATTATTTGTTTCATTACATAACAAAACAAATAACGACCCTAGGGGCAAATTTAATATGAAACGAAATAAACCGAGAAAAATTGGTTCAGTTAGGTTTGTTTCGTTAATGGGGGAGGGGCGGAGATGTCTCCTACCTGGTGCTGGTCCAGAGGTCCTTTCGCACCAAGCTGTATGGAGGGAGCACACACCTTGTCGGTGCCATCGAGGGATGTGGCAGGCTCAAACCTCAGCCCAGCCCCGGGAGGAGAGATAAGAAGCAGGCTGCGTTTAGGCAGCCAGAGCAGCGTGGCTTCAAAGCTGCCCCCTTGCGCCTCCCTCCTGTGGCCCGTTATTGTGGGGGCGATCGGGAGGGGTGATAAGAAGGAGGCCGCACTTAGGTGCTCCCCCTCTTTATTCCTCTCACGCCTGTTCGTAGGCACCCCCCAGCTCCGACCGTGCCTCAGGGGCCGCACAGTGGGCACTGGGAAAAAAGCGGGTAAAAACTAATAAAAAATTAATGAAATGACAAAACGATTTTTTTGTGAAAATTTGTGAAAAATGAAACGAACCCCTTAACGAAACGAAATGAAACGCCATTTATTTGATTCATGCCCATCTCTACTACTCACCATAAATTGGAATTAACTGTTGGTATGTGATTATTATGATTTCAGATTCCAAACAACAGGAAAGCAATGAATAGACCACTAATTCCTCCCTGATTGTGCCTCCTTAACTGCCCTGCTGCTGGTTTCTGGTTTCATAATTAGATTAAATGTCCAATTCTGTTCTTGTTACATTTCTTATTATTACAGCAAAATTCACCAATGTGCATATAGTATATGCATATATGAATATATGTGGAATCAGTAGCCCTTATACCCACCACAAGGACAAGAAGGAGGAGGAGGAGGAGGAGGAGGAGGAGGATTTTCAAGGGATAGTGAACTTCTTATTCATCACTGGTTCCTCCACCCATTCTCATCAGGAAGGAATAACACAAAAAGGACCACTGCAGTTCTGTATGACCCCACTATGCTCTTCCTTGTTAACTATTACTGTATTGGGTAGTACAGAACTAAAGGAAATGCTGGTGTAGAACGTCCATTTTAATCTTTTTACCACCCATAAGAACATAAGAACATAAGAAGAGCCATGCTGGATCAGGCCAAAGGCCCATCTAGTCCACCTTCCTGTATCTCACAGTGGCCCCACCAGATGCGTTTGGGAGCGCATAAGACTAGATATCTGTCTCCTGATACCACTCCCCTGCATCTGGCCCTTGAAGTACCCTGGTTTTAAGCCTGGAGATTACACATCTCCATCATGGTTTGTAACCTGTGATGGACTTTTCCTCCAGGAATCTGTCCAATCCCCTTTTGAAGGCATCCAGGCCAGATGCCATCACCACCACATCCTGTGGCAGGGAGTCCCACAGACTAACAACACGCTGGGTGAAAAAATATTTTCTTTTGTCTGTTCTTACTCTCCCAGCCCTCAATTTGAGTGGATGTCCCCTAGTTCTGGCATTTTGTGAGAGGGAGAAGAGCTTCCCTCTATCCACTTTACTCATGCCCTGCATAATTTTGTATGTCTCAATCATATCGCCCCTCAGGCGCCTTTTTTCCAGACTAAAGAGCCCCAAATGTTTTAGCCTTTCCTCATAAGGGAGGTGCCCCAGGCCAGTAATCATTTTAGTCACTCTCTTCTGCACCTTCTCCAGTTCCACTATGTCTTTCTTGAGATGCGGTGACCAGAATTGTACACAATACTCCAGGTGCGGCCTTACTATTGTTTTGTATAATGGCATTATAATGTTGGCTGTTTTATTTTCAATCCCCTTTTTGATAATTCCTAGCATGGAATTGGCCTTCTTCACCGCTGCCACACATTGGGGAGACACCTTCATGGAGCTGTCCACCAACACACCAAGATCTCTTTCCTGATCTGTCACGGATAACTCAGAGCCCATGAGTTGATAGATAAAGTTTTGATTTTTTGCCCCAATATGCTTTACTTTACATTTGGTTACATTGAAAGGCATTTGCCATTTTGTAACCCATTCCCCCAGTTTGGAGAGATCCTTCTGGAGCTCTTCACAATCTTCTCTGGTTTTTACCACACGGAAAAGTTTTGTGTCATCTGCAAACTTGGCCACCTCACTGCTTATCCCTGTCTCCAGGTCATTTATGAACAGATTGAAAAGCACCGGTCCCAGGACAGAGCCCTGGGGCACACCGCTTTTCACTTCTCTCCATTGTGAAAATTTCCCATTGACACCTACTCTTTGTTTCCTGGATCTCAACCAGTTCTCAATCCATAAGAGGACCTGCCCTCTTATCCCCTGACTGTGCATTTTTTTCAGCAGTCTTTGGTGAGGGACTGTGTCAAAAGCCTTTTGAAAATCCAGATAGACTATATCCACCGGTTCACCCAAATCTACATGCCTGTTGATCTTTTCAAAAAATTCTAAAAGATTTGTCAGACAAGACTTACCCTTGCAGAAGCCATGCTGATTTTCTCTCAGCAAGGTTTGTTCTTCTATGTGTTTTAAGATTTTCTCTTGGATGAGGCTTTCCACCATCAACCCTGGGACAGATGTAAGGCTAACTGGCCTGTAGTTTTCTGGGTCCCCCCTTCCTTTTTTTAAAATTGGTGTGAAATCTGCTATCCTCCAGTCCCCCGGCACTGTTGCCGTTTTAAGAGACAAGTTGCATATAACCGTTAAGAGATCTGCAATTTCATTTCTCAGTTCCCTAATAACCCTTGGGTGGATGCCATCTGGGCTTGGTGACTTGTTAATCTTCAATTTATCAATTAGTCCTAAAACATCCTCTCTTTTAACCTGTATTTGATTTAATTCTTTAGTCAAGAGGGGCTGTTCAGGCAGCAGAATCTGCTCAAGGTCTTCTGTCCTTCCAAATGAACTCAGATTGTGTAAAGGGATTCTAGCAGGGAAGAAACATGCCTTAACTTCTGAGTATTCCCCCCTCCCCTTGGTAAAATATTGGTCATATCAAACTATATACTTCTATCTCAAATCAAATTAAAAAATCAGTTCTTGTGCATTTAGTTAGTCTGGGATTATGGAGAATAGGGGAGGCTGGAATGTAGCACAAGCAGCATTTTAGGGATATCTTTCCACCATCCATGATCTTCTTTGGCAGAAATCCCAACACATTTCCAAGTACCACCAAGCTTCCAAGGTCCTATCATGTTATGAGCATTAAACACATCACACGATTAAAGGGGTGATAGAAGTACCCTCCCCCGACATCACACAGTATTCTCACGTTACAAATCTGCCAAGATTTGCACAACATCTCTACAAGATGCAGGCATACAAAGCATCCTGTAACTGCTATCTGTCAGGCTAAGGTCAGAGAACAATTAAAATAAAGGACAGAAATAAAATCTCTGCCATGCTTCAAAGATCGATTGCAGGTATATGTTCTCTATGTATGAGTTAATGCATTTGCTGCCCAGGCATACTGAATAATATTCACATATTAGTATGGGCATCTGAAATAAGTAAGCCTTCACAGATAGACCTCTTCATATATAAGTGGTGGGTGTGTAAGGCCCCATGTTCTATCCCAAGCCACTGCCAATAAAGCTGGAAAACCTCGTGTCTGATACACTTCAAAGCTCCTGTCACTTCAATGTCAACAATACTGGACAAGACAGGCCAAAATTGCAACACAGTGGAGGATCACTTCCTATGTTCTTTTCTCCATTTTGTCACTCTACTAACATGAACACACCCAACCTTATGGAAGTTAAGCAGGGTCACGTCTGGCTAGTACCTAGAATGAAGACCAACATAAAATACTAACGATCCTCAAGGAAAGCTGGGAAAACCTCCTGCCTGCCTGCAACCTTGGAGAGACATCAGGAATCAGATCTGACAATACTAGACTAAATGGATGGTTTGCCTAAGCTTCCCTTTTTCTAATGTTAGAGCACTAAAGTCATGGAATCCCAATTACCCATTAAATTAATCCTGATATTAAGATTTGGGAAAGCTTCTGTGGATTGACCTTTATGCATACAAGGTTTTCTCCCTCAGATATCCATGCTAACACAGAGATAGCAACACGTGGTAGCCCAGAGATGGCAGGAGATGGTTGGATTCTACATGCAAAGTCAAAGCAGTACAAAGCTCAGGCTAGTGACAAAGTGCTACACAATGGGCAATCCAAATGCACAGTTCAGGTGAAACACAACAGAAGACGGTCCTCTGTCTAGAGCAATGTTGGCTAACCTATGGCACGGGTGCCAAAGGTGGCACTCGGAGCCCTTTTGGTGGACACCTGACATCGCCCCTTCATAGCCACCTGTATTAAGGTCAAATTGCTGTATTGGCACTTTGCAAAAAACATTGTGGGTTTTGAATCACAATTTGGGCACTCCGTCTCTAAAAGGTTCGCCATCACTGGTCTAGAGCAAGGAAGATAGTCAGGAGAAGGAAAACTGGGTCTAGAGTAGGTAGAGGGGGATTGTGGCAGCCGTTTCCCCTGCCTCAGACTGAGGCTGATAAACTTAAATTTCCAGAGTCTCACCTTGGGCTCATATGTCAGTATTCTAGCAGAATCTCTGTTCATGAGAATCTTTCACTCATCATGAGTGTTCTTTTTATGCAAGGAGGTGATCCTTTGCGTGGCTCCAAGCCTGATATCCACCTTTCGATGGTGACACTCTGGCTCTAGGAGGTGGCATCATCTCTTCTTATAACTCTGGAACTGAGCTAGCCTAGTATTGCCATTTATAGACCCTACCCTCCCCCAGTTGTAGATCAGCAACTGCCTCTCCTGAGAGCCCAGGTTCCTTGGACCAGCCTTTATCCTCTTTATAGCCCAGCCCTGCAAGTTCTTGACTAGACAGAATCTTCCAGTGAAGATTCCTGTAGTTGGAACATGTCAATCAAATGTGCTACAAAGACATGGTGCTGCAGCTCCTACAATTAGGAGTTAAGCTCTTCTAGGATACAGAGGAGCACTGTGCAATATCCTAGACCTGAAACAGACCTTTGGCATGAGAGGATGTGGGCAACATTGCTTCAGGCTTTTTGTTCTTCCTTTCCCTACGACAAGCTCTGTTTTGAGAAGGATTTTATTCTAAGTCCCTTTGATTGACAGGCTACTCCCTCTCATATCCGGTGTATTTATATTCATATAGGTGGAAGCAAGGCAGATGAAGGAGAAATTGGGTGCCCTCCTGTTCTCAGAAACAAGGATGAACAAGCAGGACTTTTGTGGTTTTACTCCTATGAAACTGAGAAGGCTGGAGTAGTATGCAACATACTTAATAGACCTTCTTGGCTGAATTTCACATTTTTTTGCAATACAGTTGTAACAGAGATGTCCAAACACTGCCCATCAGCTTCTAGGCTGCGTTCTGCGGCTACTCTCATTTTCAGCCTAGTATTGCCATTTATAGCCCCTATTGGCAAATTTTCTCCCTTGGAGATTGAGACCGAGGTAGTCTGTGCTCCTTTATGTGAAGCAGGTGCTATTTATGGCCAGTTGCCAGATATATGGACCTCAACAATCAAGATATAAGATACCAATCATTTCCATACGGTTGGCACATCTAGAAGGCTTTTTTTTTTTTTAAAAAATGAGACTTTTATTTACACTGCCAAAAAAAGGCAATGCACGACCTCACTTGCATATATACTGTTGGAATGGACTGTGCAAAACCATTTTTTCCAAATCCCTCCCTTGTTTCAATTCAGTTAGCATAGAAGATGTTCCTAGTTGATTGCATCCTCTGAGATCAGAATGAAGAGAGATGAAAATGACCTTTCAGAAGTGAGTAAACAGATTATGTCCACAAACTTTTTCTCCGCCCAGTTTCTTTGCTGTGTTTTTCTGTTCCTGCTGCTACTTTCAACTTCCCCCGGCAAAAGACAAGGAACTGCAACAAAGAAAGAGGACAACTGAAAAAAGAACACCTCCCCCCTCAAATTCCTGACACTCTGGATCCTTCTTCTATACTTTTTCCTACTTCAGATTGTTTTCCCCAATGCATTCATTTAAAAAACAAGTAACCCCTCTCCCAAATCAAAATGTACTTTTAGGACATCAGCTTTGTTCAAGATGAAATCTCCACTAAGGGCGTTTATACACGACCCCTAAGCTCCGCTGCAAATGGCTCCCAGCTCCGGAGCTTAAAAATGTTTCCCCACCAGCTCCGGAGCTAACAGAAAATTAAGTGCGACCCCGCGCACCTAAGCGCGACCCAGCACACCTTTCAAGTACCTGCTCTGGGAGAGTGAAAAAATTTGATGCGGAGAGTGCCGGGCTCTCCTCGCTTCTTTTTGTTGTTGTTGTTGTTGTTGTTGTTTTGCCTCCCGCTGCTTTAGGAGGAACCAGGAAGTGAGGGGGGACCGGAGCAACTTCCACCGGCACTCCGGAGGTAAGAGTGCATTCTTTTCTCCCTTTTTTTCTCCCTCCCCTCACGCAGACAGAACAAGGAAGTGCGGAGGGGGTGGGAACGCAGGGAGAGCGACAAACCCTCAAGATCTCTGGTCCGAATTTAAGGGGCCAGCGGATCTTAGGGGTCGTGTAAAAAGGCCCTTAATCATGTGCAAATCCGAGGCTTTGCAAAGAAAATCAGCAGTGAATACAGGACTGCTATAAGAAACATAATTGATATTTGTTGTTTCAAACTTCATTTGGAAAAACAAAACAACCCCCCCCCCCCCAATATTTCTATCATTAGTACTAAAAAGCATCTTTTTTTTAAACATCCCTCTCTTTAGGATGTCCTTAGGGCTATGAGCCATCCAGCTTAAGCCAAACCTGTGTGTGACTGAATCAAAGCTATGTTTCTCAAGTAAGTGGAGAAAAGAAACACTCATAGATGTTCATGCAAGGCCACAAATGTTGGAGAGCCATCAGACATGGCCAGTCTAGGTTCAGGCACAGTTCAGATCAGTTGGGGCATTGTCAGAATGTTGTTCTTATGGCTTATATATCACAGACCCAGAGCACTCCCTGGACTGTTTATAACACAGTTATTCAAATAGCAAACTCCCCCACCCCCCGAGCTAGGTTCTCATTTTATTGACCATGGAAGGATGGAAGGACGAACCAGTCTTAAGATGACTATCTGAATATGCCAAGATTGAACTCAGGTTGTGAGCAGAGGCTTGACTGCAGTACTGCAGTTTAATCACTGTGCCAGAAGCTCAGCATGTTTTTGACCTTTCTTACTGCTAGCTAGCCTTTTAATCTGAGACAGTTGCGTATTAAAAGGCTAGAAGACTGCCCCTTTAAAATAAGAAGATATTAAATGTTTCTAGCCAATATGACATGGGTTTTTTTTTTTGCACTTATAGAAACATAATCAGATAGGAAAAGGTATGCTTTTAGATAGTAAGTTCCAGACAATCATAGCCAGCCCTACTAGCTGTGGCATTCTGAGAATTACAGTTCAAAAAGCGTAACTTGCCCCATCTCTGTATTTTTGCTGCTATAGAAATACCCACATGTGTCAAGTCCATTTTGGCAAATGTTGTCCTTTCACCTTTGAGTCCAGTCTCTGCTAGTCCTCTCAATTTATGAACAGGGGGAAAAATCAGGTTGTTTTGTTCTAAACATGCATTTTTGTGCACATTTATTTGTCTTTTTTTGTTGTCTGCACCTATTGACTAAAATATGCTTGTACTCATGGTTGAAATGCACACCAAGGACACTTTTCAAATGTGCCCACTTGATCAGATGGATTTTTCACACACTTGAAATGTACCAGTTCCTAAACACAACATGTTTCTCTCTGAAAGCATTTCTGCTTGTTTTGGGCAGTAGGAATTCAACCCCACAAAAACCAATAGTTGTGACACTCACTCACTGGAGACGCAAGCTTGGCAATATGAACAAGAGCAAGAGTGATTTCCAGTTTATCCAACCCCTGTGTTTTATAGCTAAATAATAATACTTATAATAAAGGTAGTAAAGCAAACCACCTGGTACTGATAAAGTACCAGTCCTTTAAACAAAACATTCCCTCAACTTGGGCAGAAACATTAAACTGAGGCAGATGCTGCAACTGAAACAGAAGTTTTATTTTCAGAATGCTAGATGAAGGATGTAGCACAGTGGTTATTTTATTTAAAGCCATAGTGGGTTTTCCCCCCCTACAAATACAGAGAGCTAGTTCTATCAACCCCATGTGGTTTAAGTTTCACTGTCACCACCACTGGTTTTCCACTAAACGGCTGCTTGAGAGCAGAGATAATAGGCACTCTTTTAAAATTATTACTTCCTAAGTTACCTCTGCTGCCTTCCAATACTTTTTACTCAAACAGAGGGCACTCAGAGACCAACTCTGCCTGCCCAGTTCCTTTTCAACCACCCTTATACCTGTCTGTCCCCTTACACAGCACTTCAGCATCACTCCCAGTGTCCTATAACTCCTCTTCTTCCTTTTGTGTGTGCTATAAACAGGCTGGCTGGGCTGCCCTTAGGAGGCTGTTCAGTTAGCCTGTCCGTCACAGCAGGCTCCTCATGTAGGCCTCAACTTCATAGGAACCCCAGTGAAGTTTTGATTCTGGTGTAAGTCTTAATGGCAAACTAAGGGGATTTTAAATGCAACTCTTCTCACTCAAACTGGTGGTTCCATGAACAGCTCAGATTGTAAAGGTTTCCAATACCATGACATGGGATGGATTTTATTAATTCAGAGCTTGTCTTTGCTTTAACAAGAAGTATTTTTGTCTGGTGTGCTTTATTGTTCCCTGAAGCAACCCATTATTACACATATGTAAATGCTAACCAAAACAATCTGTATTGCACAATGAGCCAATAAAGTTTTACCAAAGTTAGTCAACCTCACGGTTCCATTCCCAAATATGCTGTAAAATGTCTATTGGATATGATGTTGCGAACCATTGCATGTTTGTGCCCCTAATTTAGATTTTCTTACAGAATTAATAGCAATAATGATAAAACACCTACCCACTTCAAATTAAAATGAGTGAAGCTGTGAGTATGCCTCACTTTCAGTGGATGAAGCTGGAGTTTGTAAACCACAAGAATGCTTGTGTGCAGAAATAATACAATGCACATTTGCCAAATTCTCAGTGCTGGCCAGTCCAGAGTGTGATGTCTCCTTCTTGGCTCACATGCAATGGTCTGCTATGTAATTCAATGGGCCTAGCAACCTCAGCACTCATTTTCTACTGTCCACTGAAGAAAGCATGGGAAACTTCCATGTAGATTTTAACTTAGTACTGGTAGTAGTAGGGCATGGACCAAGTTGCAGAGGCACCTCTATCTAAGGTTTTATGGGGGAACTGGCATCCCAGTCACAGTCTATGTTATCTGCCCTTTTAAAGTCCCAGAATCTTTGGATTGCCAAGATTATTTTCCGTCCACCTTGATGTGGGATTCATTCTCATGGCTTCAGAACATAAAGTTTAGAGCAGTGGTTCTCAACCTGTGGGTCCCCAGAGGTTCCTGGACTACAATTCCCAGAAGCCTCCGCCACTCGCTGTCCTGGAAGGGGTTTCTGGGACTTGCAGTCCAGGAACATCTGGGGACCCACAGGTTGAGAACCACTGGTTTAGAGTGACATGTTTAGAAGCACCCTTTTGATTCCGATGTAAATCATAATGTCAGACTAAGGATTTTTAATGCAACTCTTCTCACTCAAACTTCCCACGTCTTCTGCCCCTAGATCTCACAATTTCATCTTGAAATCTCAGGGGGTGGGGTGCTATTGTTCTGGCAAAGGGACAAAGTTTAAATCTGGCAAATCCATATGGATCCTATATTTCTCTTGGTGGCTTCTAAATTTCAATTGGAGTTAGTGAGATTTATAATCTGGAGACATCATCTATTGTATATTAATTTGAAAATGATAAGATGTACCAGTCCCTCATATACGATAGCTGGTACACTCAAGGGTCCGACAAGAGTCGCTTTCTGTTGATTTCAGTCAAGTGGACAGATCTATATATACATCTCTTTAATGGCAGTTAATAATTATGTGTCAAGTCAGTTCTGACTTGTGAGGACTGTTTTATATTTTTCTTGGTCTAGATTATTCAGAAGTGGGTTATCTTTCCCTTCTTCTAGGGGCATCCTAGGACTGTATCATTTGCTCAGGAGCTACAAGGTTTGCTCTTCTCCTGGATGGCACACTGCAGAATTGAATTCCCAGCCTCTGCCTCTGCAGCCAGAGAGGGCGTTTATACACGACCCCTAAGTTCCGCTGCAAATGGCTCCCAGCTCCGGAGCTTAAAAATGTTTCCCCACCAGCTCCGGAGCTAACAGAAAATTGAATGCGACCCCGCCCACCGAAGCGCGACCCAGCGCACCTTTCAAGTACCTGCTCTGGGAGAGTGAAAAATTTTGATGCGGAGAGTGCCAGCGGGCTCTCCTCGCTTCTTTTTGTTGTTGTTTTTTGCCTCCCGCCCCTTTAAGAGGAACCAGGAAGTAAACGGGGGTCGGAGCAACTTCCACTGGCACTCCGGAGGTAAGAGTGCATTCTTTTCTCCCTTTTTTTCTCCCTCCCCTCACGCAGACAGAACAAGGAAGTGCGGAGGGGGTGGGAACGCAGGGAGAGCGACAAACCCTCAAGATCTCTGGTCCGAATTTAAGGGACCAACGGATCTTAGGGGTCGTGTGAAAAGGCCCAGAGTTATCTCATGGACCTCTGGATAGCTCACTGAAGTAGGCATTTCTCTGCAGAGTCAGGAATCTGGTTGTTCAATTCCTCACTGTGCCTCTTGGGGAAGGAGTTAGTCTACATAGCCTTGGGGAAGCTGCATGGTTCTAGAATGGACCCAGAAGAAAATAATGGAAAGGCACTCTGAGTCTTCTGCACCTAGAAAACCTTGGGAAAGGTCAATGTAAGTCATAATTAAGTGTGTGTGTGTGTGTGTTTTGTATGTGCATGTCTGCATGCATATTAGCCTGTTGGCTGTGAGCTTCTGGGAGCTGTAGTCCCAAAGGGATTTTCAAAAGTTTTGCTTTTAAACATTTCCCGAGTTAGATGAACAGTGATCTAATTACCAGGAAAAAGGGCAAATTTTAGGAAAAAAGATACTCACAGACTGATGCCTATATTTCTGCAGCTGTCCAGATATCAGCTTCCATATAACATAGCTGAAAATTACCATATAATGTATATAACAGAAGTAGTAAGAATAATGGAAACATTATTAACTTGTGATATTATGGTTTTTCTAATATCTTTAATGCTTCCAGTTTTTCTTTCTTAGAGCTGATGCTGAAAATCATGAAGGACAAAAAGAGTTCTCAACAGCTTATTTTCATCAGTTGTTGAAAGCTTACTCAAACTTCTTCAGTGATTTTTAGAATGCCTTGGCATTAGGTTATTGATTCACACAGCTTCCTTGGTAGGTGGTCTAAATCTAAATCTAAGAAGATTATTTTGATTTACAGCACTTTGCTTACTTCCCCTTTATAGCTGTTGGAAAGGGTAGCCTGGACCTAATTTGTGCGGGGATGGGTTGGAGTAATTCTTTTGAACTGAAATATTTATTTTACAGTATAGCTGATGCATATTTACTTGGAAATAAGTCCCACAGTGTTCAGTAAAGTTTACTACCATGTGCGTGTGCAAAGGATTACAGCCTTTCTCCACACCCATAAAACCTATGCATACATTGATTCATTGAGGGATTGTGTTGATAGCTTGACTGGAAACCAAGCTAAATGGGAAACATGAAAATGAAATAGATAAAAAAAAATTTTGGTGACCTTTGAAAGAAAGCCCTTACATTATGGCTTCTGCTCTACACATTCATAAGAATAGGTGTGGCAGATGTTGATAGGGGTTGAAAAACTTGATGAAACTGGTTGACCGGATAAGTGATGACAACAGAGCAAAAGAAATGAATGAGACACAACCCCCAGGCCAAATGCCTTTCTGTCATTCGCTTTTCTCCAAACTGTCAGTCTCTAACCTAAAAGTGAAGCTAGATATTTACTGAAAGTCAGGAATTGGTTTTAGGCATTGTGGGTGCCCTCAGGAAATTCTTGAAATGATGTTCTTTGTCAGAGAATGAAGCAAGAAACAGGCCCTAGGCAGCTGGATTCTAAGGTTTGTAGGAAATGGTTTCTTAGTCCAGACTGACAATATGGGCCAGAGGAGGTGAATTGTCGAGACTGATGGGTCAGGTGAATTGAATTGTCAAGACCAGGCAGAGGTCAAGTTCCAGAGCTGCAATGAAGACAAAGGAGAAGGAGCTAAGGGAGACAACAAACAATTTCCCCCCATAAATAAGTAGCTTCTGTGGTTGAACTTTCATAAGGCCTGGCTGACTGGATCCAGCTTTTGGAGTAAGACAACTGATTGCTAAGGTGGATTCAATTTGGAGGCTTTACTGCACCCTCAAATGACAGACATGTCCACCAGGATTATCATGGAAACAGAGTAGAGAATGGACAAAGGATGGCACTCCAAATATAAGACTGCAGCTGCTCACACATAGCAGCAATGGTACAGGAAGTAATAATCCACACCATTTGTGTCTTGATGCTTTTACTTTGAGCCTTATCATCTCATGAGTGGAGCCTGCTAGGGTTCCACCCACCCTTCCCCAGCTGATAGCCATGATGTTGACTATGTTGGACAGAAATGTCACCATCTTGTTTGGCAAATAGAGAACGTAAGGGGTCTCTGGCTGGAAGGCTCTCTGGGTGTTCCAGCAACAACCAGCTTGCAGTTACGTAAGTCAGAAATTGTGGAAACCGCAGGGATTTTCGCTAGTGCAAAGGGATGGTAGATTCCCTCTTGTGCGAGTAATGGTGTAGTAAAAGCAGTCAAACACAGAATGACCAGTCCCGATGTGGTTGGTGAGCAAAACAATACTGGCAATAGGATCTGATTTCTCTGTTCTCTTTGCTCTGACATTACCTATGTCTTGGCAAAGCATTCTTCTTTGGCCTCTGTACTGAAGATTCTGTAGCTTTTGCCCCTTGTTCTGAGAACAACCTAACATTAAAAACTCTTGGTATTAGAGTTGTTACTTTTTTGGACTGCATTCCCAGAAGTCCACCTGGGAGGATTCTTGGAGAATTCTGGGAGTTGCAGTCCAGCTGAGAGTTGTTGTCTAGGAAAATCTAGAGGTTAAAATAAAAAGACATGAAAGGGAAAACCCTTAATTACCATTAGTTGGTAAAAATTCAGAGCTGGGAAAAATTACATTGCAAGATTACTATAGGTCATGCTGGCTGGGGATGCTAGGAGTGTAGTCCAAAAAGTAACTTCTTTGCACTCTGCAGATCCAAAATGCCTTAACTTTAAAAAGAGACTGTCATTTAATACGTATGCAAAGTGGTCCTAGGATGAGTCCCAGAAAAGATCTGGTAGAAAATCATGGAAGAAAGTCTTGATAGCAACTGCCTTGAGAGAATCTCAACTTTCACCATGCTTTGAAAAGTATGAATTGGATCCTTTTACAGGTTATTGGTTTCATCAATGAAAAACAATACAGAAGCTTGGAACAGCACACAAATTCCATGTAAAGTAAACTAATGCTAAGGGCAGAACAATATTTTCAGGTCTCAGGCTAAAACCAGCAACTCAGAAGGAATGGAAGTAGAATAGTGGGCTGTGTATTGACAAAGTATGGATCTGATTTGGATGTAATTGCCTTCTGCCTAGAGATGGGCACGACTTAGCGGTATTTTCGTTTTCGTTTTCGTTTTTCGTTTTCGTTACGGAAACGAAACGAAAACGAAAATCGGCACCAACCTGGACCGAAAACGGAAACGAAACGACTAATTTCGAGCCAATTTTCGTTTTTCGTTACTGGAAAAGCACTCAATTGAGCTAAATGGGGAGAAACGAAAAATTTTTCGTTTTCGTTTTCGTTTTTCGTTTTCGTTACGTAACGAAACGAAAACGAAAAATTTTGAAATTAGCCCACGAAAACGGAAACGAAACGACTCAGACCCTAGCCGAAAACGAAAACGAAACTTTTTTTCTGAGTCGTGCCCATCTCTACTTCTGCCACATAATTTCAGAAAACAGTATGGTGAAGGAAATGTAAACACAATGAGGAGGAACTTGCCTTTTGTTGCACCTTATCTCTTGCATACAAACATAGCCAAGACAAATACACAAAAGTCTGGGTCTTCCTGAGTGAACAAAGCAGAAGGGATGATTGCACAATTGTAAACTAAAGCCTGATTAGGCTAATACTAAAAGGTATCAGTAATTGCTAACTATGACATACTGAGGCAGAACTGATTGCCAGTGAAAAAAGAACACACAGATGACAAGTATATCTTTATTTTGCACTAGCCAAGGGGAAAGCCACATATTAAATTACAGCGCACATGAGCAATTGCCTGATAAAGGGAGATAACTCATAAAGGGAATAATGGGACTGTATCCAGATTACTGGTGAAGCTCTGCACATGACAAATCCTGAAGGCAAGCGGGTAATGTGTGCTTTATTAACACGATCTTTCTGCATAAAGAAAACTACCTGACCTTTTTGTTCTGAAGAACTGGCTTTGAATTAACTGTGGAAAACATATGCAAATATTTGATGTCATCCAGGAGCAGAGAGAGAGAGAGAGGGAGAGAGAGAATTCACCCAGGAAATGGAGAAAGCACTAGCACATTTTCTTCTCATTTCAAAACTTGACTCCTCTTTTCGGGAAATAAACAATTAAACCAATATACATATTAGGTGAATGTAATATGGGAATCAGGTCATTTTAGATCCTGGACTGAAGGCACCTCCCTTTAATGGAACACCTGCATTTATACTATACATTTATGTAACTCAAAATTGGATAGGTTGGAGCATTAAGTTGTATATTCCACCCACAACACATGGGCACGACTCGGCGAAATTTTCATTTTCGTTTCCATTTTTCGTTTCCGTTACGTAACAGAAACGGTAATGATAATTAAGCCGTCAGAACTCGAACTCGAACTGAAAAAAGAAAAATTTGGTCGGGTTTTTCATTTTCGTTTGTGGCATCGCAGCGATCGCGCAATGTGAAGCACAGAAAAAGTTTTTAAAAGTTTTTAAAAGTTTTTTTTAAAAAACCCGGACTCCCGGCCAAAAAAGCAGGTGAAAATATGCCTGCCTGAGGCTTTGCCACCTACGAGAGGGGTGGTTTCTGGGGTGTCCCCGGCCTTTCCCCCCCTCTTCTCCTGTCCTGGGCTGCTTGCACCAGGCTGGGGGTGATCATCCTCGTCGTCTCGCCATGCCATGCGGTGGGGGGGTTTTCCAAAATGGTGACTGCAATGTTTATTTTGAAATCGTGGTCAAAAAACACACCAAATCACCACAGAAACATGTGAAATTTATTTATTTTAAATGCCTGAATTTTAATAGTAGCAGCAGTGGGTTTTTTATAGCAATAAAACTTCGTATTGATTTTATTTTATTTTATTTTATTTTATTTTATTTTTTATTTAGACTTGCCCATTTGGGCTGGGCATGGGATGGGACCATGCAAATTTTTTGAACCATTCCACCAATGGCATCACCAGGTTTTTGACTGACACTTCTGGATGTCTCGGAGGGCATAAAAAGCCGAGTCACCTTCCAGAAATCGGGTGTATGGATGTGGTTGAGGGAGGAGGGCTGGCTGCTGGTGCTGGTGTGATCCGATCAAGATTGAGGAGGGAGGCTGGAGGATTTAGGATTTAAGTTAGGCAGGCAGGGAGGGAATTGAATTTAGAAAATAATTTCTTTGATTCCCTGCAGCTTTGTCTGCTGAAGGGAATAGCAGTTTATTCTTTATTTCTTCTCTGGCAGTTTGTGAGGATTTTTTTCCTGATATTGGATAAAGGGGGAGGTTCGACTGGGAGTGGGAGGTGTGGATTTATTTTAAAAATATATTATATACTACCATTTATTTTCTATTTTCCCAACTTCAATTTGCTTGCACACACTCACATTTGGGGTGCAAGCCAAGAACAGAACCTCTATCCTAAGTGATATCCTAACTGCCCACTTGCCCGCCTGCCCGCGCCACCACCCGCCTGTGGACCGGGCTGCTGCCCGCCCACTCACCCGCCCGCGCCTCCCCCTGCCGCTGTCACCACCCGCCCATGGCCCCCCACCACCACCGCCCACCCACACTTCCCCCCGCCGCCCCTGCCCCCCTGCCGCCTAGGGCGCAAAAACACCTAGCGCCGGCCCTGATTGTGGGACGCCCCTATGCTCTGGGAAGTCAAATCGTGCTAAACTGCAGTGGAAACAATGAAACGACAAATTTTTGAAAAATTTCGTGACAAACGGAAACGACCCGAAACGGACCTGTTCCGACAAATGAAAACTCGAAACGTCATTTTTTCTGGTTGTGCCCATGTCTAGTCCCAAGACAAGAGGAAACTGGGGCATCCAAGTTAGATTAAAGCAAATCTGCTCATTGTGGTCCATTACCTGAAGAGTAAGTGGACAGGTTTCCTGAGCTATCGGCCCAGAACGAAGTAGCCGACCCTCAATGGATTCTACCAGCAAAGGAGTTTCCTTGTTCTGTACTGGAATCTGATGGCACCGCACAAACCCAGCATCCACAAAGCAGTGAGCTGCCCCAGAGTCTACCATAGCATACACAGGTACTTTCTGGCCATCAGGAAGCCCTAGACTTACAGGTACCAGGAAAGGTCCTTGGGGTGTGATGGTATTGTCTGGGAACCCTTCGGTATGCTCCATTCCTGTGAGTTCCTTCAAGGATGGAGCTGCCCTTTTACTGCTGAAGAGGTAGCAGCACTTACTGAGGAGTGCTTCAAAGGGCAAATGGAAGTGAAATGTCCTCCTCCTCCACAGTACAGGCAGAGATTATGAGAGCGTCGTCTTGCCTTTTCCTCTGGGGTGAGGCGTGGTCGAGCAGCTCCCAGTTGCATAGGTTCTGGATCCATTCTGCGGGCTTCACCAGATTGCAGATTAGGCACAGCTGGCAGAGGTGGTTGGTTGTAGTTCTTGCCTCAGGAGAGGCGACGGCTTTCCAGGCGTCCATCTATCCTGAGACACAGGGTAATGGGTTCCTGTAACATGCTTGGTTGTTCCACCCTAGAAAGTTCATCAAGCACTTCATCTGCCATTCCTTCCATATACTGAGAAATCAGTGCCGGTTCATTCCAATGCAGATCCTGTGCTATCAAACGGAACACAGTGGTGTAGTCAAACACTGAATCTTTGCCCTGTTTCAGAGCTCCGAGTCTCCTGTTGGCAGTAGCAGCCTGCACGGGGTTCTGAAAATCTGAAGAAATGTGATTCAGGAAAACCTGATAATTATCCAGTAGAGGTGAGGCACTGAGAAGTAAAGGAGTAGCCCATTTAGCTGCCTGTCCTTTCAGCAAACTGATGATAAAGCAGACCTTAGACCTCTCAGTAGGAAATTCTTGAGCACACACCTCAATAAACAGCTTGCATTGAGCCAAGAATGCAGGGAATTCCTCTAACTTTCCTTCAAACCAGTCAGGAGGCAGCAAAGGGCAACGGAGCTGCAACTCAGCCGGTGCTGGAGCTTGCTGCAATTGCACAATCGCCTGATACAAAAGCAGCACTTGGTTTTGCAAAGCTGCCAGCGGTGTCATCCCAACAGCCCCCTCCTCTTCCATTCTGCTTGAAGAAGTTTGGGTGGGAGCAAACTGTCAAGCCCCGCACACAGAGCACACACACAAACAGGGTTCAGTTCTTTGCCAAGATCTTTAGTGGAAAGCCAGGCAAGTTCAAGTCCTTCGCTAACAATCAAGTGCCAGATAAATAACAGAATCAAACTCCCAGCAATTAACAATCCAAGTCAAAACCAGAATATCTCATGGAATCCAGATGCCAAACCCAAGGGAACAGATCAAGCCGTTGTCCAGGAAGCCAGTCCAAAGTCAGGAAACAGAGCCAAGGTCACAGATAGGAATGTGGTTGCAAGTTCAAATGACACATTGCTCCTACAGAGAGCTCAAACTGAGCTTACCAGCTTTATCTCAAAACAGGGAACACACCCTTACTTCTGGAAAGGCTTCTGCTAGTACTCAGGGCTTCCCGACCTGATTCCCCGTCTAGCATCAAAGACCCTTTCCCTAGCTCTTCTGGTAGCACATCTTTGCAGAATCCTTCTCATAGCCCTTCTAGGAGGAGAAGATATGTTTTCAGCTGAGTCATCAGACCCAGCTGCTTGCTGATTTGAGCTGCAAGGCTCCTCCAGCAGCTCTTCATCATTTAACCCCTCAGAGTCAGGTTCTGTGACAGGCAGGGTCCTGGCACCAGAGATAGGAAGTTATGCATTTTATTCCTTAGAAACACTGGCCAAAATTCAGGAGGCCAGAGTTGTAGTTGTTGTCAACAACAACAACAACAACAACAACAACAAATTGTACACTGTGTCACAGTCTTAGGAAATTGGGGCTGAAAGATAGTAAGGGAGCAGCTTCATAGGTGAAAATTGTACTGAATTGTATAAAACATTAAAAAAGAAACAACAGATTCATCATGATGATATTTATTGTCATCATCAGCATCTGGACACTATTATTTTTATAAGATTTACCTTTTCACAACCCAAATGACTTCCAATGTCCAGTGCCACATCTCAGGAAAAAAAGTTCATTGGTTCAGGAAAGTTTGGGTCCCCCAGTTCAGATGAACTGACAAAAACCAATGAACCAGCAATTTTTCACCAACTTCCCAGTAATTTTTGGTTCATGCTCATCTCTGTCTATAATGTTAATCTCACAGTCTTCATTATAACCTATAAGTGTTCTGCACAATGTACTCTCAGTGTTCCAGAATACCTCTACATTTTGGATTTTTTCCCCCAGTTCATTTTTTGTACTCCATTTTCATTCATGTTTCAGAAGATTTGAAGGCCATGATATTGCTGAACCATGTTACTAATTTATTATTGCTTTTTATCCAACCCACACTGGCCCATATGAAACAGATGCTTGCTTTTTTAAAATGCCACTTCACATCTTTCTTCTGTAATTTCTGCTCCACACTATAGTACATCAGTATGCACTTTTTTTGCATTTCATATTCATGTCTTGTAACTTGATGTCTTGCTTCTTGATTGCATGAGCTTATTGAAAGAATTTCTGAATGCTAGCATTTCAGCTGTGGCTTGACTGGAGTCCAGCAATGCCCCCTGGACACATGCACCCAACCAACACCGTTGTCAACAGTTACTAAATATGAAGGCAAAAAAGCAAACATGCCTTTGAAAAGACACTACATTTCTATGCATCTTGCCAACAGATCATCATCTCAGAAACTATCAAGGCTTAAGTTCCTCAGGCAAGTAGATTAATATGGTTCATCTCCCCGCCACCATTGCCAACTGACACATGTTCATGATTCTAGAACTGGGAATATGTAACTGAAAGCAAGCTCTTTCCTAAAGACATTTATCTTTATGCTATATTTTCAAGTTATGTATTAAATATCTGTTTGTGCAAAATATTTTGTTTTGCATCCACACAGAGCTGCCTTTCCCAAGGTAAGCATTTATGTAGAAAATGCAGTGTGTGAACTAAACAATCACTGATGCAGCTAGAAGCACTTCCTGTGACTGGGATAACTATGAAAAGAGATGCTGGGTACATAAAAACTGCCACCTTTTATAACTGTCATCATAGACATTACATGTTTTATTTGGTATAAGCTTTCTTGAACCGAGAGAAGCCTCAGTAGGCAGGCATTTATACACAAGTGGTGTGAAGTGTAATAGAAATACAGAAGGTTCCAGCATGGTTATTTTCTTAATGGCAGTAATCAGGACTGGGACAATCCTTAACCACCTGTAACAACTGCCTCAAATGGCAGAGTATTGGGGAAACAGAGCTAGGACTGCCACTGACCGAATGAATTGTCTCTGATGTCTTACCCCCCCCCCCGTTTGACTACAAATCATGGGCACTCCCAAACTGGTTATGTCACTAATATCAGCTCCACCCCATCCCAAAGCACTGGATAGTGAATGGTTAACCCTTTAAAAACAAGAAACCTTAACTCCTTTCAAATGTTTGAATTGTTGTGATGCATAACCCAGCACAGAGACAACACCATAGGATTTAGTCTGTTTTGGATGTTAGAGTACTGGTATATGGTTTTAGATGTAACCCTAACCCTAACACAAGGCAAAATCAAAAAGACAAAAAGATTTCTAAAGCACCCAGTAAAACCACAGTCCCTGCATTAGAAACCCAGGGAACAGTTAGATTCCAAATATGCTACAGTTTTAACAACATCTAGTTTAAAACTTTCCTCCAGCACCAGGAAAAGTCCCTGATGTTGGGAAAGACTGAAGGCAAAAGGAAAAGGGGACGGCAGAGAATGAGATGGTTGGACGGCATCATCGATGCAATCAATATGGATTTGACCAAACTCTGGGAGGCAGTGGAAGATAGGAAGGCCTGGCGAGCTTTGGTCCATGGGGTCACGAAGAGTTGGACACGACTGAACGACTGAACAACAACAAAAGTTTAAAACTTCCAAATACTTTGTCTTCTCTCCCTTGTCATTGCAGACAACTGTCTGCAATCTGGTAGTTAGTCAAAACATAAGTTTCTGGAAGCTAGGACTCTGATGCATATTGGACATTTCAGCATCATGTGGATGGGACCAACAAGGACTCCTTATTGGCACAGAGAGATGATTTACAATTATTATTATTCTTCGCTACCTGGTATCGCTTGGGTTCGAGACTAGAAGATAGAATTAAGAATTATTTAGATTAGCCATGGATTTCAGTAAAGGGCTAGAACAGATTAATTGCAATCTTAATTTGTTATTTTGTTTAGAAATAAACCTTCATTATAATATACTTTGCCTTCAAAGAAATCATTTGTTTTAGTAAATTTTGGTATGTTAGAAGAACCCAGGATCTTGCATTGTGATTAAAGCCATCGATTTCTCAGCGAAGATGGAATTTGCTTGTAATTTATACGAAGCAATTTTCTGAGCAGGAGCAATCACCGAAAAGACCCTTTTGGGTGTCCTCACCAGACACAACTGTGAGGATGGTGGGGCAGAGCGGAAATGCCTGCCTGGAAGATGTTAAAAAGAGATGTAAAGACTTTGAGATGTTTTCCTGAATGGGCAATCAGATTAACAGAGTTTGGAAACATTACTTTCTGGATTACAACTCCCAGAATGCAGTGCCAGTGGCAATGCCAACTAGGGGGCTTTGGAAGTTATTAACACACACACACACACCCAAATTGCCATTTCCAAGCATTGGATTAAGAAGGGATACTTACTGGCTAGGAAAACTTTACAGATAGGCACATTCATTCTAATCCAGATAACCAAAATCAGAACAATATATACAAGGAATGGCATGGCCTGTAAAAAAATTAACAAAATAAGCTGGCCTGCAATGACAGTGTCACTGTAGTTTGCCACAAATAGCATTGCTTCCCAGAGGGTTTATGAGATATCAGGGTTTTGCTTGTGTACTCAACATGGTCCTGTGCAGTGATAAATTTCGAAATGCAGGTGTTTATCACAGAAATGTCTACACAGCAAAGCCATCTCCTTCAAAAACCGCTGGCTGCCAGATCAATCTTTTTAAACAAACTAGGGAAACAGTCTTTTAAAAAGGTTAATAGCTCTTAATGCCGCATTTAGGAACAAATCGCTATGAATGCCTTGCATGACAACAGTAATCTCTTGCAATAATATATTGTCCTTGGGGAAATCCATGCATCTCCCAGCTATTTCAAGGACTGAAGGAATGTTTAGAAGAAACAGGGAAGTGTCAGGGGAGTTCCAGGTGACTTTATACGCCCCGCTGCTCAGAGCATCCTGGGGTTTCAGTCTTGTGAGCCTTAGCTCTCCTACATTGCTGTTTGTGGTCCATGTGACAGAACAGGAGCCTGTGGTACTCACAGTAGCTGAGGAAGTGATGGGGTTTGCTTTGAACAAACTGTACTACCTGTTCCCCTTTCTCTTAAACCTGTTTTACAGAAGTATTATTATTCTGTCTTCCAAGAGGATGCTTTAGTTCCCAGTGTCTACAGACAACTAACAATTAAAACCTATAATGATTAGGGAGAGATAAGATCAACAGAGACAAAACTTGCTTGCACACATCGCTCTTTTAGTTCACAAGGGAATATGTTGCTTCTTTTCAGCCAGGGCTTTGTGCTTTGGTACTATACCAACATTTATTAATGTGGCACTGCTGACACAGTATCCAATTTTGTTCTTCTTAGCATGAGGGGCTGTGGGGAATATTTTGTAATGTCAAGTTAGGTAAAAATAATACAAGCTATAAAAGGGATTGATAATACTATGGATGCTAAGCCTCCTGAGTACGTCCCCTTTTTGAGCTGCTTTGTGTGGGTCAGTTTTCAAGCACAATTGTATTGTGTGTTTCACTTGCTTCTACCTGTACATTTACCACCAGTGCTTGGGAGACGAGAAATTTTGTTGGTAAAATGGACCTCATATTATTCCAAAGGCAGGCAGGCAGGTAGAATCTAAAAGGAAAAATGAACACACAAATGGAAGAAGGGGAGAAGTAATGGTGAAGAGCAAACAAATGCATCCATTGGAAACACCCCCCCCCAACAAAATATTTCATTTTCTATGCAAAGATGCATTCAAGGAAGAGCTGAAGTCATGAATGAAGTCAGCAGACATGCGTTGGTCTTACACCCAACACTCATGCATTACAGGAGGAGATAAGGAAGTGCTTATGGAGCTCTTTCCCTCTCAATTGCTATTGCCCCCAAAATTCCTCCATCAACAGTGCTTTGATCTTTATGTCTGGCATATGTGTTTACATCTCAAACATTAATCAGGAATCTTGAAATGGTGGAAAGAAAAAAGATGGGATGGGGCAGTTTCATAATTATTCCTGGACTGATCAGGGGGTTGGACTTGTTGATCTTATAAGCCCCTTCCAACTTCACGATTCTATGATTCTAATTACCAATATTAAAGCAGGGATGGCAGCAGGGAGAGGGGAATTTGTTTATTTTTGTGTTTTTTTTAAATAGGCTATGTTTTTATACCATATTTGCACTTTTTAAACCCACGTGTGGCTTATCATTGTGACAACACCCTGGAAACAGGAGTAATGAATATACAAATCATCAGCCAATCTGAGCAGGAGGGCGGGGGATGGTAGGATATAAAAAGGGTGGAGCCTAGGCAGTTCAGTGGAGTTCAGTTAAGTTGAAGGTTTTGAGAGTGAGTGCTGGGAGAGAGCACTGCTCTGTTGGAGTTCTGTCAGGCAGTGAGGGCTATACTGCTTACTAGTTATTAAAGACAGGGAGGCTTGTAGAGTTGATTAAATCTATTGTATGTTAAAGGCAACGCACACCATCCTCAGACATTGTTATATTTATTATTTTCTCAATAAACTCTGTCATTATTTTTATATTATACATCTGAGTCGGTCCCAATTCATAAGGTGACAATCTAGAAGGTGGCAGCATGACCATTTCCTTCACAATTACACGTGTAAAAGGGAGGTGTCGTCACAATTTGGTGGCACAGCAGTGGGGAAGTTGAAATAAAACCCGGCTGTGCCTTTGAAAACCCAGTCTCTGAAAGGGGTGACGTCACAATCATATATTTCGAGATTTGCAGTTTCCCAAAGTTAAGGAAGCAGTTCTCCAATCCAGACTTACAATTGTGAAGATACAAAAGTGCATGCATGCAAAAAAAGAACCTGTGTTCAGACAGGGTGTGTGTGTGTGTGTGTGTGTGTGTGTGTGTGTGTGTGTGTGTATACAAATTTTTGTGTTGCCCTTTTAAAACAACAACAACAGTTTATATGGAAGTTGGATTTAAGATTGGAATAATTAGAAACTGAGAGAAATGAGGATCGCCAGTCTTGTTTCTCCCTTCTTTTCATCCCCTTTTCTGATGCTAGTCTCCTCTGTTCATGCCACAGCGAGGTGCCTTATAGATTCTGCTCTGCATTCCTGACCTACATTTCTTTCTCTTGTTCAGACAGACCCAGACAATTGGCAGGACCGAAGAACGTCCGCCTCTTGCTCCTCTCTAGCCTTTCTCTCTTGATGCGGGCAGCTCCACCCTTTCTCATTAAAACACTTGAACTTTCTGCTGCCAATGAAACTTTTCCAAAGGCCACAGAGAAGGAAGACGTAGAACTCCAATGATATCAAGAGGGAATGTAATCCTTTTACAGGAAGCATTGATTTATAAAGCCAACTCCCAGAGGTTCAGACAGGTTTATCATACTGCTATAAATGTCTGAATGCATAATGGAATACAAGGCCTAATTTCTGTAATGTGTTTGGATGATGCATTGCTCATCAGGAACCACAGATGAAGCCATCGAGGAAAGCGCCGGCACATTCTTTTGAAACTTTGGTCATCTAATGCATTATTAAGGCTTCCAGATAAAAAGTAGAAAATGATGCCATGCAATCTAACTGAATAGGGAAAGAATTCCGGTGTTAGGATTTGACTGCAGTTTAATCTCTTTGAATAATATCTTGGTTTCTAAGCTTTTGTAAATGCACTAAAAACACAGAGCTCCAAGAACTTTGATTAGAATCGGCCTCTCTTGAGAAATACAAATTATGAATTACTATAGTTTGATACAATTTATGAGGCAAACACATAGTCCTTCCCCACCATGGTTTCAACCAGGACATCCAACTCATTGTCTCTTATTAACTGAGTGTGAAGTTTGAAAGACCCATATCAATGCTTTGTACCTTGGTTAAATAATGTTTATATCCAACAGCACTACTTTACCAAAAAAAAAAAAAAAAAAAACCTGACTTTACTATATTTGTATAACTAGTAGAGTTTGATCTGCAAAATGCCTTACAGTTTTTAAAAAAGTCATGAGAACATAAGAACATAAGAAGAGCCATGCTGGATCAGGCCAAAGGCCCATCTAGTCCAACTTCGTGTATCTCACAGTGGCACCACTGCATGTGTCCAGGAGTGCACATGCCTAGATTAGAGATGGGCATGAATAAAAAAATGGTGTTTCATTTTTCGTTTGTCGTTGAGAGGTCTGTTTCGTTTCATTTCCGTTTTTCGTGAATTTTTTGGAAAATTTTTGTTTTCATTTTTCATTTTTTGTTTTTCATTTCTACCCACTTTTTGCGTGATTTTTAAAAGCATTTCCGTGCATGGGCATCCCCCAATGCCCCAGACCAGAGGGAAAACACTAAAAAAAAATTGATGCTGGCAGAGACACAGTATAGGCCGTTACTTCACGAACCTCTCGCTGCGCAGCGAGCCGTAATTTCCGTGCGGATCGATCGCTTCAGTCCGCACGCTCCTCCTCTTTGGATTTGGCGCCACCCCGACCACGCCCCCTAAACCGTGCTCCAAGCGGGGCGAGAGATTCCCCTGCCGGAGGCCGGGAATCTTCTTCGCTTCGCATCCCGCTTCGCATCCAAAGTCACGTGTGGCCAGTTAATATATATATTTATTTATTTTAACTTACTTTTTCTCCGAAATGCCGATGTATAGATATTTCGGTTAACCCGTTCTTTTGATCTTGCCTTCTGTACACGGGTCAGGGGCAACAGAGGGGGGGCAAGCGTCCCCTGGTGACGTGAGCAGAGCCCCTCCGCTGGCAAGGGATGGCGAAGGGCTGCGCAGAGGGAGGGGGGAGGGGGTGTCAGTGCCGCCGCTGCAAGACACCCCCGCGCGCGCCCACCCACAGAGCGGCGGCGGGGCACACAGGGCGATGAAGCTGAGAGAAGCCTCTCCCCGCCCCGCCCCCCCCCCAAAAAAAACCAACCCAGCTGCTCTGCTTCAGGAAAACACGATGGCCGCCCACAAGTCCTCGGGACAACCGCAGGGGCCTTTGAGCGCCGGGCTTGACCACTGGCTTGTGCACCTCTGACCGCAAATGACAGCCGGGTATTGATGCATCGATACGCCGTGGTAATTTTTTTAAAAAAATAAAAGAAAGCAGAAACCGGATGTTGCAAGTAAGCTTCCGAATGCGAAGGGAGCACGTGAGGTAGGAATGGATTCGATCCTAAAATTTCGCATGGTGAGGACAGAGAAAGAGGGGTGGGGGCGAAGGGAGGCCACGTGACCGGCTTCGCATTCAAAGCGAAGGCAATCCCGCTGCGAAGAGAAGTACTTTGTGAAGTAACGGCCATAGACTCGGTTCGCAGGGAGGCTGCAAAGGCAGCGGCGGGGGTTGCCCAGGGTGCAAGGCAGCCGCAGATTGACTGCACTGCGGGGCAGGGGAGGGTACTCACCGAGAGGTACGCACACACGCACACAGGGAGGCTGCAGGACTGAAGCTAGAGTCGCAGAGACAGCAATCCCACCCTAACTCCCACCGGAGACTGCAAGGAGGACGGGGGCTGCCAGAGCCTTTTATGCTCTCTGTGGCTGCCAGACGTGCCCAGTCTGCAATCTGGGCATGCTATTGGTTGAAGTTGTCCACGAATTTACATGATCCCATCACATGGCTTGCCTCCATGTAGTGGCTGGAGTGGCGACATCCATTTTGTCATCCTTAAAGGGAAAAGAAAAATACATCACGATGGGAGAAGACAAAAACAAATGTTTTAAGGACCCCAACCCCCTGGTAGGTAATAATTTCAAATAGTTATCACATTATCGATGCATTTTTATGGATGTCCAGGGTGTTTTAATACCCAAGAAATCAATATTAGGCATCTGGGAGCCATTTTGGGTCAATGTCCCCTAACTCCCCTTAAAGGAAAAAAATACAGCAATCTGAGAAAAGACATAAATGCACATTTTAAGGACCCCCCCCTGGTACGTATTATCAGACAGTATAAATAATTATCACTGTGTTTTTATGGCTGTCCAGGGTGTTTTTTAACATTTAAAACAGCTCATTTCATTGCATGTTGCCAGTAACGAAAACAAAACGTAACGAACACAATTTTTGTGGTTCTGTTCATTTCGTTCCATTTTATCACAATTTTTGTTAGTCATTTCATTACATAACGGAACGAATAACTAATAACGGAAATGAAAAAATGTTCGTTTCGTGCCCATTTCTAGCCTAGATATCTGTCTCTTGATACCACTCCCCTGCATCTGGTCCTTTAAGTACCCCGGTTTTAAGACTGGAGATTACACATCTCCATTGTGGTTTGTAACCTGTGATGGACTTTTCCTCCAGGAATCTGTCCAATCCCCTTTTGAAGGCATCCAGGCTAGATACCATCACCACATTTTGTGGCAGGGAGTTCCACAGACTAAAAACACACTGGGTAAAAAAAAAAAGCTTTTGTCTATTTTCATTCTCCCAACCCTCAGTTTGAGTGGATGTCCAAATGGGGAAGCGAAACACTTACCGGTAGTTTGCATTTCAAGTTTACCATGCTCTACGTTTGGTTGAGAAAAGCCTGTTAGATTATTTCCCCTTGAGATGATATGGAGCCTTTTCAGAGATTTCTCTGTTTTCCTGCCTCAATCTGTCTTGAAGTCTGGAAATGGATATCAGAGAATGGAACTCGTAATCTGCTGTCCAATGTCATCAAACCTTTTGATATGATCACTGTCATATCTAGCCATGAACACATCCATCAGTTTCCTTTTCTCTCATTTCTTATTTGGCCACTCATCTTCAAGTTGTTCTGTTTCTGCATCAGTTTTCGTATTTTATGAATACTCACAGACTAAAAAGTTGTAGACATTTTTTGTGATTTCTCCCCTAATGTATAGCTCTTTTGTATGCAGTTTTTCATTGCACACTTTTGCAAGCAGTTTTCTGTATTATAATGCATTTTCCTGCCATTAATACCTTCATTTTTACGACGTGCTTTCTCTTGTGCATATACATGCACGTGCTATACATATTTTATTTGATGACTCAATTGCAAAGTTCAGAACAAGGTAACTATCAAATAGTAATTTTGTTGTGATGAACATATTGGTTTGGAAAGTGCATATTTATATCAACTAAACCAGTCTGTATTGGCTACTCTTAGTCTTATCAGTATTGGATGAATGTAGAAGGGCATTTGCCCTTGATATAAGGCTAAGCAGTCTGAAATGTGATGTTCTTAAGGTTTTGGTTTATTGGGATATGATTCTGTAGTTGAATTTATTCCTGTAATATCCATGAGGCATTAACCACCTTGAAAATCTCTTGCAGAAGCCTCTCTAAGGCTTCACAAGACCCTCAGTGGCCTGTGGTCATCCCCATCCCACTGTGCTGTAGGAGCAGTTGTTTTTCCTATGTACCATCAAGCCCCTTCCATCTTACAGTTACTTTAATAGTATTTATGAGGTTTGTGAAGATGTTCCATTGGCAGAAACCAGTAAATTTCCATGGCTGAATGGGGATTTGAACCCAGCATTCTGGAATCTTTGTTGTCACTTTTCCCACTATGTACAGTATGGGGAATGATACAGTATAAGCCAGAAGTCCTGACAGCTGGGTTTCTGGTGGTATATCATCCTTTTTTGAAAGCTATATGCTATAGCACATAACCAGGAATACTGAGAGAAAATAGCTATGTCATCTCCTACTGATTTGTTCAATGCTACATTAAGCACATTAAACTTGTGAGTACCGCTTGGGTCTACCGTGACTTTATGTTTAAACTCACCTGAATGGGCTCTGACAAGATTCCCTGTATCATTTTCTCCTTTATCTTTATGGAAAAAACCACACACTGAGGTTGATAAGGACCATGCCAGGTGTATGACTAAATTCATATAGCTGAATTTATTATGGCTACTTAAAAATTATGGTTATTACAGACAGACTAACCACATTTTGGTCCTCGAAGTAATGCCTGCAGTTTCCACATACAGCAACAGGGAAATCCACCATCTCTGCTCAGTGTTTTACAGGGCTGGTATTTAATGCTGTATAGATAGATTAAAAACCCATTTACCTACTGTGAAAAGCCAAAATGGCATTCCTAGTGCAGCAATAGGTTCCCTCAAGCAGTTCAGCTCTCTTTCTGTCCTTGCATTTGTTCCTGTCATCAGCTTTGACATGGTTGTAAGTATGACTGACAGCTTAACTGACAGTGCTAGTTTTGTGGCCATTGGTTTGCAACTTTGCAGTCGGAATGTGTCGGCATAAATTCATTCTAATGGCAAAGAGGTTATTTCAGTGATGGCCTTGCTGATATCTGAAAGTATTATCTCTCTTTTAGTGAAGAACTGGGTGATCCATTCAATTTAATGTAGTGATATGTCACACTTTTCTATTACAAATACTCAAAGTGGCTGTAAAAGCGTCTATCTAATAAAGCAAAATATACAGTACTGTACTTAAGAAGTTCATTGGAATATAGAAAGACAACACAAAACAAACAATAAGCATCAGTAGGTCAAAATTAATCATAGTGGTCAGACAACAAAAGTCTGAAATAAATCCAGACCTTAGGAAACTTATGTATTAGACTACAAGTCCTACATATTTCTTGATTTTCATGGAAAAAATATATCCACGAATGAGACAACTCAAAAGGCTGTGAAATGGAGAGGGTTCCACAGCAGCATTGGATTTATTTCTAGCATTATTATCTCCTCAACTCTAGCCCAGGGAACACAATAAAATGAGAAGCAGTAGATAGATGTCATGGATACTACCACACACATGTACATCCATGCATACATGCATGGAAAGAAAAGGTAGGGAAGAAAGCGAAAAGGAAAAAGAAAAGAAAGCAGGGTCAGATGAGGGAGACCTTAATATGCTAAAGTAAAATTTCGATCCAGCCACAAGAAGGTAGGCATTCCTCTTGTTTCTATGTGTCAAACACACACTCGGTCTTAGTAGCGTAATTAATTTTTAGTCAAGAAGGAAACGTACAGGCAATATGTTACACTGGTGGAAGTTCCTCATTTAACACTGCAAATTAAACATTCAGAGAGAAACTGCTACCACCTAACACTACAGAGATGCTCGCCAGCATTTCGGTGCTAGAGCATCAAGAAGTCTTGGGGCTTATTTGGGGCTCAGCTGCCAATCTCATCCTGTGATGCCAACAGAATCTTCATCAAACTCTACATTCATTTCTAGTTCCTTTCCTTTTCATGACTTTGGTTTGTTTGTCTTTATTTCAACTTCTTTAACCCCAGGGATGCCAGGTTGTACATGAAGGATCAATACAGTGTGCAGCTTTGCCCTGTGGGTGAGCAGGGACCACTTACTGTACTTCTCCCCATCATCACCATAGGTCTCCACAACTAGCCCTGTTTTGGTCTCTGTTTACATGACAGCTTAAACATGTCAAATAAGTTAAATATTAAAATAGGTTTCGAGATGCCTGAAATTGAACGGCCAGATATAGATTATTCATGAGAAGCCAAAATAATGTGATCTTTGAGATACTTTGGTTTCCTCAGGCTGACCAAGAAATAACAGTATCTGCTTTTGATTTCTAATTTCACTGCCAGAGTATAGATTACTTAGTAGAATTATATAGTCTTTGTTTAAGAGTCTAAATGCCTGTCCTTAGTGTGGGACAGTCCCACCTCTATCTGAAAGCCTCAGTTTTGCTATTTTCTCGTCTGGTTTGTTCTTTTTAAATTTTTAGTTAGTTGAAGATGTACAACACACATTTGTATTCCGTGTATGCCTATGATTAACTGTGCAAGAAATGCTCGACAAAGCTATCTAACAGCGAAATCAACTAATGTTCAATAAAAAGGCTGAATGGCCACATGTGCTCTTACTGACAGAACATTCTGAGTGCAAGCAGTGTCTGTGGCTTAAAATTGGGGAAAATAAATAAATCTCATAAGATAGAACAGTTCAAGTTTAGAGCTGGGCTATGGAAAGCTAGGAACAAAGAATTGCAAGCTAAGAGAAATCAGAATCTGGGGATAGCTCAGGAACAGAGAAGAGATCCATAGTCAGGACTAAAATGTATGACCAGAAGCAAAGACAAAAAGAGCTACTCCTCAGGTAAAGTTCTACTGGCCCACGGATCTCTTTCGTGGCGTCACTCTAGAGGTTTTTTTCACTGAGAAGCTGAAGTAACATAACTTGTCACATTGGGGAGTGGTTAGCCAATCCTGACAAATAAAGAAAGAAAGATACAGTTCACTCCTTAGCTTAAAATACATTTACTGTCTCAATTATCTCACCTCCTTAGTGAGAATTTCCCTTTAGTGCTACTCCTTTAACAGGTCTGCCAGAAATATCCAGTCAGTAGATGAAGGCTGCAGTCACCCTGATATTATGGACTATTCTAGGGGCAAACATTTTCCTGTGTTTATTCTTGGCTGCCCCAGAGCTGCCACACTATGGCTGCTTCATCTTCCTGACCTCTCCGTGTCTGGTGTGACTGATCAGTGTTGATGAATCACTAATAATAAATTTACTTCCCTCCCCTGATGAATCAATGGCTTCTCTCTACAATTCCTGTAAGTTTTAAGTTTAGCAAAGCTAGAGTTCTGGATGTTTGAGATATGCATTCCCAAAGAGGGGCAATCAAGAAAGTGCTCACCAGGCACCTAGAGACACTAAAATTGCAAATGTGCTTCTGATAGGAAACTAGACAGAGCAGCCAACATAGACCGCTACTGCACTTTAGATTTGAAACACCTTTTCCTTAAAGACAAGTCGCCTTAAAAATCACTGTTTGCTTTTCAAATTGCTTTTTCTGAAGAGACCCCTTGGCCATGCCCATTTTTGACCACTGTGTCAGTTTTTCTTGCAACGACCACTGGGCGTGGTTTTTTTTAAATTGGTTCCTGCATCCCATTTTTAAAGCAATTTGGTTGTGTTTGCAGACATACCATGCCACCTTTTTTTGGTTTCCCCCTGTTTCTGCTGTTTCCTGCCGTAGTTTAAAGCAGTTCAGCCGAGTGTGAATGGGGAAGCCGATTGCTAAGCAACCGCTGAAGTGTGGACTGCTGAACCGCTGTAGTGACCACGTGACCACAGGAGGAGATAAGGCGATGCAAAATAAAAAGTGGCTGCTCAAGGAAGTGCGGTAGCATAGAGAGAGAAGAACAGTGCTCATGTATTCTGTGGGACATCCCAGAGAAGTGCCCTTTAGCAATTAGCTTGGGGAAACTCAGTCTTCACCAAACTTGGAGGGACTGTAAAGGAGAGTCAGGGGAAGCTTCTAGTTGCCTGGGTAAAACTCTTTGAGTGTGGAATTTGTGTTTGTAAAACCCAGACATTTTAAACCTAGTCTTCACCAAACCAAAAGGGATTGCTGAGGAGAGGTAGGGATAACTTCTTAGCAATTTTGGTGTCTCTAGATGTCTGGGTGCCCCTTTTAGAGCTCAACAAACTGATGAATCATAATTTGCAAAAAATCATCAATTGTTATTCATCATGGGTATCAGTTTGTATGAATGTGAACTGACAAATTAGCGATTTTTGACCAAATTTTTAATTGGGCCAATTCATTTTTTAATTCAAGCCCAGAAGAAAAACTTCCAATTAGAGATAGGCACAAAATGAAAAATGAAACACTGTGTTTTGTCATTTTGTTACATAAAGAAATGTTTCATTATGAAACAAAATGGTAGGATGTGTTTCATTACGAAACAAAATAATACACAATTTTCCCCTCTAGAAATGAAACAATTTATTCTAGAGGAACCAAATTTGGTGGGTAGCTTATTTGGACTCATTCATTTTTAAATTAATGACCATCTCTAATTGTAATACATGATTGTACAGATTAAAAACTCCTCCTTTTCTTTATGTTTCTGGAAGTTCTCTGATCCATGGTGTCTTTGCAACCATTTTTGGGAAGAATAGTATATTGTCTCATTGTCTGTATTAGAGTGTCTGTCAGCAAACTAGACATAGCAGCCAAAGTAGAGAGGTAAGAATAATGCTCATGTATTCTGTGTGACATTAAAATTCTTGCCCTTTTTAATATGACTCCATGTTTGAATAAGATGAGATCACTAAAAAAAAGTGATATGACTATGAAGGCAAAACAGAGTAGATATTTCAGCTAATTTTTATAGACACTGTTATACAATTAGTAGCACAATAATAATATCCACTCCCAGTTGTCCTATTAGTGGTTCTAAAAAGGAAGGAAATACTGTACAACAGTTAGCAACACTTTTAGAGAGAGCTCAAAGGATGTAAGAGCAAAACATGCTGGAAGGGCAAACACCTTATTTATTTGTTAGACAGATGTATGGTTATTGGTTAACAGATACTGTACTGAGTTCTGTATGTCTGTAAAATAATAATAATAAAGATCCATCTTTAATGGGTTTTTTTACTGCAAAGTGGAATGTCTTGGGATGGACTTCATGAAAAAGTACTAATATAAGCTGCATCAAACTTCTATACTACAACTAACTTTACTTTTGAATGGAACCATGACCTTCCTAAAATGCATGTGAGGAAGCAGCCAGAAAATGGCCAGACATTTGTAACAAATTACACTACAGTGTCAATTAGAAAACAGGCACTCACCCAGAGCTTAACCATCAGAAGCCTATACTTTTTTTGGGGGGGGGGATTTGAGATTAGCTAGGAAATTTGCTTCACATCCTTCCTTGAAAGGATTTCCAGTGCTTAGAACTATGGTCCAGTAGCTAAAGTAGCTAGAGATTCTCTTCCAATTTTGGGTTGAGGAACTTAAAATAATAATAATATGAAGTGATATGAAAAAGCAGCAAATACACTTTCAAAAATAAAATAGAGAACTGAAATGCATAAATATAAATAATTTTAATGAAAGTTTTTTTTTCTGTAGTACTTTGATCATTACTATAATATTAAAATAAAGGTATCTACCAAAGTCAAAGCCCTAAACAGTTTGGGACCTTGCTATTTGTCAGACCGGCTCCTACAGGAGAATCCCACCCATATCACTCAGTCCTTTCAGGCAGATCATTTGAGGTTCCCAACTACAAGAGAGGCCCATAAGGTAACAATACAGAACCGGGCATTCTCAGTTGTGGGCCCCCATTTATGGAATCAACTACCACCTGAGATTTGCTTGGCCCTCAGGCGGATGGTCTTTAAAAAACAACTTAAGACCTGGCTATATAGATCTGCTTTCCCTGGTTACTAATTATTCCTTGATTCTCTGACTTTTAATCTTGCTGACTTTTCCTCTGAATATGGTTTTTTGATATCATTGTTGAATTATGCTTACTTTGTTTTCTATTTTAGTTTTTTATTGTATATTGTTCATTTTTGTTTTATGATATATATTATATACCGTAAACTGCCTAGAGTAGCCTTGTAGCTTGATGGTGCAGTATACAATTCTAACAACAACAACAACAACAACAACAACAACAACAACAACAACAACAACAACCGATGGTGACAACAACAATGACAGTGATGGCCTGGGATTAAGGCTCTTGATAGTAATGATAGCTATCAAGGTCTTAGCTGCAAAACCAAGATATTACATGATGAGATCCAAAGTGTTCTGCTTATATACTGCCCCATAGTGCTTAAAGTACTCTCTGGGTGGTTTACAATTTAATTATGCAGGCTACACAATGCCCCCTCCCCCAGCAAGTTGGGTACTCATTGGAAGGATGGACTGCTAAATGAACCTTGAGCCTGATACCTGGTATTGTACCTCTGGTTGTGAGCAGTTTTAGCTTCAGTATAGCAATTTAAGCACTGCATCACAAGGATCCAACCTATATATTTATTTCATTCTTCTCCATTCTGTAATTTAGAAGTTATAGTTCAAAACATCTAGAAGGAACCAGATGGACCCTTACATTGGCCCTTAGTTAAGAAATGTCAAGTTGGGAACTGGGAGGTTTTCAATTGATTTAGTGTCCTTGGATGTTGAAGGCAAGCAACCTAGCCAAATTAATCACTGAGACCTACAGATCTCTATAAGCCAATGGTGTACTGCTTTTGTCACTTGGCCTGTTTGTTTGGCCCCCATTAATGGCCCTCTTAATTGGATTGTGGTAATTGCTATCACAATAAACGCAAGGCAGCTTACACTGCTCTTAGTCTCAGAAGTACTCCTTTTTGTTCTGAGCTTCTGAATTTCTTCTTCTTCCTGGCTTGATTCCAGTCCACTCTGGCTCATATATTTGGTTGCAAGTAGGCAGGAAATAAAAACAAAATGCTATATCATTGTTTCATTATGTAACAAAACAAAACGAAATGAAATGAAATGAGGAAGCAGCATTTTGTTACAGACGAAATGAAATGGTCATTTTCCCATTGAAATGAACTGTTTTGTTCCATTGTTTTTGGGTTCCTGCTGAGCTGTCAATGGCTGGATCCCTTTAAACCTGGACCAGTCGGGTCCAGGCTTAAAGGGGCCCAGCCATTGACAGCCTGGCAGGAGCCTCTGAAAATGCTCGGGAGGGCAGTGTGATTGCCGGAACTGCCCTCCTGACCATTTTCTGAGGGGTCCTGCCAAGCTGCCAATGGCTGGACCCCTTTAAACCTGGCCTAATTAGCACCAGGGGGTCCCCCGGTGCCAACTGGGCCAGGTTTAAAGGGCTCCAGCCATTGACAACTTGGCAAGAGCCCTTTAAAATTGTCTCCCAGAGTCCCAGGCACCAAATTTGGTGCCTCTAGGACCCAGGGGAGCCATTTTCTTTCATTTCATTTCATTTCGTACGACATTTCTAAAAATAATTGTAAGAAATGAAACAAAACAAAATGGAGGTGAGCACAAAATGAAATGAAATTAAACATTATTTTTCCATTTCATGGCCATCACTGGCTGCAAGTGTTGTTACCTATGACTAAGGAATACATGTTAGCATCCCTAATCTGCTTCTCAAATGTTGTTCTTCCAATGGCTCAGCTGAACTTTGGTGCTTTCATGTTTATCGAGGAGTCCTTGATCCCCCCAAAGTCATAAAGACTCAGCCAAAAATACAGTGGGTATATACATGTGCAAGCTATTTCCAATCCTCAAGTTAAGTTCCTGGCCACCCATAACTTGGGAACAATGTAAGAATTAAGAGCACAGCTAGATATTCATGCTCCCATCTTTGCAGCTATTCCAAACTAACGGAATGAAGAAAACTACCAGTTCAAATGTGTGTTCCCAAGAACATTCTAAAATATAAAGGAAAACAGCATAAACAACTCCAAGTACAGTAGTCTGTTTATATAGCTCTAGAGATTCTGATAAAGAAAAACAAACATAACCTTTTCAGCTGTTCCTCACAAGGGAAAAAGAAAATGAAACATTTGATTATAATTGTTTTAATGAGCTGTGATTCAAAATGAAGTCGTAATGGTCTGGCTAAAAAATATTCTGTTAATGAGCTTATACTTCTATCAAAATGTGTGAGACAGAAAACTCTCTGAGGATAAAGTTAAGCAGCAAGAAACATTTAATTGCTGGGGGAGAACCTGAACAATATTATGCAAGTGCGAACAGCAATGGCGGGGTTTCTAAGCTACAGTACCTATGGAACTTCCTTTAGCAGCTTCTGTTCTCTGGATCCATTCCTTTGCGAACTTCACACTGAAGAGCTACTCCGATTTGTATAAGCAACTGCCATTTGTTGTGTGATAACTTCTAAACGAATCTGTGGGTGGCAGAATCATTCTGCTTAATTTAATTCTGAGGAAAAACTCACCTGGTATAGATGGCAAGGATACAACTTTGCAGGTGATCCTCAGGATGGCACAGAAACAGAGAGCTGAAACTTGCTAGTTTGGGATAAGCCTGATTATGACAAGATTTGGAAAGACTTTAATCAAGGATGGGCCAAAACAATTTGAGGTAAGTCAACTGGGCTGCCTTTGCCCTCCAAGCCCGAAATAAAGAGGCAAGACAGTAGCTTTGGGTTAAACAAGGGCCACAACTTAGCTTACTAAAACTATAGAGATAAAGGAGCCTACGTAGTGCAATAGGTTGGGATTGGTAATTTACTAAGATATCCCTATCCCATGTGACCTTCAGTGAGATCTGCACTAAAGGTATAACTCCAACAGGGCTACCTTCAGCCATTTACTAATCCTAGTTTATCTCTTTCCTTTTCCTCTGTTTGAATCAAATCCTATTTATGGCCAGAGGGCTACCAAGCACACACAGGATGCCAATCAGGGATCTCACCAGGCTATATTAACCTATGCACTACCCACTGTTGTGACCATAAAATAATGACAACCTAACCACTATGGTTGATAATGGGATGGGTGAAAACGCACTGCCACCCAGCGGCCAATCACGGTGGCAGCCAAAAATTCCCATCTGGCCCCGAAGTGACCAGCTAATCTCATTATCAACCAATGGGTCGGAGGGAGGGTCAATGAAGGTACCAGGAGAAAGACCGCATGCGTGCTGGGGGTGTCCCTTATATAACTGCCCCATACAAAATGGCTCCCGGTGCTGCCATTTCAAGCCTCTTCATGCGGGGAGAGGCAAAGAACCCCTGCACTGGATGCTGCCAAAACAAAGGTACCATTATAGATGGTTTGGAAATGGCACCATAGCTACCCACCAGTATAATCAAGCACGAAGAGGTTGGTAGAAGCAAAATCGGTGCATGTTTGGCTTGTTTCATAAAAGTGGCACTGGGTTGTTGTGAGTTTTTTTTACCCCATTTTAAAGTGTTCATTTTTGAAGCCCTAACAATCTTAGTACTACCTCATCTGAAGGACATGTTTGTACCTCTTTCCACTGACCCACACCTTAAAATCTGCAACCAAAGTTCTGGTTTGGGCTCCTTATTAGTTAACCTCATATTAACAGGTATGAAAAGAAGAACCTTCTGAGTGGCTGCTCCATGTTTGTGTAATTATCTCCCCAGAAAGCTGCATTGTTTCTTTCTGACTTGAAATCTTCTGGACTTGAAGCATCTCTCAATAACACTGTTGTTCTGCAAAGGTTTTTCAGGAATGTTGCTTGTTCATTTTGGTGCTTTTATGAAATTTTAAGTTGATGGGCTTTTTGACTCATTGGTGTAATAATGGTGTTTGTTATTTTTATTTTGTCAGCCATCTGAGTTTTTTTTTTTAAAGATGTGGTGTAAGTCATTAAAAGTTGTTTAAAATGTATATACTTGGACTGGCAATACTGATCATTTAAAAAAAACCTGAATTTTATGGAAACACTCTTTTCAAGTCTAAAAAGGAGCACAGGCTTTGCATTCACAATTGCAATGGGGAAATATAAAGAGGTTCGACCTGAAGGCTTTCTTTGCATTCAGCTTCTTGGGTTCAAAGAAAGTTCCCATTTGGAATGGAGCTGGGTTTGAGTCATCATCCTCTTAATTATTGTCTTTTGCAAGGTCCTTGCTTGCTTGTTCCTTTGCTCTGAGGAACTTTAACATCTTTCTTTTTAAAAATAAATAAATAAATAAGAGATACTAGGATATCAGCTGCACTTTCCCCTCCTTCCCTTCTTGTAGAGAACTATTTATGGGTCTCCTTTCACCCATTCTTAAAGTAAAGAACAAATTGTTCCCTGAAATGTAATTTTACTTGGTGTTGGACAGATTCTGTTAAACCTAAATCCTGAAGGTGCATGTGATGGTCTACAGGTTGCCATGGTTACATTCTGTGGTTCAGATGGGGATGGGGCCAATTATCAAGTTTTGTTTCCTCGATTTTAAGTAGTTTGTTACCTGGATACTCAAAAACCAAGAAAATGGAAAATAAGCCTTGTTTTCTTTCTTAACTGAAGAAAATAGGAAGCAGTCATATTTTATTTTTTTTCCTTAAGCCCACAACATTTCTTGGCTACACAGTGAAGTATTTAGCCGAGATGAAGACTTTGTGAAATATTTGACTAAAGTAAGAAAAAAACTAATGCAGGGACACATTTCTGCCTAAATCAGTTGTCAGTGTTGTGCAAGTTGAATCTTTTTTTTCCCCTTTCTCACCTTTCTACAACTCTAGTATGACAGTTGCATTTTAATACATAATTTAGCAAAAATGATACCACATGTCAGGGCTTTTTTGTATATGCAGAGAAGGGATGCATTTAAATCAGGAGGGATACTGTAGAACAGAACATTTTGGTTTTACAGAATGTCTTGCAATAAACAGATGTTCACTTGATTATCACAGATATATCTGTGACTTTCTCTCCTCCCCCCTGTTCCTTTGCACCAGAGCTGTAAGTCTAATGGAAAGAACAAATAAGGACCACACACAAGGTAACAAAGATCCTATTAGCTAAAGTTTGCATGTCATGCAAGTGTGAAAATCTACTTTATGAAATTTCTCATTTCTAACAATTGTTATCTTATCTAGAGTGGGGCAATGGAAGAAAACAATAGGAAAAACTTTGCTTTCAACAATTGTGCTAACATGCTGCTAATTACTCATCACAGAATCCTTGCACAATCAACCAAAGAATTGCACTAAGTGTAACATGCCACTTAAACATTTATTTTTTAGCTCAGCCCTCAACTAAACAACATGCTTGAGTAATTCACAACTGTGCTCAGCTATTGCCAGGGATGCCACAAAATGTCAGAGAATGTTACAGTACTTCTAATTTAATACTGTATGTGCGAATTCTAAATCTTGAATTTTCTTGAGGCCTCCAGACCTCTTCCTAGAGTTTTACCACAGGTGTGTGGTCTGCACTTTGGATCCTAAAACACCTCTTTGCACAATCAATCACATCTTTCGGATGCAGGCCAATGATATGCATGTCCTTGTTGACAGTGTCTTGACATCTCTGTTTTTGTTGGGCACATGGCAACTCAACATTCAGATGGCAATGGTGGAAGGTGCCACTCTGATGGCATGTTCTTACAACAGAGCCGTTTTCTCACATATTCTCTGTAATAGATATCACACCTAATTGCTGTTGGATAGTATCATTTGTGATGTGGTTGAGTAGGGAGATGCCCAATATCAACAGAGTAAATGCATCTCCATGGTTCTCTACACCCATTGTTGCTGCTCAACGTTGAGTGCCATAGATTGCAACAGGTGACCATCTTGTAAGTTTTGCAAGATAGCCACCTTCTTTAAGTATTGTCTAGAGATGGGCACGAAATGAAAAAAAAAACTTCATTCCATTATTTGCTATTCATTTCGTTACGTAACGAAACAAATAAAGAAAATTGTGATGAAATTGGAACAAACCGAACAGAACCACAAAAATTAGGTTTGTTACGTTTCGTTTTTGTTAATGGGGACACACAATGAAATGAGGTGTTTTTAAATGTTAAAAAACATCTTGAATATCCGTAAAAACCCAGCGATAATTATTTATTGTGCCTGATAATACCTACCAGGGGGGTTGGGGTCCTTAAAATGTGCATTTATGTCTTTTCTCAGATCGCTGTGTTTTTTTTTCCTTTAAGGGGAATTAGGGGACATTGACCCAAAATGGCTCCCAGATGCCTAATATTGATTTCTTGGGTATTAAAACACCTGGACATCCGTAAAAACACAGTGATAATTATTTGAAATTATTGCCTACCAGGGGGTTGGGGTCCTTAAAACATTTGTTTTTGTCTATCTCCCATCGCGATGTATTTTTTCTTTTCCCTTTAAGGATGACACAAAATGGATTCCATTCACAAGATGGATGCAAGCCATGTGATGGGATCATGTAAATTCTTGGACAATTTCAACCAATAGCATGCCCAGGTTGCAGACTGAGTAGGTGTGGCAGTCACAGAGGGCATAAAAAACTTTGGCAGCCTCCGTTGCGGTCTGCGGTGGGAGTTAGGGTGAGATTGCTGTCTCTGCGACTCGTTACTTTAGGCCAGCCAGGCAGGTGTGTGTCTCTGTGTTCCTGCTGGCTGCAGCCTGGCTCTTAGGGGAGAGAAAGAAGAGATTTCTCTTGCAGCCTCCCTGTGTGCGTGTGTACCTCTCAGTGAGCACCCTCCCCTGCCCTGCAGTGCAGTCACTCTGCGGCTGCCTTACGCCCTGGGCAACGCCCGCTGCTGCCTTTGCAGCCTCCCTCTGTACCTAGTCTATACTGTGTCTCTGCCAGCATCATTTTTTTTTAGTGTTTTCCCTCTGGTCTGGGGCGTTGGGGGACGTCTGCATGCGGAAATGCTTTAAGTCGCGCAAAAAGTGGGTAAAATGAAAAACGAAAAATGAAAAAATGAATTTTTTTTCATAAAATTCACAAAAAATGAAAATGAACTGAAATGGACCTGCAACGAAAAATGAAAAACCAAAACATCATTTTTTTCTATTTGTGCCCATCTCTAGTATTGTCTATTATTTGGAGCATTCCATGGGTGCTAACAGAGTCTTAAGTACTCAGTTTTCTTAATATTTAGGTGGAGCCCAAAGTGGTTGAGGAGGTCATACCATGAGCATACCACTGCAATTTCTTCCTAGTGGTAGTAGCAAGAATGACCTCTTTGGCATACAACATGGTCCAGGAAATATTTTGCTCCAGGTCTTGTGCAGTGATAGCCATGGCTAATGTAAACAGGAGCAGCAACAGTCAACAGTGCAGAGCCTTGATGCACTCCAGTGGTCACTGGTAATTGTTAGAGAGATCAGCTGAGCATTGCACAGGGCTGTGGGGGTTCTTGTATAGCATTTTTGCTCAGCTGATGAGTGGTTCAAGCATCCTGTAGCTCTGGATGTAGTACCAGATTAATTGATCCAGGACATGGTCATATGCCTTCTGCAGGTCTAGAATGCCATGTACAATGATTGGGTCTTCTCTAAGTATTTTTCTATGTGCTCACGAGCTGCAAAGATGGCATTGGTCATTCCACCTCCTTTGATGAAGCTACACTGTTTGATATTGAATTGGACAATGTTGCAAATGCATTGGTCCAGAATTTTGTCAAAGATCTTCATAGTGTGGGACAGGAGGCAGATTGGGTTGAAACTGACAATACTGAAATTGACAATTGAAAATATGGTCAACATTAAAACTAAATAAGATATTGTAAATGATTATTTTCTTCATAAAAGATGGAGAGCAATAACATTTCATACCACTAAAGAATTTTTAAAGGGAAACTTAAAAAATAATGAGAGCAATCTATACTTATTCATCAACATATCTATGACCAACCTTTTAGGCCATACATAAAGCAGTTTCCATGAGAAAAATATATATAAAATATTATTTATTTATTTATTTATTTATTATTATATTTATACCCCGCTTATCTTTCATACGAAACTCTAAGCGGCTTACACAGGGCGAACAACGCCAGTAAACACAGACAATAATTATGTAATGTATAGCAAGGAATAATTAAAACAGCTAAAACCTGATGCATCCAAAAACCGGCGATACAATAACCAAGCGACTAACAGACAGCATAGCCCTACGATATGCCTAAAGATGGTCACTCGGGGATTAGAGATGGCGGGATCTTATGGGGAAAAAGAAAAAAAAATCAGGGCTCGCCAAAGGCCTCTCGGAATAGATAAGTTTTTACAGCTTTCCGAAAGGCCAGCAGGGACTCTGCAGAGCGCACCTCGCTAGGGATTGAATTCCATAAGGAAGGGGCTGCCACCGAGAAAGCCCGGTTCTGGGTGACCAACTTCCGGGCTTCTCGTGGGGTGGCAACCCGAAGCGAGTGCGCTCGCGCCTGCCGAACAGGTCGGGCCGAGGTGGATCGCTGAGCGATACGCTCTGCCAGGTAGTCCGGTCCCAAGCCATCAACAAAAAAAAAAAATTACAAAAACATCAACAAAAAAAATCACTAAACCAGCAACAGACCATAAATATTTCTTAGCTGCATAAACACAGAAACAGTGTTTGTATAATTAAGTTGTAAACCACTCAGACACTATGGAGCAGTATATAAGTCCAAACAGCAGCAACAACAACAACAACAATAACGAAACAATATTTCAGTGACTGAAAATATATTTAAGGGGAAAAAAGTGAATAAGACTATGAAGATCAGTGAAGCCTAACTATGAAAAGATGTTCCAGTTGTCACAAAAATTGGCCCAAATCCTGTTAACTCTGAAACAGCAATCAGACCAATACATTCAAAGGTCATTTTGCATATTAGGTTTAAATTCCCTTTAAACCAATTGATTATGCAGGTAAAATGTTTTTGTGACATTATCGAATCAACAGCCTGAAATTCCAGATATGAAAATGAGCTTGTCCAACTGAAACATCTTTCCTACCCCTCCTCTCTCTCCTTGAGACTCTTCCATGGCTTTCAGTTAGTAGTTGAGCCATTAGCCAGCTATATAAGAATGGAAAATCATGGGGCAAACAACACTAATCATTTTGGAAGAACAGCTCTATTCTTCATTTGTGAGGTCTGTATCAGACAAGTAATCTTGTTCACATGAAAATACACATTGCCAATGAAAAATGTTTAAATTATATAAAATAAACTATTGTATTGTGAAAAAATGAGCACTATTCAGCACAGTTCTCAGCAGCTGAAAGGCAACAGAGTGTAGTTTATTTTAAATGTATATATGAAGCAAGAATTTACATTTACATTTCTCAATAGATAGATAGAGAACATTTTAAATGCAATGTAATGCAAAAAAGGGACAAGGTAATGGATTAAAAACAAATAAAAATGATTGGGCTAAAATGAACATATCTGATCATTTGAATGCTCAGATTCATCTCAGAAGCATTGCATGAGATCAAAATATTGGGAGAACACAGTAATGTGTAGATTATGTGACCATAAGGCATTACTTTCCCAATATTCTTATCGTTTCATGGTGTGGTAGACTGAAGACAGATACTATACCTGTGGCTAGAGATGGGCATGACTCAGCGAAATTTTCATTTTTGTTTTCGTTTTTCATTTCCGTTACACAACGAAAACGAAAATGAAAATTTTCCAGAAAACAAAACGAAAACGAAACGAAAAATTTTACCCTGTTTTTCGTTTTCATTATGGCAGACACTTCCCAATGCAAAGAATGCTAATGAAAATGAAAAATTTTCGTTTTCATTTTGTTTTTTGTTTCGTTTTGTAATGAAAATGAAAACGAAAAATGCGCAAAAAACCCCCCAAAAACGAAAACGAACCAAAACGGACCCCAAAACGACAAACGAAAAACGAAAAATTATTTTTTTGAGTCGTGCCCATCTCTACCTGTGGCTAATCTTTAGTTGCTTGACAAGAATTTCTGCTTCTCAATGGCTCAGCAATTTCTCCTTCAGGAGAAACGAGGCATATAAATAAATAAATAAATAAATAAATAAATAAATAAATAAATAAATAGCAAACAATCAAGCAAGCAAAATCACCCTCACTCATTCCCCAGTTATATTGCTGGGTTGAAGAAAAAGACTGTGCACAGGAGCCAGCAGGGGGCTCATTTATATGGGATGCTAGATATGTAAAAGAAACTTAACCAAGAAGCAGTTTGGATTAACGTGGTCTCTCAGCCACCGTGCATACAGTATAGCCATGCAATATGATGCTGACCCAGGCTCTGGGTCCCTGATGTTCATAGACAAACCTTATAACCTTGTCTGGAAAAAAAAAGCCATGTGGAACGATCCAGAAATAAAGTATATTTGAAGCACAACAAAACAAGAACTTTAAATCAGGCTATAGTTGTACCACTTTGTTGTTGAGATTAAGTGCAAATTTGTGTCAGTTTGACAACCGGAAGGCAGTACACAGTCGAATATATAACCTTTCATTCCTCACTTCCACTCCATGTTGATGGTTTATAGTAACACCAAGAAAAGTTTAACCAGTGGAGGAAGCAAGCCCCTATTTGTTGAGTTCTTCCTGTTGCATGCCAAATCACGCAAACACCTAACACTCCCTTCTTAACCGGCTGCATTGAATCGCTGATAGCATTTTATGCTGGATTTATATAGGATTTTGGCTGTTGCTAGTAACTCACTTTTGGCAGTCACTACAAATTGTTTGAAGAGGAGAATCTCATTCTCTGGGTGATTAAATATTATAGGAGGTTCGTCGTGACGACAGCAGCCCCTGCCCTCACAAATTATGGGGCAAGGCACCCCGTTTATTTGTCCCATGAACTGCCGCTACTTGACCCCCAATATTTTTAAGACAACAGCTGCTTCTTTGGTACTAATACTCGCTCAGAGTTTGTATTTATTCATGGGCTCACAACGTGCTACCCAGTTCATTCGTTTAGAACAGACTTGGATAATATGGCCTTTCTCACTTAGCTAGGCTTAAACCACACACCAATATGGATTACAGATCTTCTGGTCTTTGCCCAATATTTGGGGTGTTCCAGCTTTTGGGTTTGGCAAAGGAGAGTTTGTTTATTGCCTTCATTAATTTTGTTTAGCAGCTATAGCTTTACAAATAATACCTTGGAGAAGGATGGCCCAAGTAACCTTGAATTGAACTGAAAGTAAAATGTTGTGCTGCCCCTTTGTTTACTCAGAGTTCTCTCCCTGCCAAGTGAGTACACCGCAGTGACCAAAAATTATAGGCATGTCCTTCAGTTGCTTTCCAAATGCAAAATAAAAATAAAGCTTCTTTATTGTAAAATTAGCTTTAAACAAGAACAAAAGCATGTTTCATTACCTGGGTCTCATACGCTCAGTAGCACACAAAAGTTCTGTAAGAGTAATTCAGTATGATTTTTAAGCTTGGCATGACCAAGGAAAACAGCATCCAATTTCGAAGATGGCTTCTTCTAACAAATAAGCAAACAAAAAACATATTTAAAGCAATTCAACTGAACTTAAAGACCTCTAGATTCTAACTTTGGGGCATAGCCTGATGATGAAGAATTATTATTGAAGCTATCTACTTGATTTCGTTAGTGATATAAGAAAATTATTTCCTATTCCTATTTTTCTCTGGATTTTAGTGGCCAAATATAGTTAGATTTGCTATTGAAATCACAACATCTTTTCAAGGTATATCTAAGCCAGGATCTCTTCCATTTGGTGTTTGCTCATTAGAAAGACAATTTTGTAGAGGAAAGAGAAATGCAAAGAATATCTTGGCCCGAGTGGGCATTATGGTGTCCTACCTTGCTCTACATCTATTTCTAAATAACTGGCAGAGGTTAAAAGTTACTAATTATGAATAATTATGTATAATAACCAGCAACATATACAGCTTGCCCCAGGGGGCCTTGCCGTCATATGCTGTGGCCCTATGCTATACCAGAACCACAGTATATGAACCACAAAATGGTGGGGGATGACTGTACTCTAGGACTTACTTCTGCATATCTGGGTTCCCTTAGGACTCTACAAAACTAGAGCAGGCTCCCTGTGTAGATATTTGGCCTCCAGTTCATGGAGTTTGATGGAGGTAGACACAGGCTGCTCATGGCTGAGTAAAGAAATGCCTTCCTTGAATGTGTGTATGTGAGGCTGGATGGGTGAGGCATTCCTTCTGCTAAATCCATCAGCCTTCCACGGGGCAGCGCCAGTATATGCACCTCTACCTAATCTCATTGTGTGGGTTCTTCAGTGCCTCATGGGACACCAAAATGCTCATGGTTATTCCTCTGGCATACCTCTGCCAAGCTCTGTCTCTTTAAGGAAAATGCATTTGGCATCAGGACAGTTTTGTGCTAATGAATTTCTCAAGTTGCAAGTATAATGGCCTTTTTAATCTTAGTAAGAGTAATTAAACAGACATTTGTTATTAATGATGTTGTTAATGGCAGCAGACTTTATACTAGAGATATGCAGGAATAGAATCCTTCATATATATATTTATAAAACAGTGTAGGCCAAGTTCAGTTAGATAGGAGATCTAAAAATGTTCAGCATCCCCTTTGTAGCCAGAGAGTTATTGATTTTGTGGGGTGTGCAAACACACACACACACACACACACACACACACACACACACACACACATTCCCCATTCACCCTTGGGGGTGGGGCAGCAGGCAGCAGTCTTCCAAAGAGCAAGTTACCTTAGGACAGGTTGAACCTTATCCTTCTGCTGGCCTTGAGTTATACCACTGTGTTGTTGAAAAAGCTTTGTTGTCAGACTGGGGAAAAACAGGCCTTGGTTTTGGTTCACTTTTTCCTTTTTCTAGCAAGAACTCTTCTGCTTGCAAATTACAAACAAAGGACCTGCGGTAATAGCTGCTACTGGAATCCCATGTGAAAAGAGAGTTACCTGCCCACAAGGTTATTTGAACAGCATCTACAGGTCTCTCTAGATTTACATTGCTTGCCCTGAACTGAAACAATTCACAACAGCACTCCAGGATTAATTAGACATTTATGCACTGGGCAGTGTGTCTCAGATCTGCTAGTTTATTTACTATAAAAGAATGGCATCATAAGGCAGAGATAAATTTTACCATTTCAATTATGTCAGCTTTTATTCACAAAACAAGAGCAGCAGCAACAGCAGTCTTTAAAGCATCAGATAACAAGTAGGGATTTTCCCCAGATGATCAGAAACCCAAAGGAAATAGGCCAGGTACCCTATTTGTGCCAATGTGAGTTGCACTGCAGCCTTTTAGAGGTGATTATAAAGCACGCAGAGTCTATACATGACATTTTGTCTACTGGCACAAGCTGTGCTGTCTTCCACCCATTCTGCAATGAAGCATAGGCATGAACACCCTAAACCCAAGAAGAAGGAAGAGGGGAATGTTGTGTTGTAAACCTTGGGTCCTTTAGAAGGAAAAAAGTAGGATAAAATATTTTAAAGAAAGAAATATAAACTATCCCCTCAAAAGAAAGAAAAAAGAAAGCAAGGCTGGGAGACATTGCTGTATGTTTTCCTAACACTCACCAGGTGGGAGATATTGTCATGTGTTTTCCTAACACTCACCAGCACTCTTGAGGGTGGTGCCCTCTAAACTGAAGTGCCATAAGACAAAACTCCTGTTGTTCTACCCTGGTTGCAGCCCCTATTATATATATATATAGAGAGAGAGGGCAGGGAAGTATCCCGAATCTGCACCATCCATTAACCATCCTCATGTATACAGCAGAACTTCCTGTCATGGCGGGCCTCCTTTATTTGTGGAGGCCCCCAATGCAAAGGAGAGCCTCAGCGGAGAGAGCAGCTGCCCCCTCCATATGCAGGGCGACAAGGATGGCAATGGAGGAGTTTGTGGAGGTAGTTGGTCATTTTCACTTGATAGAAGTTATATACTTTCAGAGGTTATCTGCATGACACGTTAACAGCCATGGCTCTGTCCTATGGGATCATGGCTTACACAGTTTGGTGAGGGACTTAGAATTCTCCATTAGAAAACTATCACACACTCTCTTGAACTACAGCATGAAATTCTATTTCACGAAACTGCAAATCCCAGGATTTTGTATGATGGAGCTATAGCCATTAAAGTGGTATCAAAGAGATAAAATTTAGGGTTGATACACTCTGCAAATGTCAGAACTCAAGAGACACTTTCTTGTGTGGAAAAATGAAAATTATAACCTATCCAATTATTCTTTTGATCCTGTCAGATTTACGGCTCATGTCCAACTATTGAAAATGTTGTCAGAATATTTATCTTCATTTCTTTGGCTCCAGACCTGACGTTCTCTCAGAAATGTTTTGCTTTACTTCTCCTGCCCCCACAACCCTGGCCCCATGATCATTGTTGTTTCCTGACCCAGAAATCTTTCTCTACTTTCTCTTCTGAGGGTGCAGAGAGAGTAAGAATTAGAATGGGTCAAGAAGGATTACAGAATGAGCATGATCTCTCCCATGTTAACAGGGAAAACATCTGCTTCTATCTGCCTTATGTCTCATGATCTTATTTCTGCAATAGTCCTTTGACAGCCAAAGATAATACAAAAAATATCAGGGCACATCTCCACTGATTCTTTTGGTGAATTTTTGAAAAGAGTCTGGTAGATTATCCCTGATGCATTGTATCACTTTGAAAAGGTATTCAATTTTCTGATATCTCAAAGTGGCCCACTTGTTAAAACACTTCAATATATTGGAAGGAGAAAAACCAAACAGGGTCGCTTGAGCTCTGATAAGCCATTTAAATATGGCCATATTTAAGAAGATTCTTGCTTTAAATGCATCCATTTTGTTCCAGACACAGTATATTTATTTATTTATTTATTTATTTATTTATTTATTTATTTATTTAT